>MLQL01000011.1:14170-428349 GCA_002072365.1 Penicillium flavigenum
TTTTTTGAACTATTTTCTTTAGACCTCATTAAAAACATTTAGAGGGCCGGCATCTCCCGCCCTCCGCCCGACCCCCCGCCCTCGGAGGGCCGCTCGAGGGCGGCCCTTATCGGCCCTTATTTATATAAAAAAAGTTGACCTTTCCTAATTTAGATATATAAAAGTACTAACTTATCACTTTAAATTACGGTTATTTAACGGTGTTCTAGTTTAAATATTATATTTATAATCTATTTCTTTATTAGTATTAAGAAACTTTATAAAACTAAGTTATATTATAATAAATTATTGTAGGTAATAATAATAGTATATATTCTTAGTATCTTTAAGTGTATTAGTTATTATCGATTATAAAGGTTATTAATTTTAGATAATAGAGTTATAGAAATATATATTTATAACTATAGCTAGACCTAGAGTATATACTTCTTATTTTAATACTAATTTTTAAGGGCGGGTTAAGGGCGGCCTATATATTCTAAGGGTGGATTAAAGGCTAGATAAGGGCGGCCCTTAATTAGCCTAGTAAATCTAGCTAATTATAGAGACTATCTTAAGTTAAAGTGGGTTAAATTATAATATATTTACTATTTACTAAGTAAGCTAAACTTTAGGGTAGTTAATTAATTCTATTTACTAGGATTTATTAATTTTCTTAGTATATCTACCTTCTAATTCCTATCCCGTTATTAAGATATAATCTATAAGTGATTATTTAGTTAATAATATCTTAAATTTCTTAGTTTTTAGATATCTATTCTTTATCTATCTATAATAGCAATCCTATAAATTTAGTCGACCCTCTTCTCTACTTTCCGAATAAGTAATTCCTAGACTTCGCCATAAACCGCAAAACCCATAAACCGCCCCAACCCAAACCGCAATTGGGGCGGGTTTTGGGGTGAGGACTATAAACCGCAATGGTTTATGGTTTTTTACTTTCAAACCGCAATGGTTTATGGGGCCCCAATTGGGTTATTAATTACAGGCTTTGTAATTTTAGTAAATCCTATACATTTCTAAATTTAGATATATCATTAATTTACTAGTAATTAAGCCCCAAAAATAATAATATTTTTACCAATACCAATATATTACAATATAGTAATTAATTATCATAAATTTTATGTAAAATTATGCAAAATTATATAAAAATGGGTTATAAATGGTTTTTTTGGGGCCCCAACAGAACCCATCAAAAACCGCAGTGCGGTTGCGGTTTAGCCGATTCTAAACCGCACCCAATGCGGTTTGGGGGTTGGGGCGAAGGTTTGGCCCCAATTGCGGTTTATGGCGAAGTCTAGAGAGAGGTACTTAGTATTATATTACTAGCCAGATCTTTAATAAAAAGACCGCATTTCAACTAAAATACTAAGTACAGAGAAGTAAAAGGAAAGGAAGAAAGGATCCTCCAGGTCAGAGATCCTTTATACGTGGGGTCCTGTCCTGCCACATGCAAACAACAACCAAGGCGGAGATTTTTGGCAGAAACCTCGCTCAGATCGTCACACTAACTATAACTAGTTTATAGTACGTAATATATTAAAGACCGTCTTAAATTAAGTTTCGAGTTACTAACTGATAATATATCTTACGTTAGCGCCGGAAAGAAGCTAGTAGTTAAGCCTATTCTATTAACCCTAACTCCGATAACGAGCGAGATAATAGGATTAAGATACTAAAGGAGTAGGTAAAGACTATAATAAGTAAGCTCTAGGAATAGGAGAAGTATAATACTATAGTCGAGGACTATTTAGTGTAGATATACGCTTAGGTTGCCGCTTTAGCACTAGCTAGTGCTATCTAAAGGCTAATATTACCTAAGGCTAAGTATTTTAAGGGAAACCGAACTAAGCTTTATAGATTCCTTACTTAGATAGATATATATATTAATATAAATAAGTCTAAGCTCCTATCCGAAGTAAGTAGGGTGATCTTTATATTAACCTATCTATATAGATAAATATAGAATTAGCTTAAACCTTATATCTAGGACTACTATAAGAAAGTACCTAGAGATTAGTCTAGTACTATAGCGGAAATCTTTAATAGCTATAGTAGTTTCTAGTAACACTTAGAACGAATATTCGGAGATATCGACGCTATCTAAATAGCTAAACGTAAACTATAGAAAATTAGATAATAAACTAGCGCGTTAGTCTACACCTCCGAATTCTAATAGATTATTTTATATTTTAATCTACCTAATCGAGCGTATATTCTATACTTTAAGATAGGACTTAAGCCCGATATTAAAGATAAACTAGCTAGGATCGACTAACTAGATACTTTAGATAAACTTATTAAGATCGTAGTTAAGATCGATAACTATATTAACGAACGAAAGTATAAATACTAAAAAATAGACTAATAGAAATATGAATCGTACGGCTTTAACTATTTTAATAATAGACGCCGCGATAGGGCGCTACTATAAGATAACGACCTATATAGCCCGAAGCTAATAGAGCTAGACGCTACTTAAGATAAGTAAGATAAGCGTTATAAGAAGAACCTCTACTTTATATATAGGAAACTAGGATACTATATAAGGGAATTGTGAGCAATTTAGCAGATAATATGATATAGTCTAGTATAGACTATAACTGTTTAGGGGAATGTGATCTTATATAATCTTATGTAATAGGATTATATAAGATATGTTAAATAGGTTATACTTATCCTAAATAGGAAATAGGGTTGTAATAGAGACCAGAAAATAAAATCAGAAGTAAGTTACATTTTATTAAGAATAGAGATTAGGCATGTTTTTATACCTCTCTTAGGAGGCAAATCTGAGATAATCTATGATATCTTTATGATATCTATATTATCTCATTATGATACTAGGAGGCTGGCTATATTAACAATTTTACCGTATAGTGTATATCTAAGGATCTCTTAGATAGTACTGGTAAGATAAATATAGCATCTTTTCCTTCCATAGTATGCCTTACTAATATAATATATACACTTATTATACCAACAGGAATATAAGTAGAAGCGACTATACGAAAAACGGCAATACCTATAAGCGATACGCGAAGGACTATATACGATCTAGGAGTAAACCTAGATAGCGACCCTAAAGGACGAACCCTTAGAAGATCTCTTAGTAAGATAGGAACGCCTAAGCCTAGAAGAGATACTAGCGGGCAATCTATATATTAAAGGATTAGTCGACGAGCTAAATTATAAGTACCTAGAGATTAATTAGGATACTATAGAGAGTTAGGGATAGACGTAGTACGTCCCCTAGGAACTAAATTATTCCTTAGGATAGTCTAGTAACTCTTAGGAGTAGGGCGCGAGATACCTAGGAACGCTAATTACGTTTCCTAGGGCCGATATTAGTCGAGGAGCCTTAAGCACGCTCCTAAGAACGGATTAAATAATCCCCGAAATACCTTATAAAAGTCTAAAATACTATTATTAACTAAGGAATAATAAAGAAGCTAATAAGCTTATAGGATATCTTAAGGATAAGATATAGACTTATAGGTTAGACTAGCACCTTATTAACGCGATTAAGGAAGGCGACGACCTAATAGGATACCCTTATTAAAACTCTACTTACGCGTATAAAGGATACGTACGATACCTAGGATATAGAAGAATAGCTACTATAATATACTATAATAAGATATACACTATTTATAGCTAAGGTAAGTTAGACTATAGTATTAACCCTAGACTACTAGAGTAGATAAAGAAGCTAAGATAGAAAGAAGAATATTAAAGAGTATAGTATAATAGATAGTAGTTATATAATTATAAAGATTAGCTAACTATATAGCTTAAAGTAACGCTATTAGGAACTTATATTAAGCTCTATATAGAGTTGTCTATAGGACGAGCGTAGACCCTTATCGATTCGGGTGCTACTAATAATTTTATAAACCTACAATTTAAAGAAGATCGATAGGTTAGGACGAATCCGTTACTATTTATAGTTCTAGTTATAGGACTCGATAGCGAGGAAACTATTTTATTACCTATATCTATCTATAGATATCTAGAGTTAATAAAGTTTAATATACTAAAAACGGGAGACTATAATATCGTATTAGGTATTCTATAGCTTAAGAAGTATAACCTAAGTATTAACTAGTAGTTAGGACGAATTACCTTTAATCGGTATAAGTATAAGAAAGAGTATAATAAATATAAATCCTATCGGAAGAGGGCTATATAGAGGGATACTAGCGGTACTACTAACTAGTTATAATCTAGAGGTAGGATTAAGCGATTAATAAACCGAATCGCTCTAGATATAATTAAATAGTTACTAGATATATTTAACTAAGAGTTAGCGGAATATATAATTATTAAGTTAGAAAAGCTATATATAACTAGCGATAAACTATAGATTCCAAACGAATACTATAAGTTTTAGGATATTTTTATAGTACTAGCCGAAGGGACCCTACCGGAATATAGGACCTTCGACTTTAAAATTAATATAATAGAAGGTATTAAACTACTTTTAAACCTATCTATTAGTTATCGCTAAAGGAGTTAGAGATACTTAAAGAATATATCGATAAGAATCTAAAGAAAGGATATATCCGGGCCTTAAAATTATTAGCCGGATATCTAATTATCTTTATACTAAAGAAAGATAGAAGTCTTCGACTTTATATAGACTACCGATATTTAAATTCGATTACTATTAAAGATCGATATCCTCTATCTTTAATTTATAAGATCTAGGATCGGATTTAAAGAGTAAAGTACTTTTCGAAGTATAATATTACTAATACATATTATCGTATTCGGATTAAGCTAGGCTATAAATAGAAAATAGTATTTAGGACTAAATATAGATACTATAAATATTTAGTTATACCTTTTAACCTTACTAACGTACTAGTAATATTCTAACGCTTTATCTTTAGCGTTCTTAAGGAATATCTAGATATCTTTATTATTATATATTTAGATAATATTTTAGTATTCTCTAAAACGCTCGAAGATTATATTAAGTATAATAAGTTAATACTTAGTAAGTTAAGAGACGCGAAGGTTATATTTAAACTTAAGAAATATAAGATTTATATTTAAGAAACGGGATTCTTTAGATATCGTATTAGCCTAGATAGATTAGGTATAGAAGAAGATAAGGTTAAGAGTATTCTCGAATAGCCTATACTAAAGAACGTTAAAGAAGTGTAATGATTTCTTAGTCTTATAAACTATTATCGGAAGATTATCGATAGATACGCTAGTATAGCGACCGGACTTTACTAATTTACTAAGAAAGGATAAGTATTCTAATAGGATAAAGTAGTAAAGAAATCGTTTAACGAACTAAAGGAACTATTTAAGTAGCGAACGATTATAGTAAACTTTAACTACGATCTACTAATTATATTAGAGATAGACGTATTAGACTACGCTCTAGGAGCTAGACTAACTTAAAAGAAAGAAGATAGGACTTTCTAACTAATTATATTTTAGTCTAGAAAAATAATCCTAGTAGAGCTTAACTATAATATTTATAATAAGGAACTATTAGCTATAGTATTAGTATTCTAAGTCTAGAGAGTATACCTTAAAGGAGTAAAGTATATAGTAATAGTATAGACCGATTATAAGAACCTTATATTCTTTATAATAATAAAGGTTCTTATATAATTATAAGCGCGATAGGCTAAGACCCTAGTATAATACGATTTTAGGATCGAATATTATAAGGGAATAGAGAATAGCTAAGCGGACGCGTTTAGTAGGCGACTAGATTATAAGATCGGAACTAAGGTAGTAGAACCCGCTATACTAAAATAAAACTTAAACGGTACTATTTTATATAATAAGCAAATACTAGCTATAATAATAGAACTTAAGGATAACGAGTTCTTATAGTAAATTAAGGATATATTAGAGGAAGATATAATTAACTAACTTATCGAGAAAAGTAGAAAACTTACTAAAGACGAGAATAGGCTACTCTATATATATAGACTAATCTATATTCTAGCGAAGCTAAAGAACGAGGTTATTAAACGATACTATAATAATATCACTTATAGATATCTTAAAGTAGAAAAGACTATCGAATAGATTTTATAAAACTACTATTTTCTAAATATATAGTAAAAAGTCCGATTTTATATCTAAGTATACGAGATATACTAACGAAATAAGCTAGTATAATACGTACCTTATAGAGAAATATAATTATCTAAAACGCTAGATAGACTCTAATAATAGATTATAATAGACTTTATTATAAAGCTCCCGATCTTAGAGGGATACGATATAATTATAGTTATAGTTAATAGGCTTACTAAATACGCCTATATAATTCTAACTACCGAAACTATTAACGCCGGATAAATAGCGAATATTATACTATAATATATAGTTACTAACTATAGGATACCGAGTAAGATTATATTAGATAGAGATAAGTTATTTATATCGAATATATAGTAATTATTTACAGATTAAATAGGTATTAAGCTTAGACTCTCTACTATATACTATCTATAAACTAATAGATAGACGGAAAGAGTAAATTAGACGCTAAAATAGTACCTATAATACTATATAAACTACTAGTAGAACGACTAGGTAGGACTATTACCGATAGTATAACTAGTATATAATAATATAGTATACTCTACTACTAACTAAACACTATTCTTTATGAATTACGGATATTATCTAGTAGTATATAGAGAACTAATTAGTAAGATAGCTATAGCGGAATTAGTAAGACTAAAGGCTACTAGGCTTAAATAGTTACACTTATAACTATCTAGAGATATTAACTTCGTTAATCTAAGAATAAAGAGATACTACGACTAATAATATAAGGAGGGACCTAACCTAAAAAGGGGGGAAAAGGTTTATCTCTTACGTTATAATATTAAAACTAAGCGACCTAGCGATAAATTAGACTACCTACGACTAGGGCCGTTTAAAATTAAAGAAATATTAGGACTAGTTAGCTACCGACTAAAGCTACCTAATAGTATAAGAAAACTCTATCTAGTATTTTATATTTCGTTACTCGAACCCGCACTAGAAAACGCTAAACTTACTATAGATATAGAAATTAAGGAAACCGAAGACGAGTATAAAGTCGAACGGATCCTATCGGATAGATAGTATAACAATTAGTAATAACTCCTAGTTTAGTAGAAGGGATACCCTACCTTAGAAAATATACAGGAACCTATCTAAAACCTAAAGGGCTACTACTAGCTCGTTTAATAGTATTACTAGTAGGCGAAGAAGACCCCTATATAGCGGAAAGCGAGGAGACGGCGAAACTAGGATTATCCTAGAAAGAGATAGGGAAATTAGTAATCTCTACTAATATCTAATTAAAGTTCGGATAATCGGTAGTAGTAGCTAGCTACTTAAAGTTAAGGGTAGAAGGGGAAGCCTACCCTAGGGACGTTTATTTTTCGTTAAAAATTTAAAGAAGTTTAGTATCGTACTCTAATATTTTAAAACCCTTTTATTTAAGGAAGGCTATCTATTTACGTAATCGACGCTAATAAGATATAGCTTCCTAGTATTATTTTTATTTATTTAATACCCTTTAATATAGCTCTGTAAGATACGCCTATAATTCGCTTAACTCGGGTTCTAATAAATCGAGTTCGTTTTTATTCGTTTTAAGGTCCGAAGAAAGTTTATCCTCGGTATAACGTAATAAATCCTATTCCCGACTAGTGTAGAAATCACGCTTATATAAGCGACCGGCACGAGTATATACTGTATATTTTAAATATTAGCGAGATCGGTCTATTAGGTAGGCTATACTAGCTATTTTACGATAATTGTAAGAAATAGCGGTAGTGAAACTATTATCCTCGATATAATCTGCTTAACGATAATAAGCCTCGGAAGAGTTAGACAGAAGCTTAGGGGTAAGCTCGGATATAGAGTCAGCCTTACGTTTAGGTATAACGAGCACGCATTATTTTAAGAAAAAGGAAAATCTATTACCTACCTAAGGGGGGACCGCAGATTTATAAGTCTCGGGGACGAAACTCCTAGGAAGAGGGGAGGTAATATTATAGACCTACCCGTCACTAATCGGTAGTGACCTAGGCATATAGATAGGCCACCGAGAGCTAACTAATAGATCTATTATTAGATCACGTGTAGTATCCTATACTCTAGCATCCCTAGGTATTTAGGGAAAAGAGAAACTATAATTATACTTACTAAGTAAGAGCATAATCCGCCCTAATCGGACCCACTCTATAGAGGATTTCTACTATATATATTACTATATATACCGGAAATTAGGCGCACTACGAGCTACTCCTTTAGGGTAGTGATACCACGTGATTATATATATAGTAGAACGGTAGATAGTCGAATAGTAGAATCTATTAGGGAGATTCTACTACGCTACTATCTACTTATCTATATAGGAAGAACGTAGGGATATATAAGGACATTTATTTATATATCTAGTTTAGTTCTTCGTCTTTAATTATATATTATTACTTATATTTACCTTTAGATTACTAGTGACTCTCTTACTTAATTATAACCTAATAACACTCACGAATAGACTAATACCCCGGTATAGATCTATTCGGCGCTCTACCTAGCACCGTTCCTCGATACCTTAAAAGGACCCAGTCTGCAGTAAGGCCTATTAGGCAATAGTACGGTTAAGAGTATAGATCGTTAACGTTGGAAACCTGAGCGGTATAAGGCAAGTATACCCGGAACCCTTCTAACCTAACTGTGACCAGTTTGCAGTGCGTAACATAAGCCTTCTATAGGAAGGATAGTGACTTATGGAGGAATTGGTAGATCTCGGTTAGTATCTTCGGTAGCTTATTAAGGGACTGTTAGTGGATCTCTATCTCTATTAGATATAAGTAAGTCGGGGCGACGGCGAAAAGACCATGATTATATGTGGTCTTTTAAGGGTAAATCGTGGTCTTTTCACCTAGCGCTCACGTTAGAGCATTCAATACAACACTAGCCAAGTTAGGTTTAGCGCCCTTACAGGAGTAAGTATTCATACACATCGACGCCCTCGGCGCGTACTTTATAGATAAAAGATATAAAGGTAATCTAAGTCCTTGTTCGAATATTATGCGTCCCCGTGCGTAGTTCTACATACATCACAGTCCCCTACGCTCCCCCTCTATTTAATAGCCCCGGTTTTCTTTTTCGCCTTCCTTTCTCCTACACTTTACAGGTAAGGCATTTTTCCCATTAGATAGGATCACCGAGCTCCTAAGCACCGCTACCCCCTTTTTCCTATATAACTCGTCGGCTCTTCTACTACCCCGCGACTATAACCTAAGCTGCCGTCTATATCTCTCCTCCGCTCTCAATCGACCGGCCTATATTTGGCCTCTGCGTATATATACGCATTCGCCCTATACTCTTTTAGGAATAATCACCCCTATACAGCGGGACTGCAAATTAATTCGCGTCAGCCGGTTCTTCCTTAGTCAGCGCAGTTAAGTGACTACCTAGGTAAATACGGACAGTTTCTTTCACGATGGCCATACAACATGGGACAAACAGGGCATCAGTACCTAGGTATTTTCAAGGTACTTGCAGAGACATAATATTACCCCAATACTCGGTTGGATTATGAAAAGAAAGGTATTGAGCCCATTCTAGGAAGTGGTTCCTCTCTCACGACGGTTAACAGATATAGATGATCTCATCTGAGAACCGGTGGGGAAGTACTCCACCAATCAAGGTGGTGCAAGTGATGCAGTGTCGGCTGCAGGGTGACGTAACGCCGCGACGATCATCAGCAGTGTAGAAAAAGATATAGCCCTGAAGCCGTCTTCCCATGACTAACCCACTTTATAATCCTCCTGTGCTCTCATGTCCACTTCGGACTTTCGCCATTGCTAGTACTGCCAGCCACTCGACTACGCCCCATCTTAGTCTGGAATCAATGTTTGACTGTTATCATATCAGAGTAGCCCTCAATCTTGCCAAGTACGCACTTCTCAAGTTAGGTGACTATACGGGTGACAAGATCAAACCAGCTGTAAAGGAGCAGCTAAGGATGCAGATAGATGACGCGCTCCTAAAAAAGATTGAAAGCGAGCTTCAAAAGGTCCAAAAGGGCCAGGCTGAGATAAAACAAAAGGTCTGTTATCTCCCAAATTTCATTCGGATAGAGAGCTGAACACCAACTATAAATGATCAGCTTGACACAATCACAACGGAAATAAGACTAAACTTCTAGTTAAGCCAATTCACAGAGGCAGAAAATAAGATTCGCAGCCGTATGACCTCTTTTCAGACAATCATGAAGCTTACCTCAGTATCAGTGTCTTGCATATGTCTTTTGGGCTGTGGAAGTGTTTGAGACGGGCCTGGGATCTTCGTCAGGGTAGTGGATTGGACTGAGCTAGGTAAGTAAGGAATTGACCGTTGTCCGTGAGGGACAGTTTCCAGGAGTTCATTTGTTGAAGGGCCAGGCGTAGAGTGAACCTGTGAGACTGGGAACATTCCAGGTTGAACAAGCCAATCAAATAGCCCTAGATGGATTTGGGAAGGGAGGGGGGGAGGGGGTTGGGGTTGTTCGCCAGAACCTAAGACTGTGGGGAGATAGGGTCTCGTAGATACAAACGTATCGAGGGTCGGTCTTGGAGCGATAGGACGAGGACGTGGGGAAACGCGTTGCCTAGAGAGGTCGGAGTGGAGTCCAGAGGGCATTTCGGACGGGGGTACTGGGAGGGTTGACAGCGTTATAGCAGACACTATGCCAAATTGTACCAAGACGGAATGAACGCTTGGCGGGGTATTGTAGGAGAGTGGAGGGAAATGAGTAAAGGGCCGGGTCAGTTGGGATGGTAGCAGAGAAGACAATACATTAGTACCTTCAGGGGTATCATTGCGACCTCTTGGTGAATCGTACAAGGGTGGAGGGAAAGAACAAGAGCGTGGGAACGTTATAGAGGGTGGTGGACATGTAGGGGCCGGGAAACAGGATGGATAGGAGCAGAATTGTAATCCGACGGGGAAGATTGTGAGGAGGAAGGGAAAGAATTGCGAAAGTAGGCAAACGGCATGCTCGCATCGATTTCCAGGAAGGTATATCAAATAGCTGGGCGATCATGAGCTCCAGGATATACAGCTGACCATGCAACAATTAGTCGATTTGCAAATAACATCAGATCTCTAGTTCACACAAAACCGCACGCTGGAGACGGGCTTCCCTATTTGCTGCAACACTGGCTTTTGCAATAGAACATGATCAGTCATCCCCCAGCCGGACTACCCACCAATCGCCTGCATCATAGCTTTAAGGTAATTTATTTCTGGGGTGACTATTGTCTGGAAGACAAGGATTTGACCTTTCCCATCCCCAATGATAGATTGCGTATGCTTGTTTCCATTGCATATTATCAAGATCTTCAATCAGAAAATCAGGATCCTGAGGTGCTTATTCAACCATATAATCTTACTTATCCAGGTCAACATATTCCCAGACATTAATTATCATTGACCCCCTCCCCCCTTCCAACTGGACCTTTATATACTTCGGGAGCAGTTAAATGCCCCTACTCAACATATTCCAACAAATCACCCAAGAATCGAGCCACATCGTACCAAATCATCCACCTATTAGTCTTTCTAGTATTGATCCAGCACGCAAGCTCAGACTCCCATCCCCGAGTTCTGTTCAGAAGTGTGGCCGATTTGTTTTTCCACATGTTCCTACCCTCTTCTTCGGACCATCCGGTATAATACTTGCTATCGGTGCCCCAGAACATGAAACCTATCTCATAGTGGGAGGTGAAGTTCTCCACTTTGGCCGGATCATTCAGCGAAAAGTCATCAAGGACGAAAATAGTCAACTCTCTCAAATCAGAGACAAAAGTCTCCCTCTGAGTAGAGGACAAAATTCGCTCAACGGCAGTAGCTGTCGTATGCCCAATCTTACACTTTTCATATTGAAGATCAGTGTGCTGCGGGGTTTTGAGACTGTCTTCGAGAGCTTCTTTTTCTTTCGTGCATTTGTCCTCAACCTCCCGTTGATTCTCTTCGCACTGTTGAATCTTCTCATTGCACCTGGCAGCCTCTCCGGTCTGGTCATCCTGAAGCTGGTCAAGCTGGTCCTTCAATGCCGTCCTTTCGGATTCACACTGCGCGGCCTTCTCAGTGGAGGCCTTATTGTCCTGTAACAGGGTATCCTTGCTAGACTCGCACGCTTCCAGTCTCTTCTCGCTTTGCAATTTTTCCGAGTCGCACTTTGTGGTCCTTTCATCACAGGTTTTCAACTCCTTCCGGCATCTTGATTTTTTCTCCTTGCATTCTTTGGTGGCAGAATCGATTTGTCCTCGACAATTGTCCGACACTTTGTCGGATTTTTCATTCTTCTCGAGAAAGAGCCACCCGTCGCCGCTAATTGATTCGTAGGACGGTGCAGTGACCTTCGCACAAAGCTTGCTCGACGCTTTCCATGCAACAGCCTTGCATTGGGGGTCTGTCGCGCAACGCTCGGCGCACGCCTGGGCCGTTTTAAACCCGCTTCGGCCGGGTTCAGAAGCGCTGGGGTACTTGTTGCATGTATAGTCAAATTCATATCCAGCAACCGCTCCAGTGCCGCTGGACATGCCAGAGCAGCACTGCTGGAAATTCTCCTTTGGGGTGTTGCTATTCGCAGAAAGACATTGGTTGGCCAGCACATTGCTGCTGGCCAGGACAAATAGGACTATATGACTTGGTTTCAAAGGCATGATAAGTTAAGTTTTGAAAAAGGGACTGGTGTTGGCTAGTCTCTACCATGTACTGGACCTGGGAGTATACTTATATACCCTGTGAGCTGGACTGGTTTCAAAGCGGGACATCTATTACAGGCTAGCAGGAGAATCTTTCTTAGCTCGTCCCACGGGATCACCTGGATTGAGAAATTTTAGTCATACCCATAATAATGTAACCGGTACTTCCAAGCCTGTATTCCTGCAGCAGCAGATGTACGGCGCTAATGCAGTAACCGTAAATACCTTTCAGCTGCGATGAAATACTGATCTAATTCCCAAGGATGGCTATCCTCCCGAGTACCCTACATAACGCGCGTATTAGATGGTGAGCGAATAACATGAATGGCCCTCATAGATGTATTTCAACTCGAGGTCATGCAACCTATTTGGAAGCTAGTTCACTGCACAGACCCTTATTTTGCAACTCAGGGTAAATCTTACTCTATGATGATGATGATGAATTCATTAACCCGATGTAGCTCGCTATTACAAATCTTACTCTATCAGCCCAACCTGTCGACGAGCCCGTACACGAGGATCATTTCGTCATCTTGCGGCCTGGGCTTGGTCGAGTAAATGAGGGCCCAAGTGTACCATAAGTCCCGCATGAAGTAACCTGCATCCACGAGATATTCATTTCGATGACGGGCTTTTATGTGTCAATTTCTGGCTTTTGTGGACTGATTTGATGGCCGGGACGATTACACTGTCATGGCAGTGTGAGCGCGCAAGTAATGTTGTGTGGATCAGGATGAAATTTTGTTCATGTGTATTCTCTAGTTTGAAGTGCAGAACACATGAAGTTTTCCTACCAGTTCAAGAACCTCTACTACCTATTTGCATTTCTGTGCCAGATTGTGATACCATTGAATTTGGGTTCACAATCCATCTCTTTCCATTTCCACCGCAGAAGTCTGATTCTCATTTGTCCAAAAAAAAAAAAAAAAGGAAAAAAGAAAAAACCAGTATCGCAATTGGTATGTAAGATTATCGGTGTGCAGGTCCATAGCTCCTTGCACTTAGATGCGATCCTGCAGGAGTTGAGGGGCATGCGTTCAATGCCGATTGTCAAAGGAATATGGCTTCAGCAGCGCCAATACGAGACTAGGTCCTCTATAGTCCACTGTATTATCATTGTAATGTTGATCTAGTTGGTAAAACCGATCGGTGCGAGGCAACTATGCTGTTTGGCGCCCCCGTATTGATTATGGGGAAGCTGGACAGACGAAGACCCACCACTACGTGTTATTGTCCCACTCTTTGGATCTGCGGAGACAGTATCCCCCCCTGGTTGGTGCGATTCCGAGAGCTACTCTTGCAGCAAGCTCGGAATTGAATCTAGACACACTATCCTATAGTCTATCCTATAGTGTGATTGGACACAATTGATCTCACCAGCTGCAGAAGTATGCTGTGGCCTCGCCGATCTTGGAACCATGACGCCAAGTTGGGACGTTTTGGGAGGGGGTTTCGCTTTCGCTTCGACTAACTATGTAACAATACTAGCGGGTTGTCGATCAGAGTGGGACCGAATTTGAGAAGTATCTAGATCATCAAGAGCTGGATGCTGTGGCTTGCGGAGGGGTTCTTGGTGCACGGCCTATGAGAATACGTCTCCTTCGTTATCAGTCGATCTATATCCCAATGTTAGCAATAGGGCACTGGAGGTTTTGGCCCCTCCAGGGCATGGCTACTGTGTTACCGCTAGAGAGATTGGCGGAAGACCTTACTGCGATAGGCCATACTACACGGGTAGGCGTCACCCATGTATAAAGAAGGGTCTCCCAGAGAGAGATACCTACATATGTAGGTGCTCCGCAAAAGCATATTCTTGCAAATCACACACTTGATAACATGAGGCCTTTGCTAGAAGTCAAGTTAAATAACGATCGCTTCTCAATTCGGCAATTCGTGCAGCAAGATATTTGGAAATCAAGTACATGCATGTACAAACCGGCACGAGCTGAACAGTGGAGCAAGCAGGATGGAATAATACGCTGTATAAACCAGTAAACTGGGCCCTCTATCTCTTGATCACGTCTAGGACTTCGCACGACTGCAGACCGCCGTGATCCATTGGATCGTCAGAAGAAATATAGTGTCAGTTACGTATAATTAGAGTCTGAACGTACATCTCCAGCCAGCCACCCCGCGGTGGGACGGGGTTACCATTTACCAGCACACTCGGAGATCAGATGGAGATCATCGTATGAGGTCTAATGCAGCGGAAAGTAATGGGTTCGTTGGCTGTCATTATTCCAAGACTGAAATGAATCAACGTATAGGATCGACAGTGAGATGACACCAACCATGCAATCGCGGTAAATTTGACTGCTAAGTTATCCGGTGACGTATCCGATCAGCTTTGGTTTGCGATAGGTACCCCTCTTTCAGCTGCGCAGGAAGGCTGAATTTTGGAGCATCGGCGAGGCTGTGCCCCGTAATGAGCTGAGTGCTGATCGTGGGCGACGACTGAATACATAGGGGCCTGACTTCCACTTCGTCTCACTGTTCTTCTTTCAACTTCCTCACTCACTTTTACGCATGCTGTTTTCTCAATATGCAAATAACGACAGCGCTTGCTCTTTTCTTTACCGCTGTTCAGGCAGGCCCTTCCATCCAGCAGGTGATCGGTACCAGTGGACAATCCCGGCACCGATGGACTCTTGATGATATCGTTACCTCTTACTTTGGAGACGCATCCAAATGCTGTCCTAAAGGGACCCAATTCGACGGCGAGAGATGTGTTCTCGACGGCCCCAAATGCGACACTGGCAAGCTCGTCGACGGAAAGTGCGTGACCGACCCCATTTGCCCAGTGGGCCAATGGAATGGCCAGTTCTGTGTGTCCACAGAAGGCCGCGTTTGTCCTGACGGTCAGAAGCCTAGTGGAAACGTCTGTGTCTATGAGACTGGTCCTACATGTAAGGATGGCTCCAGACCAGACGGTGATGTCTGTGTCTCCAAGGGTACCCCGAAGTGTGACAATCCCGGCGACGAGTTCAAGGGCGGAGTGTGCGTCAGTACCAAGAAGCCAGTCTGCAAGGATGGATCGCAGCCCAGTGGCGGAATGTGCGTCAGCGAGAAGCCTCCAATCTGTGGCGGTGATTCGAAGTGGGTTCCTGAACTCAAAACGTGCGTTTCTGGAACTCCCCCGACCTGTAAGTCTGGCAGGTTCGACAATGGCTATTGCGTTTCCGATTCCAGTCCAGTCTGTGCCGACGACGATAGCACGTTCAATCCGATGACTGGCTTCTGTCACTCTAATACGAAGCCCGGTTGTGGAGACGACGCTGAGTTCCAGGATGGACAATGCATTGGTTCAACCAAGCCAGACTGCAAAGAGGGATACGATTACAGTTATGACTTGGCTTCCCAAACGGGTCAATGCTGCCCGCCTGGTATGTCCTGGGACGGGGAGACTTGCTATTCCATCCCTGGACCAGATGGATGCCCCGCCGACGCTATCCATGGCAAGAAGCACTGTCAGAAGCCATCTGGTGGCCTTGCTCATTGTCCACCTGGATTCAGAGAAAGCAAGGGTCGATGTGTGGGTAGTGGCCCGTTCTGTCCTCCCATGCTCAACTTCGAACCCAGTCTCAATGCCTGCGTCGAAGACGAGGCACCCGAGTGTTCGGAGCCTGGCACCAAGCTTGAGAACGGAAAGTGTATTTTGGAGCTCACCCCTGAATGTCCCAAGGGCTCTCGTCAGGAGGGTAACTACTGTGTTCCCGTTATCAAGCCTTACTGTGAAGGTGAAGAAGAAGGGAAGGTCCACTTTGATGGGACCCAGTGTGTTTCCAATGAAACTCCTGTCTGTGAGGATCCGAGTGCCAACTTTGACGGCGAGGAGTGCATTACTGGCCGTAAGCCGGTCTGCGACGAAGCCAATGGATTTTTCCTCCAAGGCGGCCGCTGTGTGTCGACAAAGGCTCCCGAGTGTCCTGGCGATGGTAAGCTCACTGCCAAAGGGGAGTGTGTTTCCAAGAGAAAGCCTAAGTGTAAGGCTGGTGACCTTGTTGGCAAGGACTGTGTCGTTGGCTCTGTCAAGTGTCACAAGGGTGCCTGGGATGGTAAGCACTGTGTCACTGAAGAACCCATCCGGTGCCCTCCCGATCACACATGGCTGGCCTGCCTGAACAAATGTGTCTCCTTTGAAAAGACTCGCTGTCAGGAGGGCTATTACCCAAAGAACGGGGAATGTGTCTCCAAGAATGACCAGATTCGTTGCGACGATGGAGCGCAATGGGACCCCAAGACCCAGACTTGCCTTGGGACCAAGCCCGAGTGTGAAGACGGCAGTGTCCCCGAGGGAGGCGAGTGCGTCTCCCAGGAGATCCCTAGGTGCCCAGACCCTGAACGATTCAAATTCAACGGCAAGAAGTGTGTGCTCAAGAAAGGCCTCGAGTGCGCTCACGGCTTCCGTCTGGTCAATGGCGAGTGTGTTTCGGAGAGTGGTCCCGTCTGTGGCTACGGCCAGGTTCCGAAGGATGGCCGCTGCGTCTTGTTGTCAGGCGACTGCATGGAGTTTGAGTTCTGTCCTGCTTACAAACCTTTGCTGCAAGGTTAATGGGAAACGGAGATCGATTTTTGTGCATATTTCCAGCCATAGGAGATACAAACATGAGTGTCACTCTATAAAATAAAAATCCAAGTTCCAGCTTCTGTGTGACTGTTCCACTGTTTCCTCGGGCGGAGTAAAGGTTTTGCACTGCAAGTGAGAAATCAAAGTGAATCAAGACCCGTTGGAATGAAGACAGAAAATTTCACAAGTATGTCGAGAACCCCTAGTCGCATTAACTGCGATACTATCTTCCAAACCTCGCAGGGTACCGCCATGGAACCGACCAGAAAGGATGGCGGCCGAAGTTGGAGCTTGTAAAGCTTCTGGCACCCCAAGGACGCAAAGTGCCGGTGGTCCTCCTTCCGGTTTATGACTTGTGGCCCATCTGGAAGGGCCGTGATGGAACATATGGGTGTGGGTTGTGAGTGGGTTGTGAGTGGGTTGGCCAGTGGAACATCCATCAAAATCAAACCGATTTGCTGGCTGAGATGATGGGAAGCGGGTTGGCGAAGAGTCGGCGCAGCCATGGGGCACTCTGGACTTAGCCCAGGCTCTGAGGGATTGGAAAATGGTCAGATTTAGGCCATGCAGATGCAGTGTCTGTCGACCCAGCTCAGCATCGTGTCCTGATGAATGGAGCGAAAAAGAACCGATTAACTGCAGGGGGCAGTGAGGTTGGCAATTAGGAAGGTCTGAGCACCAGATCGGCGTGGCAACTCATGCAGATGCCCGGCAAAGCTGCTGTGTTCAGGATCATTTCCAAGTATATTACGACATGATCCTCAAGATTTCAAGTGCTTTATCTACTGATCTTCGGTTATCTATGACATAATATAGAACAGAGTCATGAAGTCTGCTAGGCTTGAGCTGAAGAGAAATATTCCTCACCGACAGTCATCGGAAGGAAATTTTTCTTTCTTTTCTTTCTTTTCTTTCTTTTCTTTTTATGAAGATCTCGGTTCGTCCAGTATGCACTGAAGCGGGGTAGGCTGGTTCCATGCTGGATCTCGATGATCACGCCCCACTCAGCAGGATATATTTCTTGATATTGAGTTCGGGAAGGCTGAGGGTGGAGATTCCAACCATGATGCTGGCGGATCAATACCGCCGACAAACTCCTCTCAACTTTCACTTCCTGTATTTCCAAGGCACTTACAGTACATTACATGCTTCTCTTGACAGCTGGTGTTGACCTCTCGTGGTGGTGTTAGGAGATCCCACGCTTATGAAGCGAGGTTGGCACTTCAACAATTACCGGGCATGCTCTTTCCAACAGCGAATCACCCAACCCATCACATTTGTAGTGGTCGCCGGGTGATCGTCACTCGCGGCAATCCCCACCCCAGAGCGCAAGGAAGGCGTGATCCGACCCACTGGTTAAAGCCTATGTATCTTTCTTGGAAGCGATCGACTTGTTTGTCCGTCCAGCGGGCCCACCGAAACAAATAGATCATTCGATAACTATGGGTGTATTCGAGACTCCTATCACCCCTCAAGCCAAAAAATCTACATGGTGTAGGCTCCATAACCGGGTTGTATTAATGCCACTGCGGATTCTCGACGTATTTTTGAAATTCATCCACTTCCAATCAAATAATTGTCAATTCTTTTCGACTGTGATCAACACAGCCGAGTGACAAAGTCTTGCCTTAGCCCAATTTTCCTATTTGTTTTTTTCCCCTTCTCTTTTTTGTTGATTAGAGATGGTTCGCCACTTGCCAGGATTGAATTATTGGAGTGGGGCTTCCGTCTCCGATCTTCTCGGGTTCCGGGGAGTCGATCCTTTCATAATCATGGGGGTAGAGGAGCTCGGTAAACCGGACTAATAGCAAAAATGCCTCATCCGTAAGGCGCGCATAGGGGGCGGGCCGGAGGGGGGAAAAAGGAGGTGTAGGAGAGGCAGAAAGTTGAAGGGGCGATAGAGAGGACTCTATAGAACCACGCACGACGACGCACAGGGCCCCCTGACGCTAGATCGAAAAAGCCAGCACTAGGCCTAATAACGTAATTTGCTGAAAGAATTTCAACCATCCGATATGGTGTAGTGGCTAACATCGCCGTCTCTCACACGGCAGCCGGGGGTTCGATTCCCCCTATCGGAGTATTCTTTTTTTCCTCATTGCTGCCAGAATTAGCCAATCAAATGCCAGGGGAAAAAATGGTTTCCATGGCCGCTTGTCACAGAAAGAAAATTGTAACTCCAACTAAACGAATGCGAAGTCATTTTGGTAATATTGTAGGTGGAAGTGGGCCTGATAGCCTAACTAAAACCAATAACGGGGGCCAATCTTCGAAAGACAGCATCCAAAAAGAATATCTGAAAACTCTCAAAGAGACTTCCACAGGATATGTATCAAACACTACCAAGAAAGACTTCGGGCCGTATAAGGGAGACTATTAATTGCACTAGAAAGAGGATACAAGTGAGGCGTAGCCAGAGGCTCTAGGAACCACCATGTATAGTTATGTACCTAGTTTTCATAGATCAAGGCACCCTAATAGATCAGTAAAGTAGAGCCCAGGTGGCTACTGGTGTTTTGCAGCAGATCCCTCGGCCCTTCGTTGAGGCCGAAACCCGAAGCCAAGCTTAAAGAAATTTCGAATAATTGACAATTAGGGCTACTTATAGGCTCGGTGCTCTCAAATTGTCTTGGAAATGGTATCTGATTGAAATACTACCTCTATTCCTTGCATCTGAAGGGAGATCACATATAGCACCAATGTAGAGTGCTGGTAAGTCGGGGTTTGACGGGTTTTGTCTGATTCTGCTGGGTTATGAACCCTAACAAGTATCCATGGGTAAGCACCCTACTTTAATTCTGTAATACTCCCTACATGAGCGGTTTTCGCTCGTTAGAGGCTACAGAGGTCCCAGTAGTAATTCCCAGTAGTATACCTAGAAGTACTATCGATATAACGAATGATGACATCGTTGAGGGAAACCCCTATATGCGCCTAATCTAGAACATGTGATGGCATCCGCTGACAAGTGGACATTCCTCAATTCTTCATACGACATGGGTCGAAATCGATACAATCGTTTTTTAAAGCAATGACTTATTTGAAGCTGCCAGACAACGGAGAAGTAGCTAGTTATATGAAGTAGTTGTAGGTAGTCGTTCCTAATGCCGATCACTTGCTTCGGTGCTTCTTGGAACAAGCGCCGAATGCCCCCCGTGCTCCGACATTTGTCGGACTTCGGGCAATGAAGCACCGGAATGATTTCACTATGCGTGTAACAGGGTAGTTTAGGTCATCTCACACGATTACATTGTCAAATATAAATACCATGTGGACCTGTCAATGAGAAGAGACAGACTCATGTGAAATTTTCGACAAATCACGACCATGGAGTCTGTCAGCCATCTTCCTGCAATTTTATGTTGCTTTCTCGGAGTATTGGGTCTCGTAAGATTGCTGCTTATCAGAGAACCTTTCCGCTCATAAAGCTGACTGCAGTGTAGCACTTCATCTATAAACGTCTCTCTAGTCCGCTCGCACGGCTTCCAGGCCCGGCGATCTCTAACTGGACCGATCTTGTTTATATACGATATTGGTTCGCCGGGAAGGTCCCGTACTATGTTCACGATCTGCATGAGAAATATGGTATGAAAATGATTCGAGGACAAAATCCATGGAATGGGCGTTCAATCATTCCAAGCTTGGGAATATAGAGTGCTGACATGTGCAATATCAAGGTCCAATCGTCCGAACCGGGCCTAATAGAGTCGACATTTGCGACGTTGATGCCGTGAAGGAAATACACAAGACTAACTCGCGCTTTCTCAAGTCCCCTTGGTATCGAACGCTCCTACCAAATGGCATGGAAAACGTCTTCTCGACCACTGACCCGCATTTCCATTCTAACCGTCGCCGTCTACTGGCATCGCCGATCTCCGACACATCACTGCATCAGCATGAAGATTTGATTACAGGCCGGGTGAAAATGACGATCTCAAGAATGGCAGAAGAGATACAGCACCGTGGCGCCACCGACGTGTTTAAATGGTGGCTGTTCATGGCGACCGACATTATCGGGGAACTTAGCTTTGGAGAATCGTTCCGCATGCTCGAAGCTGGCAAGGTGATAAACAAACAGGAAAGGCTCCAAAATCCTTCTAACACTACACCACAGAAAACCCAATACACCTTGGATCTGGAACGGATCGCAAGCCTCCAACCGATTCGAACAACATTCCCTAACCTGGTCTACTTTGGCAAATATCTGCCTTTGCCAGTCTTCAAGCGCACCATAGAAACCGGGAAGCGAATGATCTCATATACAAGCCAGTCCATCGACCGATACAATAAAATGATCACCGAAAATCCCTCCAACCCGAAGAAGACGCTCTTTACCAAGTTGTTTGACACCGAGAAGGGCGGCCTTACTCCTGAAGAGATCAAGAATGAGGCTCAAGGGTACATTGTTGCAGGAAGTGATACCACTGCTGTTACTTTGACCTACCTTACCTACGCTGTCTGTGGAAACAAGCAAATTCGAGACAAGCTGGTCGCTGAGGTGGCAGCATTGTCTGAGCCGATCCATGACAACGACCTTCGGAATTTGCCATACCTTAACATGGTCATCAGCGAGACCCTTCGTCTTCACACGGCTGTTCCTTTTGGTCTCCCTCGTGCCGTACCCCCGGGAGGAGCCAGTTTCAAAGGATACTTCCTTCCGAGCGGAGCGACGGTGTCGACTCAGTCTTATAGTCTACACCGTGACCCGACAGTCTTTCCCGACCCAGACACGTAAGAAGAAAATCTGCCGCGCAAAGAATAATACTAACAGAATGCAGGTTCAATCCCGAGAGATGGGAGAACCCGACCAAGGAAATGAAGGATGTTTCCATTCCATTCGGCGGTGGATCGCGCAGTAAGTCAAGAAATACATAACCCGATAACCTTGGAAAGCTTACCGGCTTACACAATGGATAATATGTAGTCTGCATCGGAATGCACCTGGCCCGCATGGAACTTCGCCTAGGATCAGCCCTGTTTTTCCGAGAATTCCCAAATGCTCAACGATCCAACAAAGAAGAGATGACCGAAAAGGACATGGAAATGCAATCCTTCCTCTTGATGGCACCAAAGGGGCACCGCTGTCTGATTGCAACGAACTGAGCTGGTTCTATCAATTTGACCGAATCGATTTCCCCTCTTCGTTCAAAGTCCATTCGACCTGGCTCGCGCAATTTGCGTCTTGGGACTCTTAAGACACCCAGATAAATTGCGCGCGGCCATTTCGCTTTTTAAATGGCTTGCACTGCGTTCGATTTTAGGTAATATGGTCATTGATGGAGGCGTCATATCTGGGTCTTTTAACTATCGCTTTCTCGAGTAGCTGTTTGTCCATGTAGCACCACTTTGATACCACAATAACTAGCGGTCAGCGCTATGAACTCTTCGAAATTACCATGGTCAATTGCCGAGTAATTAATATCAGACATGAGGTCAACATCAATGAACAGCCATGAACAGACTGCGAAGTGACAGCGATGTAATGTTGTGAGTACATTCTCGACAAAAACTTATACTAACCAAGGATGGGAAAGGGGAATGAGGAAACGAAGATGAATCCATTCCTAGATATATGCAGATCGAATATGCAGATCGAGTTATGTACATGCAAAAGGGGTATATAGGACGCCTGCGTGCTATAATGGTAGACGGTCATGTTCTTCATCACCCTCGTTTTCATCCTTGTGCGACACCAACTGATAAGGGCCACTGGAGCTGAAACCCTGACGAAGTCGACGGTGGACAGCAAAATAAACACCGCAGAGAAGGCCGGCAAGTACCACAAACAAAATGGGCCCGAGGGCCCATAGGCTTATATGGGGAGAGCCCCCCGATGACGCTGGTAGTCGCTGGAGTAGTTCCGTCACACCGAGACTCTCTCCGTTGGAGTCGATTGCACGCACGCGGAAGAATGAACCAACTTCGGAGGTCAGTGGGATTTCAGTTTCGAAACCGGTGCGGGGGATCTGGTCGACAGCCGTGAAGGTCATATTTCTAAGGTCTTCACCGTCCCATGCCTCAACTCGCCATTCCGCTACCTCGGTAGCACCGTTCCAACTAACGAAGACACTCTCTGGTGTGATCGCAGTGTCGGGTATTGTCAGAGGATTACCAACCCAGTCGAACTTGAACACTCGGTAGGAGACGACACGGCCAAATGTGAAGAAAGCAGAGGCACCAAAGTGCACATTGCATACAATATCGCCCTCTGCAGAGAACTCGGTGAAGGCTGCAGAGTGACCCCAACCCACGAGCACGTTGCCTGTGTCTAGTACTTGCACATTCCCTTGAGAGACGGCCATGAGGTCATGTGGATGGTCAAAAGATTGCGCTAATGTTGCCTGCCGTGCTTCCATATCAAGGTCAACGATCATCCCACGGCTCACCGCGGAGAGGTTGTCGTTATTGTAGGCTGCATTGTCGAACAAGCTGAGACGGCTGGGTCCTTGCCAGCGAGCGTCATGCTGCCATGAGAAGTCGGTGGCAGCTCCATCCGAGGCATCAGCAAAGTTGTTCCGTTTCCCTCCTAGTGACCAGAGGACATCACCAGTGGTGCCATCAATGCATGCAACAGTATGGAGATGGCGCATCGAAATTAGGTACCGGCCCTGATCATCCTTGTCCACGCTGTTGATGTGCGAGTGGTCATACCCCGAGGTCCGTGTCTGACCGCTATCTTCAATCGGATAATAACTATCACTCGGGTGGTAAAAGTCGGATACGCGCCACTGGAATAGCAGTTCTCCGGTTTCGAGGTTGATTTCCTGGAACATTCCATCGTAAAACCATCCTAGCTCCGGGCCGCCAATAGAGCTCAAATCCATCAGGATAGGGTCATAGATGATCAAAATTGCGGTATCGTTGGATGTGATTTGGAAGTCATGCAGGTCACCGTCATATACGCCGATTGGAGACACCACATACTTCTGGGTGTAGGTTGAATCAAGCTGCGATTGGACAATGCAAATTAGAGAACCGGAATTGTGGTGAGGTAGCTCGATGTACGACTTACCATGTACCATGATCCTCTTCCATAGCCGTCGGCTGTGTCTCCTTGCCAATAAGTGAGGTAGTCCTCGCCCTTGTACCGCTGCACTTTGAAGTCTTGTGTCGTACCCCCGTTCCATTTTGTCCACACAAGTTCACCAGCCGGGTTCAGGATCATCGGACCTGGATGCGCAGTTGAATCGCCTCGAGGCGCAAGGAATGTGTACCGGGGATCGCATTTTGCGCCAGGCGGGGTGATTTCGACAACAGGTGACTCCTGATCGAAGGAGATGTAATTTCGGTCTGGACCGAACCCTTGAACTCCTAGATCATACCAGCTTAAACCGGCGCGGAACCGGAATTTGAGAAGTTGTGGGACTGCAAACAGATAGAATACAATGAGACCCCCGATGGCGGCGAGAATCAAAGCAATCCATCGGAAGAGAAAGCGGGTGTGCAGACGATCATTGCGAAGCCAGGAGCTCAGGCGTACCACGCCAGAAGAAGTCCGCAAGAACATTACCGCATCGCGGACGAAACAAGGGATTCGAGCAGAGAGACAGTGTGAGCCTTTTGCCTCGGAGCCAGGGGCTGCGACGGCATGGTTTTATTTCACATCCTCCTTTTAACGTCGATTCCCCGCCGTCTATCCCGAAAAACACTTCTTATCGGCAGGAACCACTTGGTCTTGGCGACACGGACAGTGGAACTGAGCGTGTACGCGTACGTTGATTCGATAGATGGCGGATTTCTATAGCAATATCATGGTCTGCCAAGCTCCATGTGGGTCCAGATCCATTCGCGAATTGCGCGTCTGCGCCAACCAGCGACGAAAACATCTGCCGAGAGGGTAACGCGGCGGTAATTCCCTCGTGGCTGGATGGAGTCCCATTCATCACCCAGTGAGAATTTCGCTGCAAGATCTCCACGAAGGGAATGGCAACTCCATCAGCCCCGCGCGTCGTCATCAAAGTATTCCCGAGGTTGTGGCGCTAATTTGTGGCGGTCCGGCTCAATCTTCCAATCTTGGGACCAGATAAAAGAATTCAATGTTTCCTATAACATATTATAGTGTGTTGTACTCTGCATATTGCACACAAGGAAAAGGATTCATCAGCAATGTACTTTATAATTCAAACATCTACCGTTTTTCTTTTTCCTTTTTATGCTGATCTCTTACTCCTCTCCTTTTCACAGAAACATCGGAGATCGGCCTTGATGTCTCCATTCAGTTTAGTCCCTTAGTCCCAAGACAATGGGATATGAAAAAGGTGAATTCGAGTTGAGAACAGACAATTTATGAAGGTAAAAAAGAAAGGATATGCAATTTTTCGGTTCTGCGTATTTTGGCGCCAAGACATTGCGGAGTGTTCGTCACTAGATGGTCATGTGGGTACAACAATGTATTTCGGCAGATGCTGGGCGCTTGACACGATTATATATGGGGGTTTATCTTTGAACGTTGGAATAAGAATGGCTTGGGAATTCCCTATAATATGTAGGGCCGAGATCCTTCACTTCTTAGTAGTGAAATACATGGTGACTATTATGTAGTACGGAGTGTCTTATTGCTAAATATAGGTGGTCTCATCTCCATATTGTATCAAAAATTGACAAGTACATCTTCCGGATAATTTTGGGCACGGAAATGAGCATAATCCACTAAGTTGCACGGCATATTGGCTTAAGAACATGTAACATGCTATCAGCCTAGAGATTTCCTGATGTTCATTACGGATAATACTTGGCAAGCCACACGATCGAGAAAACACCAAAAAAAAAGCCCCTAACCATGGGCCGGAATAATGGTAATAATGAAGTCTCGTCTCACTGCTTTATATTTACCTAGGTAGAATTGTCTAAAACTCTAAAAGCTTAAAGACTATTTGTACGGATATTATATGACGGGACACGAAGAAGTTGAGGAACATTGGAAGGATAGTCAACTGAAACATATTTCGCCCGGAAGGGGCCAACAATATATTAGCACGAGGTACGGAGTAAAAGGTACGATGTAGTATTCTTTTATGTCTTACTTTTATTTGAACAGAATAACTATGTACTCCGTAGTATTGAATCCTTTATTAATAATGCAAACCTTGCAATATTTTTTGGACTATGTATATTAAATATTTGTGGATATTGAATACATATGAAGGGCGTCCAAAAAGGAATACAATATTGTAAGGCATCCTTAAAAGTACTGCTAGTACGTACAAGGATGTACAGAGGCCTTTGCATTTGAAATCATAAAATATGAGACATTTCAATATGGGGCGTTGGCCTCCAGCGGTTTGTGCGCTGAAGAAACCGGAAAGTTCGATTCCGCCTATAAAGTTAATAACCAGGAGGGTCCAATCATAGTCGAGTATATGTTTTGAACTCCATTTATTCCATTTACTCCATTTATATTGAACTCCATTCTACAACATATGTTGTGTGTTGTATGTTGTATGTGACGGAGAAAAATTGTTCAGGGAATTGAGAATGTAAAACGTAAATGTCCCTGTCGTAAGTTATTAATATGAAGTCGACAAAGGTACCTGCAGATGCGTCCCAGCTGGGCAACGCGCTCGACCAAATAAACTTCTTCTTTGGATCCACTTTTCGGGCTTTCCCTTTCTCCCTTCCCCCCTTGATTATGACCTTTCCCCAGGGCAGGGCCTTGGTCTGATCGCGTTTTTTTCCCTTTTTCATCATACTCGCGCGTCATGAACGGAGCGATGGACAAGAATATGATGTCCCAGGACGTCGGCATCGACGCGACCGACCAGGATGATTGGGACATGCAGCGCCTAGGAAAGACCCAACAGTTCAAGGTGGGTTGCGCATTTCCTGGAACCGGGCCTAATACTTACTGATCGACGATAGAGAAACTTTCGGT
This sequence comes from Penicillium flavigenum, assembly GCA_002072365.1. Lineage (NCBI taxonomy): Eukaryota > Fungi > Ascomycota > Eurotiomycetes > Eurotiales > Aspergillaceae > Penicillium > Penicillium flavigenum. Next base: position 41,352 of record MLQL01000011.1, read on the forward strand.
TTTATTCAATCCTAGGGTTCACGACGACGTTGATGGCGACATGGGAGTCGATTCTGCTGTGAGTTTGCACGCGCGATATTACAAGGGAACACTAGGAATAATGGAGAATGGCGCAGCACGAGTACCTACGGCCTGACCGATGGTGGACGAGCCGGTATGGTCTATGTATATATTGGCTCGTTCGTTGGATTTTTCTCTGCAGTGATCTCCATGGCCGAGATCGCCTCTATGTAAGTCTGATTCGACCTGCATATTGCCCACGGAGATTGACTAGCCAGCTCCCCAACATCGGGTGGACAGTACCACTGGGTCAGTGAATTTGCCTGGCCGAGATGTCAACGATTCCTGAGCTATCTCACCGGTTAGCCGACACCTTGAATTCCAATCCGACGATCCTCAGCGCTAACCGGTTCTAGGTTGGCTCTCGGTGCTGGGCTGGCAAGCTGCTTTTGCTAGTATTTGCTACCTTTGCGGTACTCTGATTCAAGGACTACTGGTCTTCAACTACTCAGACCCCTCTGGTTGGGTGTATGGCTTTGAGCGCTGGCATGGCACACTGCTGACCATCGCTATCGCTGCCGTCGGAACTTTGGTGAATACCTGGGGCTACAAGATTCTCCCTCCTCTGGAGGGCCTCATCCTCGCCCTTCACCTGTTCGGTTTTGTTGTTGTTGTTGTCCTGATGTGGGCCATGTCTCCGGGAAAAGCCTCTGGCGATTCCGTCTGGAAGGAGTTCACAAACTCTGGCGAATGGCCGAGCATGGGCCTCGCGTGTCTGGTGGGCCAGCTGACTCCGATCTTTTCCTGGACAGGCCCCGATGCTGCTACACATATGTGTAAGTCAAACGCCATATCTCTCGTTCGCCATGATAGCTAACATCTAATAGCCGAGGAGGTCCAGAATGCTGCCTTGGTGGTCCCCTGGTGTATGGTTTCGACCGCTTTGATCAACGGCGGTCTTGGTTTCATCATGCTAATCACCTTGCTGTATAAGATGGGAGATATACAGGATGTGCTCGCCCCGGCGAGTGGATTCTCCTTCCTCCCGGCAGTTAATCATGCCACCGGCTCTGTGGCTGCCACTAATGCTGTGGCTGCTATCATTCTTGTGATGGAAGTCTGCAGCGCTATCGGTATTCTTGCGACAGTCTCCCGTCAGACCTTTGCTTTTGCCCGCGATGATGCTTTGCCGTTCTCTAAGCAACTGGCTCACGTTAATCGACGCACCCAGATCCCCATCTGCTCTGTGTTGGTATCGACTATTATTACCGTGCTGCTGAGCTTGATCAACATCGGATCTACTGCCGCTTTCAATGCTGTCGCATCTGTGATGATCGCTGCACTCTTCACCACTTACATCTTGCCGATTGCTGCCGTCATCCGGGTCCGCTTTCAACCGGGTGGTATCCCGCCTTCGCGCTTTTCCCTCGGTATTTTCGGGTTACCGGTTAATGTCTTCTCGTTGGCTTGGCTTTGCTTCGCCATCATCTTCACCTTCTTCCCAACCGCCAATAACCCGACCCTAGTGGATATGAATTGGTCTATCCTTGTCTTCGGAGCCGTTGTCATCTTTGCAATTGCTTTGTACATTGTTCACGGCCGCCGAGTATATCGTGCGCCTGTGACCCAAGTGCGCAAGGTTGAATAAAACCATACTTCGGTATTATTGGACCCTACAGCCCATTGGCTCGAAGGTTTGCGCTCAAACGCACCTATCTATTTTGGCACCAAGCGCTGGCCCATTTTCTTTGCGTATATATATGAGATTTAATAGCGATGTGGACATACAAACATATTGGATAGAGATAATTTGATACCCAAGGAAATCTGAATCCGCCTGAGCAGCGTTGATTGAACTTCCAAGATCTGGCGTCCCTTGCGTAACTCCGCCTTTCCCCTTCCCTTCCAGGTATGGCGCCCTCAGCCTGACCCATTTGGTTTAGCCTCCCTGACGGGCTGCCGTCTGAACGAGATAGTGCACGTGATTGTATCGGATATTTGACATGGTCACGTGCTGTCTTCAGATCACGTGCGTGACTTGTCTTCCACCTAGTCTTGGCATTTTGGAGGTCCCCTAAGAAGGGCTACTTTTGAGCAGAATATCCAGAGCTGCCATTAAGAGGTACAGCATATTATGGCTGCAAATATCTTATAGACCATTTTATCGGAATCCTGAGTCTCGAATGCAGAAAAAGAAAATCTCAGTTGACGCTTAATAATTCTGTCCGATCCGTACCTAGGTAGTTACTTTCGAACTCCACCCCAGTTTTCTCCAGTACACATATTGCCATTCAGGCACAAGAAACTATATCTATATAGAGATGAATTTCCCATCAGATACCGTGATACCAGACTACACGCCAAAGAGGAAACCCAGAACCTGCCCTCACTGTAAGCGTCATTTTCGCCGCCACGAACATCTCCAACGGCACATTCGGATTCGTAAGTCCAGACATCTAAAAGACAATCCTCACATCTAGAGACTAATGCGTTCCAGATACAAACGAAAAGCCATACAAGTGTTCATGTGGTGCTTCTTTTGGCCGGCGCGATCTCCTAAAGCGTCATGAGGACATAGGCCATTCTTCATTAACCCCGTCATTGCAAGAGCCATCGCCTGTGACTACCGATGACAGTCAAAGTCACCAATCACAGGGAAATAATGCCGTTACGACACATCACCCCAGCACATCCTTTTGGGAACTTCCTGGGCTCCAAGGCGCGGATGTGTCGGCTGGAACGATTCATCGGCAGGAACAACTTCCCGATCTACAAATTGAAGGTACATGGCATTCATTCTACTTGACTTGAATTTGCGGAAAAAATCTTCTAACTAGGTTAGGAGGCTCGCTTTTTAATGCACAGGATCTCTTGGTATTGCAGGACTTGGAATCGTTCAGCCATAATATGGGGCTCAGCACTGAATGGGCTCTGCCTTCCGAGCCTAGTATTGTTCAAATCGTTGCGGGAGAATCGAACCTAAATCCTGTCTTTACGGGGTCTACTGGAAATATATCGCAAGAGCCGCCCTCTTCGCAGTCGGATCAAGATCAGTCTCTAAGCCGACTTCCCATTGAACGAGAATCAGTTGGTAAATCTCCTTGTGCCACCTTTCTATTTGCCTACATGATTACTGACGGTAATAAACTAGCCGAGTTTGGAGTATTGACTTTACCCATTGTGAGAATCACTGATGACCACCGCAATCGCCTTCTTCGAGCTCTTGGTCGATCTCAGGCGGCGATGCACGAACCCCTTTTTCCATCCTGTCACTCACTTACAAGGTTTGTAAATGGATTCTTTGATGGCTTCTATCCTCATATACCAGTCGTCCATATCCCAACATTCAAAGCAGAGGACTGTGAGCCGGAAATAATTTTGGCCATGGCTGCGCTTGGCGCGCAGTATCGGCATGAACATCGGAAAGCAGTTATTCTTTTTTATGCGGCAAAGGCGACTTTGCAACATAATTCACATGAAAGAGAAAGGATGGAATTGAACAACAACGTTCCATCCAGTGCTGGACAGGCAACATATCCGGAAACACAGAGCCCGGGTTTCGAAAACTTGCCATACAGACAATTGATGCGCGAGGCACGATGTGCTCTCTATCTAATTGCATTTGCAACTTGGCAAAGTGAGCCGGATATCATACGAGATGCATTCAACCTTCAAAGCTTTCTCGCGAGATGTGTAAGAGAGTGTCAACTCGACGAGAAAGAAGAATCTCTACAACAGGGATTAGACTGGTACTCCTGGGTACAGCAAGAGTCAGACAGAAGGGTCAAGCTGTTCTCTTTTGCTCTTCTTAATCTACACAGTATAGCGTTCGCTACTCCGCCAGTGATACTGAGTGACGAAGTTCATCTCCGTCTTCCATGCACCTGTTTCGAATGGATCGCTCCAAACAAAGAGAAATGGTCCATGGTGCACAAATCAGGCAATGCACAGCAAATGCTTTTTCAAGAAGCTCTCTCTCACCTGTTGAACGGCTATCACGAGCCGCATCTACTTAACTCACAACCGGTTCCATCTCCTTTAGCAAACTACATTCTTTTACATGCTCTGATCCAAAGAATCATGCTTGTTCAGCGGGCATTTAACCCATGCACCGACGACGACCATACCCTGCTCAATCGCCAGAAGGAAGCCATTAGGTAAGAAGCTATCTAGGTGTTTTCAATGAGCCCAGATACTGAACCTTGTTCTTCCACAGGAAGGCTCTTCACGCATGGACGTCTCAGTGGCAACGAGCCCCCGAATCAAGTCTTGACCCTCGAAATCCCAACGGACCTGTCACTTTCACCTCCACGGCATTGCTCGGAGTTGCATATGTTCGACTGGCGTTTAATATAGGTTCATACAAAATCCTTGGGAGTCGAGATCCACAGGAAATTGCCGAGAGACTACGCCAAATGCCGCGTCTCCCTAGTGGGCCTCATTTGCTTCCCGCAATATTGCATGCGACACATGCTCTGAGCATACCAGTCAAATTAGGCGTCAATTTTGTCGCTCGGAGCCATGCATTTGTGTGGAGTATTCAGCATTCACTGTGTGGTTTGGAGTTTGCAATTTTCCTCAGCAAATGGCTGTTCTGTATATCGGGCTGTCAGAAGACCCGGCCGCTCGATGGTATGTGCAGTCCTTCCCCCAAGAGTTAGCAATATGCTGACATGATTAGAACATGAGAGCCGCCTTATTAGCTGGATAGGGGATATTGTTGAAGAGGGAAGGACATCAGGCGATGAAGACTTTTGGTCTAGGCCCACATTACCATCTAATTGTGCCTACTTGGGTTTCGCCGTTATAAAGTTATGGGCTACATTGATAAAAGGAAATGACCAGTGGGCGATATTGAGGGTAATTGGAGAGGGTCTGGATATATATGCTAATATTTGCGAGCGAATGTTCACCAGTTCGTTGGCAGAGGGCCAATGAATACATCCTCCTTTTGCTCCGATTTATTCACATAGTCAGCATTTCGGTACAAATTTTGACCTGAGTCGCAAGGCCTCTCCGTAGTGATAGAGCGAATAAATTCCAATCACACATCCAATAGTCAGACCCGCCAACAGGCTGCATCCAGGGCCAACCCCTAGGTTTTCATAGAGTGGTCTCGAAAACACCACAGCGCCACACGCAAAAGCACTCCGGGTGAAATCAGTGGCGGCAAAAACGCTGGCTGCGTATTGCGGGTAGCATGCGGGGATGTAGAGGAAGACACATTGCATCAAGATGAAGACGCATGCTGGGTAGATGACTATTCCTATTGTCGGTACGATCCAATGGACGTTTGGGTTTGCAGCCCAGCCAAAAAGCAACAGGCCAATAGACGGACCAAAGCATGCAATGAGGGCAGGAACTAAGACGTCTTCCGGCTTTCGAAGTCCTCTTGACTTGGGTGTGAAGATCTTGTAAATGTAGAGGTTATAAACTGCGAATGATATGATCGTTCCGACAACAATAGCCAAGAAAGCTAACCCCATCTCTCCCAGATTAAACCCGTAGATCCCCTGGTAGACAATTGGGAAAGCTTCAAAGAACGAGTAGTAAATGCCGTATGTCAGAGATGTGTAACAATTCAAAAACAGGATTGCCGGGTCAAGAAATGTGATCTTCGAGGGAATAAGCAGCGACTCTTGTACAACCGAGTAGAAAGAGATACCTGCTTGCGCGATATCCGCAGCAGTCTGGTAGCTATAAGGTCTCTTGGTCCCCGTCTTCTCCAAACGCCGAGCCCGTCGATGAAGGATAGTGGCGGGGCTGGTCTCAGGCAACAACAAGAGCAGGACAAGAATTGGACCAGCGGCTATCAAAATCTCCCACATTGAGAACCGCCAGCCAAGCACGGGAATCGCGAAACCAGATACTACTACACCAATGGCCGGAGCGCAGAAAACGCAAAATACCCATGTTGTCATCGCGTGTGGAAGCACGTCAGATGAGTAGACGTCTGCGATTGAGGCGCCTCCTGTGGCCAAGCAAGGACTTCCGAAAAATCCTTGAAGGAAACGCAGGAAGTAAAATCCAATTGCGCTGGGTGCCAGTGCTGTAGGAATACAGACAATGCAGAAGAGGAAAAAGGAGATGGCATATGGAAGGTTCCGTCCAATGCGAGGGATTTCGCTCAGAGGGCTGAAGAAGAGAGGGCCGGTACCGTATCCCAAACTGAAATTGGGTCAGCACGTAATATCAACAAATGATTAAGAAATCGAGTCGTTTGACGTACACATAAAGAGCAAGGCCAAGGGATGCCTCTGCGTTGTTCACGCCGAATTCTTCAATAAATGCATTCTCACTCGGGGTGTAAATTGGCGCCGCCATATAAACCACAAAGCTATAAATACCGATAACGAAGAGGATAAAGGCCTTTTTCAGTCGTGACCAGTTGTGGGGGTTTTCTTCGTCATGCTCGGGGTACCATTCGACTAGTATTGTCTTCTCATCGTAAAATGCGTAGTCTGGTTGCCATTGAAGATCCTCTTCATGATACTTCAACCAAGAAGGCGTGCAAAATTGGCGCAAAAATTGCCCAACGATGCTGTCGCGTAGCCATTGAAGATGCATTGGTTAAGCTGATATTAGGGTTAGGCAAGAAAAGGATGCGGACCTCCAGGAAGACTTACCTTGCTGGCTATCACACTGATCTGAATTGCAATGCCCGACAAAATCCAGTATGCTAGTCGCTATATACAAAATTTCTCATTCATTATTGATTCTAGCATGATTTGTCACATCTGGTCGCTTAGAAGAAAATGAAGTCTCCGAACAAGTGTGGAGGTGGCTGTTGGAGGTGATTGAATTATTCACACAGACATGAAATACCTCCACCTAAAGGACTTTTCAGGCACCATCGGCAAAGCAAAAGACTGAAAACCGTTTATTTTGTTTTGGCATATTATGTGCGGGCTTTATATATTTACGTAGCCTATAGGAGATTTGAACTACTAGTAGATCTTTCTATTATACTCGGGGCAAATTAAACAGTACGTGCAGGTGACTTAAGGCCTGACCAGGGAAGTCAACAGTGGTCTTGCATTCCAGTCTTTATTCATCTTAGACATAGCTTTTGTTTAAATACACCTGAAGACTCCAAAGTCTTGTTTTGACTTTTCATTCATGTTTGATGGCCTCGACCTCAATCTCAATCTTCATCGCCGGAAACGCCAATCGAGGGACAGCAAGACAAGTCCAAATAGGACGATGGTTAGGAATGCGGTCCTTCAACTTTCGCACAAAGTAATCGAACGAGGAATCAATATCGACGTGGTACGAGCGAATTGAATAGACATCTTCCCATCCGCCTAGCCCTGTCGCCTGGAGAACTTTGTCCACGTTCGCAAAGGCGAGATCCACCTGGCCATTAATGTTGTTGGCGTCCAAATCACCAGTCTCGGTCCACCCTCCTTGGCCGGCACATTTGACGATATTTCCAAGCACGACCGCTTGGGAGTAGTGGCATAGGTCGCTGTGCTTTTGACCAGCACCTTCTTCGTTGATGTAGGTAAGAGAGGACATTGTGATTGCAGGAGATAGGTAGTTCAAATACAGATGACGAGTAGATCAATCTTTCGGATTGGGTCCAAATATTCTAAGGATGACGTCTTATATATGGGCAGTGGAGGTTGTTGGAGGTTGTTGGAGATGTTACCACATGCGGTATATACCGCCCCCAATGTATTTCCGAACATCTCCAAACATCTCCATGCATGAGGATCAAAATATTTCAGGTCGAATTCCGCACAACATTACAAATCAGCCATTGAAGAGATCCTTTGGTTTATAAAAGAGCATATGGTTGGATACTACACTCATTCCAAGATTAATTGATAAAACTCGTCTCCCTAAAGACCTCACATTTGCTACCCATACAACCGATTGCACTAAAGACGTCATGTCTGGCCTATTCCAACCTCTCCGCATTGGCGACGTTGAATTACAGCACCGAGTAGTCATGGCTCCTCTCACTCGCCTGCGCGCCGATGCGGAACACGTCCCCCTTCCTATGGCCACCACATACTACGAACAACGGGCCTCAGTCCCTGGGACATTGATCATCGCCGAAGCAACCCAGATCTCCGCCTCCGAGGGTGGAATACCCCATGGCCCAGGAATTTGGACCGAAGCGCAAATTCAAGGATGGAAAAAAATTACTGATGCTGTACACGCCAAAGGCAGCTATATTTATTGCCAGTTGATTGCACTTGGTCGAGCAGCTGATCCAGATCAATTGAAAAAAGAGGGAGGGTATGATCTGCTTGCACCTAGTCCTATTCCAATGGAATCTGGAATGCCGACTCCCAAGGAACTTAGCGAGGAACAGATCCAAAGAGTTGTTAGCAATTTTGCAATTGCTGCAAAGAATGCAATTCGTGCTGGATTCGATGGCGTTGAGGTCCACGGAGCGAATGGGTATCTCGTTGATCAATTCCTCCAAGATGTGTCAAACAAACGACAGGATCAATGGGGTGGGAGTGTTCCGAATCGCGCCCGGTTCGGTCTGGATGTGGCTAGGGTGTTGGTGGATGCCGTTGGCCCTGAGAGGGTTGGATTCCGACTCAGTCCATGGAATACCTGGCAGAGCATGAAAATGGCCGACCCAGTTCCCCAATTTGCCTACTTTGTAGAGCAGTTGAAACAGCTCAAGCTTGCGTATCTCCATGTCATCGAGTCGCGTGTGATCAACAATGTGGACTGTGAGAAAACAGAGGGAATCAACTTCTTACTTGACATCTGGGGCAGAACTTCTCCTGTACTTGTTGCAGGCGGGTATAATGCGGATAATGTCCAAGTTGCCATGGAAGAAGAGTACAAAAACAATGACTTCGCTGTTGTCTTTGGTCGTCACTTCCTCGCGAATCCTGATCTACCATTCCGGCTTCGGCATCAACTTCCCCTGAATGGTTATGACCGGTCTAGCTTCTACACCGCTACGCAAGAAAAAGGCTACGCAGATTATCCATTCAGGACAGAGTTCACGATGACATAAAGAAGTCGGTCATTTTCGGCCTCAGTTCATTTTGGGTGTATAAAGATATATGAAATCTGGCTTGTGATATTTACACATATATGAGGTATCTAGTTAAAGAAGAAACGTTTCGAGGTAGATTACCGCCTGAGAGGTAGCTATTATTTCTACATAAGAAATGTTCGGAGGGTTTTATGTGTTTCGCCACAAGCGGACAGTGACGATAATCCATGCCCTGGCTTTGAAGATAGTATGTTTCAGGGCAGTATTCTAACTGGAAAATTCTCCCAAGAGAAACACATTCAAATTACATATGGACAAGGAGCGCAAGTCTCTCAAAAGGTATATGTAATAGTATACCGCGGTTAAGTATGAAACGGAGGTCGTGAGATATAGAGAGAGGAGGGCATTCGCTAAGAGCCTGGCCCATGTACCAAAGCTTTCGCTGCAATAATGTATGACTGTAATACAGTGCTTTCTTGTCATCCAAGAACACCTCAGAATTTTCATCCCACAATTGCCTCGCGCCCACTCAAGGCTCCCATTGAGATCGGACACACAATTCCAATCACAGATTCAGGTGTTCTTACCCTTTACCAGCCTTTGAAATGCGGAAATCTCGCTATTCATTCCGTCAAGTCCACCATTCTCTAACAGCCATGTTCCCTCGGCATGGCGCGCCTTGAGAATCTTTTTCCTCGTCCCGGTATACAATACTGATTTCAGGCTCTTCGCAATACCGGCACTGGGATATACTAATACACCAAACGTGGCACAACCCGCTTTGGACGTCATGTTTGCTATACCCTTGCCGACACCCTTGGCAGCTCCCTTTGCGCCATCCTTTCGGGCGCCTTCGTATGGCTTCACGACCAAATCGCTCACGGCCTCAGCCATCCCCCACGCGAAACCTTTACCAGCAAGAGCAAAGCCGCTCTTGATCCCAGTAACGGGGCCGTGATCCCGTGGTTGTTCGCCATAGAGCCGAGGTATATTGCGCATTCCCTCAGTCATAGCGAGCGGGATGTCCACGGTCATCCCCTTTAGCGCAGTCGGCACGAAGTTAGCAACACTCATTATTGAGGCCCCTGCCATCTTCCCTGCAAGCCTGGCTCTATGACGACTCGAAGAACTTCCTGAGCTGGACAACGAGTTCGCTGCGGAAGCTCTATTATTGGTGAACGGACTGGGTATATTGTCAGGTGCCTCCTTTGTCATCTGCAGGGAGAGATCTCCGGTAGAGCTGCATTTCGACCCTTTCGTAGTTTGACTAGATTTGCTACTCAAGGACCGATCTCCGTGACTGACTTGGTAGTCTTGATACTCCTCAAAGGGTTTGTAGAACAATCCTAAAATGGAAGCAGTGAGGTCTGTCGTCGTCCCTAAAACCGCAGAGGCACCGCCTGTGATGGGGTCCCACCGGCGATTCTCAATGATAATGGGATTGAGTGCATGCCTGGAGACTGGTTATTTGTGTGACTCCAGCGTAAAAAATGGTGTCCCAAAACTTCACGTACATTTTGAGTTGTTTTGGATCGAGCAGATCCTGAGCGATCAACTGCGCTGCTGCCAGTTTTGAGATTTTTACTTTCCTATCGCCTGTAGAGTAAGACCACACTGCTGTTTGTCCTGGACATATATCACATGGAAGGAGTTCCAATGGAAGGTGCCGATGAAAGGAAGACACTGCTGCTTGAACGCCAAGTTCTGAACCCATCTTTATCGCAATTGTGGAGGCTGCAGTAGTTGCTCGTTCCGTAAGGCAATACTTTATCCCTTCAGCCAGAGTATCAACTCTAAGATCCTTATGAGGGATAGGGTTAGGACCTGCTCCCGCTGCAGCAACCATAGTTCCCCAGAATGGCTGGCTAATGGGCAGTTAGTCGATTGAAGCGTAGTAGTGTCCTGAGAAACTCACTCTCCGAAAAATGGGATAATGATTGTTGGTTTGGCATTCCGCAAACCACAGGCTGTCGTTCCAGCGCCTCCATGATGCACTACTGCCGCCACATGTTGGAAAAGCCACTCATGGGGGCAATCTCCGATGAAGTGTACCTTATCGGTATTCATTCCACTCAGATTTGACCAGCCCTTAGAAATGATAGCCCGAACGCCGGCAGCGCTCACCGCTTCGAGAATGGTTGTTGTAATGCCTATCTGGTCCTCGAGTACAATGCTCCCGAACCCAATATATATTGGTGGGGGGCCGGATGAAAGAAATGCCTGGAGATCTAACGGAGGTTCGAATTGTGGGGGGTCACGGAAGAAGAAACCGCAGACGTCTAGAGAATCTGTTAGCTATCTCGGTTGATGAAGGACATATGAAGCCGACACTAACCAACATGAGATGGCCAATCCAACGGTTTTGGGACGAGGGCTGGGGACCAACAGTACGTGAAGGGGACTTTCAGTAGCTCGGCAAGATGAGGGCCTTCAAACGTGGCCACTTCATCAAGGTCAAGATCTTTCCGCCACCCATTGATCACATCACCCACACTAGCAGAATCAGTTAGCCTGATGCAATACATTGCGTTGCAGAGAGAATCTTACCCTTGCCATGTAAGCCAGTTAACAATATCGTAGGAGACCTGGTTTTTCAAACTGTACTGTGTATCTTCGGTGTTCATATTTGCCAATGGGTGTGGAAAAGATTTTGTAGTGCTCCAAGGCATGGTGAACATCAGGTGTACTGGAATGCTGAGTGCTTGCGCACAATGGACATGTGCAAAGCTTGGCGGATTCGCGATGATGGCATCAGCCACAAATGGGTGGTTTGTAACCATATCCGGCTCTATACATGAGCTCCAGCACCCATCAAGCATTTCCCGAATCATGATGCGCTTGCGACGGATTTCACCTGTTCGTAGGCTTTCCATACTAGGGATGAGCCCGGGGCTTTTCACCATGTATGCCATAAGCTCTGCTGGATCACCTCCAATTGGGTAAAACTCCAATCCCGAATCTCTCACAAAATCTTCAAACACATCATGTGTAGCGAGGCGCACGCGGTGTCCGTATTGCGTAAGTTCATTTCCGAGGGCAATGAAAGGTTGAACATCCCCACGACTTCCCACGACTTGGATCACGATGTTCAATTTGGCCTGCCAAGCTTTTCTGTTTTCCGTGCTAGGTTCGGGGAATATTGACGTATGTTCAGGACCCACGGACGGGCTATAGGCATTCTGTGTCGCTAACTCAGAGTATTCAGGTGGTGGGGTAGTAGGTCGTCCCAAGAAAGGTCCAGTGGAGAGGATTGAAAATCCACGCACGAACTTCGAGTCCCAGTCGATATCGACGCGGCCGGCTTCTAAGAGGCGCAGGTCACATCAATAATTTGAACATCAAGTGTACCCACCGAGTAACGGAGGGGAATAATCATATAAACAGATAACGTAGCTTACCGGTTACATGGATGCCTGTCTTGTCAGTGGTGGGGGGATAGTTGGTATGTGACCCCATAGGTTCTCCAAGTAGCTCGAAAGGCCCTTCGATGCGCTCATTGCTGGACATAATCGTTGTGATCCCCTAACTTCGGCGAATAACAGGAAATCAAACAAAATACCAAGATGTGAGAACAACGAAACAAAGTATCAAATAAAGTCAAGACGAGATCGATGTCGAGAAACGAAGTTCAGGAAGGAGACCACTTCGAGTGGATGGTAAGACGTGTCAAATTTTTTTTTTTTTTGAAAGAATGGCACGAAACAGACTTGGAAATGATCTAAAACATCGGATCATGACGATCTAACTTTGATTTCTAGCGCGAAACGAATACGAGCATGCCCATTGATTGGCCGATACAGCGGGACCTCCGAAATATTAGGCTTAACCTTTGTACCCCTATCGGTATCATTGTGGGTCCTCAAATTAAGATTTGGCTTCGGCTGGTCCACACTCGGAGCCTCCAAAGTTCGGCAGAACCCTAAATAGTACTAGCTGGAGTCTACTCGTATTTCTCAACCGTATCCGTAGATCTTCCACGTTCATACGACTAGTAATTCCCCACATCATCCATAGATGAATGAAAGATGCCTAGCCAGGGAATGCTAAGGGACTGTGCTCGCCGAGCAATAGGAATTTATGGTGCCTAATTTACTTAGTCGTTCGTAGGGGATCTTCAGGGGATGAATAGCGGACTAGGGGAATTACTCTTAGGCTTGCCAAATTAGGCTAAAATTCGTGGTTCTTCACTTCCGAGGCCGTACCGGTTTTCGTATAGACACCACAGCTATTGCGTTCGTACCCTGCTCTGCCGCGTCGTCATCGAATTCCCCACAAAGACCTATAAAGGTCACAGATCAGTCACCGTCGAGTATCAGGAAGACAGAACATTTCGTTAAACAGAATCATGAAGACCATCAATGCCACAACATTTATCATCGCGCTTCTTGCCGCTACTGAACGAACCAACGCGTTCCCCAGCACAGGAACCACCCAACTGAGGGAGGAGGCGGCCAAGAAGGACATTCTCATCGGGTCTGGGGCGATCAATCCAACCTACCTTAATGATTCTCGGTTTGCCGCAGTCCTTGCAAACCAGTTCAACAGTCTCTCTCCCGAAAACGAGATGAAGTGGTCGTTCCTTAACCCGACCGAAGGGCACTACAACTGGGACACGCTTGATCGCCTCGTTAACTTCGCGGAAGAGAATGACATGGCGGTCAAGGGACACGGCCTCATCTCGAGCTGCTGTAACCCCGACTACCTGCTCAATATCACCGATCCCACAGCATTTCGTGCTGCGATGACGGCTCACTTCGAGGCGGTCATGCACCGGTACAACGGCAAGATGAATCGGTGGGACGTCGTCACCGAAGCGCTCGAAACCAAGGGCGGCGGCCTAAGCACCAACAACGACTTCTACAAAGTACTCGGTCCCGGCTACATCGATGATGCCTTCCACATCGCCCGCGCAGCAGACCCGGACGCCAAACTGTTCATAAACGAGAATCTCGTGGAGTCACTCCCCGGCAAGCGTCAGGAACTCTATGACCTGGTCTCCGGACTCGTGGCAAACGGCGTCCCGATCGATGGAGTCGCCCTGCAGATGCACATCACCGAAGTAGCCCCGATACCGGGCGTGCTCACAAACATAGTCGAGTCCTACAAGGCGCTCGGACTGGAAGTGACAATTGCTGAGATGGATGTCCACACGCTCAACACCGCACTGGAGACCGACATCTACGGGGCCGTTGTCGATGAGGCTCTAAAGGCAGGAATCACCGACATTAGCTTCTGGGGCTTCACGGATAAGCACGCCTACACCTGGCTGCCAGGCGCGAAGCCACTGATGTTCGATGAGTGCTACAATGCCAAGGGTGCGTTCTATGCCACCCACACTGCCCTAACAAACTTCGTCAGCGCGCCCTAGGGACCTGGAGCACCATCGAGCAATGAGGGTTGCGCTCTACGGTGTCCAAGGAATTCAACTTTCTCGAATACCTGATTTGTTCCATATTTGTAAGGCTCCTCACATCTTTACACGGAATTGGCAAGCAAGCTGCGCACCTACCCTGTATCCATAGTATTCAAATGCACTCTTTTTATGCTCTGAACTCCACATAAAGAGCACTTTGGTATGGCTCTCATACAAGGAAAGCCCCGAAACCTGTAAGTGTAGCATGCTTCGTAAGAGGATCGAGAAAGAGCCGCTCCGTGAAAGTTGTGAAGCTGATTTTGATCCATCCTAGACGCCACGATGGGACACACATATGTAGTTGTTGTAGCCTGTATATCGCTTCGGTAGTTGGAACTCTGAATTGAGGTACAAGTGTGATAGCAAAACAGAAATATCTGAGAGCTATTTCCTGATTCGAATGCGGGAGATTGTCTTTCGTAGATTCTGAGATCTGGTTGACTTTCTTTGCTAGGAGATGGCATAGAGTTTCCTACGGGTTAGGATTTTAACGGTCCATCTATGAAGGGGCATCAGACAACCTGGATCTTAATTACCTATGAAAATGTCTCTGTTTTACTACTAGCACTTGGCTGGCTACTTATGTACAGTTAAAGCGACTTTCCTTCTGCTTCCAGAATTCTGCCCATCCTTCTTTTTTTTAGAAAAAAAAAAGAAAAAAGAAAAAAGAAAGCAAAAAAAGAAAGTTGAGACAATTAATACATCTCTCCATAACGGTGCAAAACCAGCCACCCATATAGAATCATCATTCTTGTCGGGCTTTGCCGCCGACCCACCCGTACTCGTTTTCAGGCCCTTTCAATAGAACACAAAGTAATGAACTAGGTGCCCCTTAAATCAGAGCTATTTATATAAATTTTTCACGACTTCTTGAACAGTGTTATGAGATAGCTATAAGAACTGTTCTAGTAGCTATAAGATGTTTGGACTCCAAAAACCATACTCAACATACTGGAAGACGGGGTCTCCTCCAAATTTGACCACAATATCAAGGAAGATCACGTCAAAATGCCCAACGAAATGATTTTAATTCGCTCTGATGAGGAGCCAATCTTCGCTTTCTATCGCTATAACCCTAGCATGGGTGGTGCTGTCCTGTTTACCCTCCTTTATATGGGCACCACCTTCTACCATATCTTCCAGATGTTCAAAACTCGGACTTGGTTCTTCATTTCATTCGTGATAGGAGGTCTCTGTATGTATTACCTGACTAGATACACCTTGGTACCTGAGCTGACACGAACAGTTGAGATTGTCGGATATATCGGGCGTGCTGCATCAAGTAAACAGAGTCCAGATTGGACGCTAGGCCCATACATAGTGCAGACGCTATGTCTCCTTCTCGCCCCAGCCCTCTTAGCAGCATCAATCTACATGCTACTCGGGCGGATCATTCTGGTGCTGCAAGCAGAATCGCATGCGATTCTGAAAAAGAAGTGGCTTACCAAAATCTTTGTTACCGGTGACGTGATGTCGTTCCTACTGCAAGGTGCTGGTAGGTATTGTCAACGGAATTTAACCAGTGTTGCAGAAGAATCATGCTGACTTTGCGTCAGGTGGTGGCATCCAGAGTAGCGGAAGCCTTGACGGTATGAAGACTGGCGAGCGCATTATCATCGCTGGTCTTTTCGTCCAAATCATATTTTTTGGCTTCTTCATCGTCGTCGCTGTTCTCTTCGACTTGAAGCTTCGCAAATATCGCATTCCCCGGTGCTTCTCTGGAGAGGTTCCATGGCGCAAGCATCTCAACATTCTATATGCAACCAGCCTTTTGATCCTCATCCGCTCAGCATTTCGACTTGTGGAATACATACAGGGTAATCAGGGTTACCTTTTGCACCATGAGGTTTACTTGTATGTGTTTGACTCATTGCTCATTCTCATTGCGATGATTATTTTCAATGTCGCTCATCCCTCCGAAATTACTCGACTCTTGGACGTTATGCCGGATTACGAGTTGTCGCGTAACCCGGCAGATCAGATTGTCAAACCGTACGGAGTTTAACCTGGCACATGATTTTGATATTTCATGGTCATACCTGCCATCTTATTCTCTGTTTCTTGGCTCCAAGGGTAGACAAGCCCGCCTTATTCCTGGGCGACTTTTGATTTCTCCTTTCCATTTCGCGAAATGCAAAATCTTTGAGATCCCCATATAGTGACGCACCTTGTATGAATATATCAAATTAGATGCTTTTCTCTCAGTGCTAAAGATTATATGGTACCACAATTTCAGGTACTCAATTCTCATTTTACCTTTTATTCGAGAAAATACCACCGACAATAAGATGTTCCTTCAATGAGGCGCCTCTGATATATGTGATGAAAAACATGGTCTCTGCAACGCTATTGTGTCGGGGAACCTATCGTACTTGGCTAGCTATCTCCAAGCTGAGAGATCTTGGACAGTGTAAATTGGGATTCCGGTGTTAAGAGGAATGCTGGTGTCGCGTGACTGGGGTCGCTGTGCCAACCTGATATGGCAGGGTTGTGGCGGGTCTGCGTGCCTGGAGCCAACCTTGGAAGCTGTAGGCCATATTGACTGGCATAACCATGACTGAAGGCCTTATACCTGAGTTGAAAATTCAAACATCAGCAAGATTGTGTCCACGGATTATGTTCGTATTCGAATAAGAATACGAGTGGGTCCTTAACAAGGTTCGTTGGAGAGCCATGGATTGGCCATTGGGATCCACAGTGGGTGGGTCTCTCTCATAAGCTTAACGGATCTCGGGATGCTTCCGTTTCGCGTTCTGGCGCCCTTCAAGGCATCAACAGTAGAAAACTACACAGTACTTCCCTTGCCATTCATTCTTAAGTATCTCTCTAATACATTCCTAGTTGTCGTTTTATTCTTCATAAACTAGGGGCCATAGCCTACTCGGTATTTCCGCTTCAAGGCGTAGCTCAATGTTGATTTTGACATGGTGCACCAAACTCGACTCTCACCCTGTTCAATTTCTGGTTAGCGACTCACTTTCTTCCTAGGAAAATTCCCACATGTGATATCTGTTAGTTCTAGGACATGTGGGACGGTACTAAATGCCCCTCTGCAAAAAGAACAACCGCTGTGATAAAGATAAATTTATACCAAAAATGAGTTTGATGACCCACGCAGACTAGGCAAATGGGAACCATGGCCTTGAGCCTCTACAATAACCTATAATCCGTTACCGGCTGAGTCTAGTGAACCTAAGGGCAGATAAGTGCATACTCATTCGGGTCGGTGAGGATTCAGTTCAGATTTCAGAGCCTTTCAGATGGCAGCTAGATTGAAGAAAGTGGCAAATCCTAGATAAAACTTTAATTCATCCTCTTGCGATATTTCCTTTCCTATGCTCCTAGCTTTTGAACGGCCTCATGTCCTCTAGATAACAATTGTCGAGGTAGGTTCGGGCAGGATCACCGCACTCCTAATGATCTAATTCAAAACTTCCTACGGGTTTGCATCCAGACATTGTTGAACAATTTCCCATCGAATTCCCTACAGCTTGTGTGGACCGGAATTGGAGACGGGTTGGTGCCTACGTCTCTGGTTGCTGTGACCCGCCGTACTAGGGTCCTCCGCCGCATTTTATTTTAGCCAACTAGTTAGTCACTAGAGATAGGCTGCAACTTTGCACGAATGTTGCCAACCATGATGGATATTGCCTTTGACCACCAGGAACTGTCTTTATCTGAAAAATGGACCGAGACATGGTAGTTTCGACAGCTTCCGATGGCGCAGACAATCACAGAGTTAGAAGACATCGCGCCCGCCACACCAAGTCCCGCAATGGCTGCTATCCATGCAAAATCCGAAGGGTTAAGGTACGTCTCCTGATCCGTAGTCTTATTTGTCTTCGTTTGCCACCCAAATTCTGATATTCCGAAGTGCGACGAGCTTCAACCAGCTTGCGGCACATGTTCTTCCAGAGGCGAACCCTGCTCCTACCCTCCCTCACGCGTTGCTTCGAGGAAGCCTCCCAGATCCAGAGCGGATACAGAGAAAGACAGTAATTTACCAGATTTTTTCGAACCGTCCCATGAAAGTCCACTCGGTCTCATTCAACCCTTATCAGTAAATGCGGCAGCACCGACGATCATCTCGAACCCACCCCACCAACATGGAGATCTCGATATGAATGACTTGAAGCTCCTTCAGTTCTATCATCTACATACTGGAAGACAAATGACGTTGCACCAGAGGAGATCGAATGTTTGGCAGCGGATTATGCCTGAACTAGCGAGCGAAAGTCGATATCTGATGCATCTGCTCCTGGCATTGGGGGGCATGCATATGATTAAGCAGAAGGCCGATGCCATCGGGACTTCCGTTGAATCCTCAGATACGGTGGACCTGGAAACCATCATGGTACATCATCAAAGAGGATTGGAAGGCTTCAGAGAAGAAGTGTCCCGCATCTCTCCCTCCAACGCTGAATCGGTTTTCACAGGGTCTTTGCTTCTTGTTGCATTTGCATTTGCATTCCTCAGGGTTCAGGGCCTTCACCCGCTTACTGGGGCGACCGAAGAGATGAGCGGCGCCATGGCAACCCCTTCTTTGACGAATGACACCCCCCGCCTCAACTGGTTATACCTCAATCGAGGTGTAAATTCAGTGATAGGTGATCAATGGTATATTTTGAAAAACAGCCGGCTCCGGGCGATATTGATATTATCACACACCGATGATTACTGGGAGGATTCATCATCCTACGCACCGTCTCGGCTTTCTCGTTGCTCACCCCGTCTATTGAAATTTGCCGAAGGTGCTCGTCAAGCTGTCGCTTCCATCAAGGCTTCTTTGGATGCGCTTGGGCCCCCTTTGGATGACTTGTCCAGCTGCTCGGGCACGCCCACATCCCAGCCTTCACCGTCTACGACTTTAGACTGGGCTCTAGATGCACACCACGAGACGATACGCATACTGGACTCTGTCTATTTACGAATTTTATCCGTATTGCGGTGTGCAGCAACCGAAAATTCCATAGACAAGGAGATCCAGGTGGACTTGGAAGAGGCAGCGATTCTATCCTGGCCTTGTTCGATCCCCAGTTCCTTCTTGGCATCGCTTGAGAGGAGCGACCGTAACTCCCTCTATGGACACTCGCTCGTCATCCTCGCGCATCTATATCTAGTAAACACTCTGGTCGATACTTGGTATATGAGAGGTTCCTTTGAAGGCGAGATATTGAAGATCAACGCGCTTATTGGTTCCCTGAATGGAGGCCAACTGTCCACATTCATGATATGGCCCAACGAGGTCTTGAGCTTGCCACTGAGCGGTACAACTTAAACCACATGTATAGGAACAATCGAAAAGCCTGAGGACATTTAACCTCGTTCACGGCATATGTGCACGTATAAAGCATACATTGCATGCCAAACAAACCCATCCATCCAAATATAGTTGACAATACTCGGAAGGGACCTTGATGTCTGGCGGAAATCGTTCAAGATTCGTCACATTAGTTACCAACCAATGGTTCGACACCGTTTCCAAGGTTATTATAAGATTATCGTAGTCCCGAAGTTCATTTATGTCAACGGCGTAATGTGTGCTATGACGGAACTAGTATTTGTACCATTCATCGCCATTAATCATTAATATCACTGCTAATAATCTCGTCGTACAGAGATTGCCAAGAAAATGAGCCTGGACTGCTCAACGTTGCCCCCAATGAAAACGCAAAAGCCCTACCGAATATGGATTATATGCACCAAGGGCAAGGTGCTCGAATAGTCTCTCAAAATATCTATTTACAACATAGGCAGACACGAGAATTCAGTTCGTCCGTACTGCTAATTTCCGTTGCCACTCAGGGACCCGATCGGCAAAACCGAGAAAGCGAATACGGGTGGGTCTACTCCGTACCAACATTGTCGTGTACTGCCCCAGATGCGAGTACGACTCTTAGCTCTTAGAAATTTTTCTACATTCAAATAACCATGGCGCTCTCTATATTTAGCCAACTTCTGTTTATATATACCTGGGACATTCTTGCCAGTCTCTCCATTCAACTCCAAGTTCCCCCATAGCACTCCACACACCGAGTCGATTAATCCAACACCGGACGTCTATACAACATGAGTTCCAACGACTATGAAGGGGTGGACTTTGAACTCTACCGCTATACACCATCTCTGGTGGCAGCGATCATTTTCATTGTTCTGTTTGTCCTTGCGACCGCCTACCATCTTTACCAAGTCATCCGTACACGATTCTGGTACTTCACCATCTTCGTCGTTGGAGGAGCCTGTGAGTTTAACTAGCCTAAATACAAGGCTTTCCAACCTTTCCCTTGATTTTAATAAGGTCCAGAGCATAGCTAACAGGTGCTCTAGTTCAAATCATAGGTTATATTTGCCGCGCACTCGCCCACAACGACAAAGAAAACATCCCAATCTATTCCGTTGGCACAATCATGATCCTCCTTGCCCCTCCTCTATATGCAGCATCGATATACATGACCCTGGGTCGACTCATTGTGCATTTGGATGCCGAGAACTTGAGCTTGGTGCCAGTAAAATGGCTTACTGCAATCTTCGTCACAGGAGATGTGATCGCGTTTGTGATGCAAGCAGCTGGTAATTCTTTCCTTTCAATCAGACACTATCCTTGATCAATGAAGACTAATTGTGAACCAAGGCGGCGGAATCATGGCAAGCGGAACTCTCAGCGCGATGACCACTGGCGAGCACATCACGATTGGCGGTCTTGCCGTACAATTAGTGTTCTTCAGTGTGTTTATCGTCGCTTCATCAATCTTCCACTACCGCATTCGCAATAACCCGACTGAGAAGTCTGTCGGCCGATCGCGCACAAGTACTTGGGAAGCCGTCATGGCCGGGCTGTATGTGGCCAGCATTCTCATTCTCGTTCGGTCTATTTTCCGATTGATCGAATACGCTCAAGGCAACGATGGATATCTCATCAGCCATGAGGTATTTATGTATGTCTTTGATTCGATGCTCATGTTCTTCGCCATGGTTGCAATGAGCATTTTCCACCCGTCGAAGGTTCTTGCTCAGCCATCAAGACTACGAAGTTCTTTGAAGAGGTCTCATTCAGAGAACACGGAGCTTTACTCCTCGACAGCAGTATAGATTGTCCATTAGCCAACCGGAGTTAGACGGAGTTTTTTTTTCTTTCTTAAACTTGATGATTGGGGATACAAGGTCTAGAAGTTCCAGTGAGCCAGCAGGCAGTTTCTTTTATTACTTTTTCAGATGTCAATTTATCACTATAAGACTCCAAACACCGAAACAAGCATTCCCATTACCGAACGTAGGTTATTCCGGATCTTTTCTCCCAAGTAAACTACAACGCTATATCACGAAAAGAGTGGATGACCGTTGAAAGACAGTTGGATAGTCTATTACTAAATTTGTCGTCGGAGCATTTCTGTTATGAAAGTGCTTGGCGACGGGAATCACGGACTATCAACGTGAGTTAGACCTACTTAGCTATAACATATACATGAATTCAACAAGAAATATAGCCGTGTTCATATGCATAGATTACTTCTATTCCAAACGGTACTAAAGGCAAAATCTGGTATGGTGCACTAGCAGATAGACACATCTGAATCCCTGCAGGCATTCCTAGAGATTTTGTTAGGAAAAGCATTTCTTCCCACAAGAAACAAATCCGCAATAATCTAAATAGAAGGTTTGACAGCGACATGATCATCTACGCCAACTTCCCTTTTAATAGCATTTGACTCCGAGTGCAGCTCTCTGACGCCATCCTTATGAACTCGGCCGAAGCCCCTCCGTCCAGCATGCACATATATCGCACGGTATGACAAGTTCGTGTGACAGACTGTCCAATAAGAGTTTCCATACTTCACCATTTACATATGCAGAGTTCAGGGACTGTTAAGAGACATAGCATCTCAAACCCGATATGCCGATCGAGTGATTCCATGTATCTCGATGCACGTTTTCGACAATCAGAACGGTGGAAAACACTGATCAACTGATTCAAGCCGCCGGGAGTGTAGGGGTTTCCGTTTATCGGTCATGGAATCATGAAAGAAGACATTGGATATATGATTGCGATATCAAAAGGTCTCGTCGATCTACTGGACGAGGTCAAAGCAACTGTAGCATGAAATCCAGACAATATTCGATGGGAAAGAACTCACAAATATGACTGTCTACTGGCCAGACCGACAGTAAAGACCTCGAGAACCATACCAGTTGCAGTTTGGCGAGACTATGAATGACATCTGGATCACCCACGACGACCGGCACGGTTTCCAGACCGCGCCTTCCGCTTATATGGACCCCGCCCAACAAGTATCGAATGTTTGATATAATGTTTTGCACGGGGCTCTGGTTGTCGGATATATTCTTCATCGAGTGTCACTGTATATACGACCGAACTTGCAAACCGCTATGCGTCTACTGCATTACTTTCGTTGGCGAAGTTTCCGACGAAAGGTGTATCATCGCGCAGGGGCACATGTCGACTTGGGAACTTTTCACATTACTTCTTCATAGGGACGTCCAGGTTAGGCTGGAACTCTGTCCAGGTCGCGAGGTGGTGACAGAGTTCGGTATTAGGGACGTGTGGTCCAAGTTGAAGGCCTAGGCTGGCGATATCGGTGTAATATTGGCGGATTACTCATGTCCTAGTTGGATGTCCGGTTCAAGTCAACTTTCCATCGTCTTAAGGCTCCTTGTGAGCCCGGTGACTATTTTGGCGACTGATACAGAATTGGCTACTTCGACCAGCCCTGTAAGGATTCTTGGATCCAGAGGCCGTCGAAGAAACATCCGATGGTGACCGTAGCTTATTTTACCGAAACCGCTATAGAACGGAACTTTGTTCTTGCAGGAGAAGTCGAGCACGGTCGCAGAGGCATAACCTGTTCGGAACGCATGGGCATGGAAGTTTTCATCTGGGTTTGGTTAGGAGTTTCCGCACAAGGGTATTTTCGCATAGGGGCTCCGGGCAAAAGATAAGTGCAGACATGGAGACGAGAGTTACGGCCTGACAAGACAGTAGCGCCGCAGTAGAAGTCAATGAACATATTACTCCTATAAGTTTCCAAAGTCCCACCAAGTCGAGAATCCGTCAACGTTTCCGAGAGCGGATTCGGAATCTGGATATCCCACATTGTTCTCCATATCAACAAACTGCGAGGGATCCGCCCATAGCCAGGGGGTATTGGTCATTAAACTGTCAGCTGGCGCAACAAGTTTCTCTCCGAAATCGAAGTCAGAAGAAGCTGGCGTGCAAGATCTGTGCGGCATGGTTGGCGGGATGTGGGCAGCTTGGCCACCATCCGCAGTGTTAACTGTGACATTCGGGGACATTGCAACAATAACCTCCAGAGTCGAGGCAGGGTTGTCGTCCGCCTCTTCCGTAGAGACGGTTGGGGTCAATGATGGATGTAGTAAGCCACCGGTCGATACTTCGTGTGGCTTTGGTTTGCAGTTGACTTGGAGAATATCCCACATTAAAGGTATGCTGAGATGAATCTTCTCGGCCTCCCAATCATGGTCAATATTTTCCGAACCACAAGCAATCCGAGTCATCTTGTCCAGTGTTTCATCCTGCGCGGTTGTTAGCATTAGAAACTCCTTTTTAGTGCCATGAGACCGACCAGGATGCCGCAAGCAGGCGAAAAAGACACAAAGCTCTTCAGGAACCTGCGGCATTTTGTGAAATCAACCTTGGATTTGTACTTCAGCCGGGGGTCCGCAGCACAGCAGTAGTACAGATGCACTGTAGCTGCAATGGCGGCAGCGTGTCCGAAGAACGGATCGATCAGTCGCATCTTCTTCTCAGACACCATGTCTATCATGCGAACGACCCAGGTAGCGTGTAATAAGACCAACTCGGATGAGCGTCTCCAGAAAGCGTTTGGTATTGCCAGATTGTCGTTGTATTGTGATGCCACTATGTAGAGAAAGGGATGGTTCAAAACAGTCAAAATGCAATGGTAAGTGAACTGTAGCTTCAGCCATGGGGTCCAGTAGTTTCGGCTCAATCTCAACTCCTCTGCCGTTCGCTCGTAAAATTTGACCGAGTCATATCGATGGCACTGGGAAAGCTTGTTCTCAATTTCTGTAAGGTCGGAGAGCACCATGGCGTACATGGAATCGTGCCGCCAGGGTTCTTTGAGCCTATTTCGAGCACAATCGGAGACGTATATTCTCACTCTGCTCCAGACCCAACCAAAGTGGGCCGCTAAGCTCCAAATTCCCATATCGGATGATTTGGAGCAACCAAGATCATCTGTTGGCAGCGGCGGTGGTTTCGCCTCGGTCGCGTCTTGTCTTGCACGGTCGAAACTGGAGGCAACATAGAAGGTGCGCATGACCTCAGACGGGATACAGAGAAACCCATTTTGCTGCCCGTAAGACTGTTCCAGGCATTGGAGACTCCAGAATAGACGCTTCTTTCGCTCGCTCATGGGACCTTCGCCGGCATGGCTGGATTCCAGATCCAGCGTTGCTGAGCGGCAAAGATGTTGAGCAAGACCCAGATGGAAGCGGCCGAGGTGTATATCTCCATCTAGAATAAAATCAATATTTGGAATATCTTCACCTAGTGTCTGAGGGTCATACCTAAAAATGAGGAATAGGAGAGTAGACAGAGACTCTCAATAGTTTCAAGCTCCACTGTGCCGTTGGCCATACGAAGCATGACCAGACTTCTTGCACTGTCTCCATAATGTTGTAAATGCTCACGGTCTCTTGAGAATCGTGAGGTCAATGCGAGGAGGCAACAAACGAGCTCCTCTGACAGATAACTTGGGTCGGAGACCTGCTCACGATCAAAACACCAAATCGGTTGTCGATGGCAGTATTCAAAGTAAAGATCGATAGCTTTCGCGATCGCAGATGATGAAGGGTGAGAACTCGAGTCGTCGAAGCCAAACCCGAGGAAGAATGGGTCATTGACCGTGCTTGGTTCAATGGATGGTGGGCGCGATGTGGCACGATAGCATGTTTCTGAGATTCCATTTCCTGTCTCCTGCGTCTTTTCCGATGCAAGTGCTTGTGTTGGTCTGCCACCACTCAGGATGAGGTTCACCTTCTCTTCGAGGAATGCCAGCCTGTCGTCCTGTAGGAAAGAGAAAGTCAATTATGTGTCACAAGACAGCTACAAGCCAGCACATACAGATTGCCCTCCTCTGGAGCCTCTGGGTATGGTGGTATAAAGACATGGCTGATTCAGACGGACACAGCTTGAGCAGGATGGTTTCTCGGCCGGACATCGGGTCTTCTTCCTTCTGTATGGAGATCAGTTCCACCCCCACCAATAGACAACCTTGGAATGTAATTTGCCTTACCTGCAGTTGAGACAGGCCTCATGGGAGCGCAACCTTCCGCGGGCGCTCTCTCGTGGCATCATTGAAGAAATGAATTAGAAAAGGTTGGAATTAGCGGGGGTATTGACAGTTAAGATAAATATGTTAAGATAAATATGAATGGGATGAGATCGTCATGACGAGATTAAAAGAGGGGGAGATAATGAGATTATGCAGGTTCCAAGTGCACCAGGGCATTGGAGTAAATCGGAGAAAGGGCGAGAGCGGATAACGACCGAGTGTCTCTCCTCTTTTCCCCCGCCGATAACATACACCAGGCCGAATCTAGAATCTGATGTGCATGGATATGCATATAACCTGTAATCTATACTGGAAAAGGTTAAATGATCCGTGTAATTCCTGATTTTTCTTTTCTTATCTTTGCTAAAATTAAGTTCCTGTATGGACGATGGCGTAAACTATCTCCAACTGGCCTGCATGGCGAGTCATCCAGAAGTATAATCTCACGACTTGCGATATAATTGGTCAATTTCTTTTTAGGCGTGTAATAAAACCGTTCATATGACCTTCCAAAGTTCTTTCATGTTTATAGCTATCCCGTGATCAAAGATATCCATGGATAGTTGCATGCAACATGTCATATTCATATAAAAGACCAATGGGTGGAAAAATAACTAAAAATAAATAAAAAATAAAGAGATCTCGAAAAATGAAAAATGAAAAACGAAACGAAACACTCCGCTATTATGCAAATAATTAAACCACCATTGTCTCAGGTGCCGTCGCTTCCCGTAGGGGAGGTCCACCCCCACATCCTCCTCCACAGCAACCCCCAGCCAACGCTGATCCGTCCTTTGTTGTCAGCTTAGAGCAGAAATCCATATCATCTTTGCTGACTGCCTCGTCCTTGGGGAGTCTTTGTCGTGCAGGCCAAAATTCCTCCCCTGCATCCTCTTCCTGCTTATGATGCTCTGTGATCAAGTCACGAACAACAGCCTGGAAGTGGACCAGTCCCTCTCCCGTAGAGTGGAGTTGCTCATTCGCAAAGTCTCCTGAGTTTATGTTCTTTTGTGTCTCAACACAGAGATCTTTGTGTTCGGAAATAATACGCTTGTACATTTCGTTGATGGTTTCAAACTCCTCATCGCTAGAGTTCTTGTTGCGGTAGACTTCACAGCGTACTGAGCATGTGGTGGGACCCGTCGGCACGATTCGCTGCATGAAAAAGAAGTGGGGTCTGCGTGCACAATTAGTATTAATCAGATTGCATTGGGGGGGCAATTGCACTTACGAGACGGTCATAGCAGCATTAGGGAAATAGTAAGTGGTGGCAGTCTTCAGCCCATTGGCAATCTCCTCGGATGTGGATTTGCCATCCACGGCATATGAGCTGAGATTGGAACCCGAGGGAACGTCAGAGTGAGCCGTGTTATATTTGTCTGCCATGATCTTCCAGTTGTACTCTCCGGTGATCTCCCAGGTGCTATCAAAGTTATAGTCCTCGAAGTCAAACCCCTCGAAACGTGGCTGTAGGTCGATTCCTTTGAAGTCATCTTCCCAGGAAATCTCGGGTTTCTCGCCAGCATCTAAATTGAGCCAGATAAAACCGTTGGCATCAATATGAACGTGGATGGGAAGCAGGCCATTCTTGCTCTTATCGAAACCTTCCACCTCTTGGTACCCGGGAGCCTTGGCAAGTTTGCCATTAAGGCCATAGGACCATCCGTGGTATTGACAAGAGAAAATCCGGGAGGTGCCACCCTCTTCGGTAACCACGGGGAATGCACGGTGCCGACAGACATTGTGGAAAGCATTGACATTTCCCTCGCGGTCTTTCACCAAAATGAAAGCGTACCCGGCGATATTGTAACGGAGCCAGTCGCCCGTTTTGGCGAAACGCAGTTTGTGTGTGGTTAAAAGCCATTTCCGGCTGAAGATGGCGCGTCGCTCAAATTCATGTACATCCTGTGAAGAATACCACGAGACGGGGAGAGGGTGAACTGGGGACTTGCCGGCAGGGGTGGGACGTGCCTCTGTTTCCCCAAGTCCGAGGTAATTCTTGAGCATCGACATTGTGAAGGTTAAAAGACAAGGCTATGCAAAAGGACCAATCGAGGAATTCAATCTAGTGTTTGTTTATTGTCTTGGGAGTCTGTTAATTGTGTCATTCAGAGCAGAACGTGAGTTCCTTAATATAGCCACGGAATCTCTGGATCCCAATGACAGCTACCATGATCATGAGTTCATACTTCCCCATAAGGATATGGAATCTACAGGTTTCTACCGATCACAGGATCGGAGCGGAGGCTAAGCCGTTCGTCGCCCGAGCTTTTTTAACATCCGGTAGAACGTGCTAGACCCAGATGATCAGAGAGAAATCGGTTGACGGCTGCAATTACCGCGCTGGGTTGACGCCACTCGGGTGGTCGGGTTTTCTACCGAGTTTGTGGAATCAATAAAGAGGAGAAAATATGCACGTTGCAGGGTTCAATGTTCGGAGGGTATGGAGATAAACGGTTAGTATTCCAACACTGGCTAGACCGTGGTGCATCGCTGTTACGAGGTTTTAGGCTCAAACCCCCACATTGCATATTTATATTTCGCTAACTTGAAAAAATAGATATCAAATTATTTCTGCACGAATAAGCTGAAGGCAGTCCTTCTTGGTATCAACTTCCCCGCATAAGATCGCCGATCACATGAGCGGCTCATGAGTTTATCAACTGGCCCAGATAAGGACCAGTTCTTTCTCTTCTTCTCTGCACATGCAACCTTTAAAGGTTCTGTTCTCTGACTTGAAATAGGGAAAATCAAGACATCACTTACATTCTTGTGTCACACTGTAGGAACTGAAGAATTGAAATAAAAATTGAATATGGAAATCGTAGAGTTGATATCGGCAACAACTCCGCCAAGATGTACCGTACAGATACGAACTGATACGAGTCGGTACCCCGCACAGGACGACTTGGCATCTTCAAACTGTCTTGATCGAGATCAAACTTCTCATTTTAAGGCCAATTTGCCGAGTATGAGCTCTATGGGCGATAACTACACCATACACAAGGTTTCTTTAAAGCGAACCCGGCAAGCTTGTGGTCCTTGTCGGTAGGTGCCAAGCCCCCGACAAAAAAAATCTCAATTCCCGAGAAGGTCAGAGTCCCCGATCGACTTTCGATATCTGATATGCCACCTTGATAGTCGGAAGAAGGCGCGTTGCCCCGGCGAGAAACCAACATGCTCGCTGTGCCACAGGCTAGGGCAACGATGCTCATACGAACCGCAGGCGACCCGTGCGAAGAACCATGCCGTTTCGGCTCCTGTGCACAGTCAGGAAACACAACACAGCACCAATGAGGTATTAATGCTTCCTAAAAAAATAATTGAGCGACTGTATTTGATGTTTGGAACTATGCTAAATATATCAGATCCAAGGGGATATCTCGAGCTCTGGGTCGAGCTCTGCGAGGCTTCAGCGCATCGAGGAAAGACTAGACATGATGGCACATTTACTCCAGTATGGAAAAAGACTTCGTATCTAAGCCTCATAACTCACTAATCAGACACTTTCCGATCCTACAGAGAAGGCTTACCAAGGTCTAATTCTTTGCGAGAAGTATCGACTGATAACCAGCTAATTGATGATCGCGAGCCGCAAGAGGATTCTTATGACGACTTCGAAATAATGGATTACCCAGAGAATCAGTTGCTGAACTGCCAAGAGTATGTTTGAACTTCCCCCTCATAGATCATCCCAAATATCCTAATGAAATGAAACAGAAGTGGTCTTCCAGCTGCATTTATCAAGCAGGAAGTGGAGACTTATCTTACCTACTTCCATGACCAGCCATATTGTCCTTTTTCAAAAGAGTGGTTGTTGAGACACACAGGCTCATTACCACCAGAGGTTGCATTCCCTTTAGTGGCCCTCACTTCCCGCCTGCCTCGACGATTTCGCGGGGCTTTACATGAGAACACATCCGATGGGAGAACATTTGCGGACAAAGCTTGGGACCTCTTGTCAAATCAATACAAAGATGGCAAGATGGGCCTTTCATTTCTCCAGGGTACATTTCTCATGGCCCAGGTAGATTTTGCTGATGGAAAAGCACATCGAGGGTACGCGTCGGTTGCCCTTGGACTGCGTGCGATTCAATCCGTGGGGTTGAATAAAGAAAAGGGCTCGTATCTCTCGAATGACCCGGAAGTCGAAACGAGAAAGCGCATTACTTGGGCCTTTTTTATGCTCGATCGCAGTTATAGCGCTTCCCGAAATTATTCACTGTCCCTCTCAGACAAGCAGTTCACACTTCCATTTCCTTCCCTGGAGACGGAAGCACTGCTCGGTGATAATGAGTCACGGACCCACGGGTCTTTGCATGATGGTCCTGGAAAACAAGGGCAGAAAGTTGATCATGGAATTCTCGTATGTCTCCTGAGGCTGTACTCTTTATGGGGGAAATCTACGGAGTATGTCTTTGAGCCGTTTGCCGAGAGCTCGCTACCTCCCTGGCAAACTGGGTCAGCTCTCGCGATCCTCGAGTCAGAGTGGTTGCAATTCGAGACGCATTTTGCAGATGCCCATCGATATATAAACGTGGATCTCAAACGCCGCGCCCGAGAAGATCCCCAATCTCGTACATACCTTTCGACCTGGGTGTGTGTTCAATTCCTTTTTCATTCAATACAATGCCTACTGCACCACCCATTCGTGATTATGACCAAGCTTCGCAACTTTAACGGAAATCTGTCGGCAACATTTCTGCAAAAGTCATTTGAGACATCACTCCTCCACTCTCGATGGATAGTTCGATTCATAAAGGAAATGTCAGAGGTCAACTTTGAGACTTGTGATCCTTTTCTGGGATACTTGGCTGCGATTGCCGCAACAATTCAGTTAGAGCACACTGGCAGCAAAAATCCGCAAATCGCTCTTCTGCTCAACAAAGAATTTCAAATCCTTGTCGACTTCATGACGGAGCTGTCTGTGTATTGGGAAAATATGAGCGTCGTGGTAAGTCTGCTAGCACAATATGGAACCAAGTTGCTGATTATTTTCCCACCCAGGTCAACAAAGTGAATGAACTTGCCACTCGTCATCAAAACTATGGATCACTCTATTATAATCAAGAAGGGTTCTCGGGTGCTTTATCCAAAATGCCAACCCCTTCGAATATGCCTAGAATGTCTGCAGAAGACGAGGGTCTTATGTGGGAAATCCTTGATTTTGGCTGCTCATCAGGAGGGGGGGCGGCAATGAAGTTTGGAGATTTGGCTATTCCCCGAGAAAGCAAAATCCAAGCAAATGAACGGCATCCCACACAACGAGTAGGCCAGCAAAACAAGCAGGATCAGGGAGGGGGAATGACCCCAAACCTTCCAAATCTTCACCAAATGTCGGAATCCATCAACGAAGGCACTTTGCCTGAGTGGCCATTTCAAACGAGGGGTGGTGGTGATGTGCTCGCAGCGATGCCGGACATTCCAGATTGGATGATCTTGGGAGATTATATGGCAGAGCATTTGTGAAGTAAAGGGGGTCTGTGAGCTCTGTAATATAGTGTAATTATAGGCATTCCATCTATCCTGCTGATTGCTTTTCGTGTCCTTTATTATCCCAGAGAGAGGTAATGATGAATGTTTGCATAGCGTTCCTAAAGCACTAAAGGCCTCCAGGGCCCAAGGTTGGTCCCGAACGTTTACTTTGTTCAAAGGTACATAGTGACTACAGTGACTGCAAATATTGTCAAAAGTTCCTGTTTGTAACATGATGTATTTATTGCTTTCATAGTGCCCCGTCATAGCTTCAAATTTTGCTTCCCCGAGAGGAAGCAGCTTTCAACGCCGTGTCGAATGTGTCCAGCTCTTGAGCAGTCAACTCCCTTCGTTCTGGTCCTCCACGACTTCCATCTCCTGTAAATACCTCTCCCTGGAAGCGCTCGCGGAATTGGGTAGGGAATTTCCATTTGTCAAGCAACTCCCGCGAAAGCTTGCGTTGGAAGCTCCCAACAATGTATTTTCCGATGACAGGCAAGAACTTGAAAGCACTAGACACGAAAATGTTAGTTCGGATCCCTCAAATGGTTCTCTGCTTGGTTCACTTACTGTCCGCTTCCTCCAGTAGCAATAAACAAGTTCTTGTGCTCCGGGTGGAAATCAAAGATGAAATCCCCGGTCGGAGTGTCGTTGTACCAACAGATTCCCACCTTTTCAAAGCCCCTCGATACCAGCTGCGGAAAAAGATCCATCAATCCAGCCGTCAGGCGTTTCAATCCATCGGCGGGGATGTAATTCGCTCGTGAAGCAACTGCTGAGCTAGGAGGCGCGGATGTGACCGAAGGCTCCGAGCGAGTATAACCGAACCCATGACAGGCAACTTTCAGGTAGCCAGTTGGCTCATGGGGAGGGAAGGCAAAGAAGCCAGTGGAGAAGTTGAAGTAGATAGGCAGCTCCCTGAGCTGGCTGACTTCGTCTGGGGTGAGACGCAGATATCCCACAACCTGTCCGGCGGCCAGCATCGAGTTCCAAGCAGGAATGAGACTCGAAGTCCATGCGCCAGTTGCGACGATGAATTGGTCGCCCTCGACCCGTCCGTTCTTCGTACGGACAGATTTGATCGTTCCGTCCGGTCGCTTTTCGAATTCTTCGACCTGGCCATTCGGCCCTGTAATAAAAGACACGCCTGCTGATGCGCAGCGGGACATAAGACGAGAACAAGCAAGACCTGCATCAGCCCACCCAGCGGATTTGTTGTAGAATCCGTCAAACCCAGGAGTGGCTAGCCGGCCAGTCAATTTGGGGAAATGCTGTTTCGCCTCTTCGACGCTCCTGACTGGAACCCATTCTTGACCCATTTCGGTCAGGACGCGCTTCGTCTTGCGGCTGTACTCCTGTGCTCGAGGCTGCACGGGCTGTTCTGGGGTGCCATCTTGACAGACCCATAAGCAGGGCGTTTGATGGAAGGCTTCTTGATAGTCCGGGGTCTTCCAAAGATCAAACGCCTCTTTTGCAATCTCAGCATAGACAGCATCTCCATAATCGAATCGGATAACGCGAGAGATGTCGTTGCTAGATCCATCTGGCACCGGAGGCACTGATCGGTCTAGGATGGTAACTGACTTGTAGCCTTCTTCCTTTAGTCTCAGTGCAGTTCCGAGACCGAAGGCCCCAGCCCCAATAATGACGATTCGCTGGTCTTTCTCCATTGTTATTGTGAACGTTGAGATAGTAAGGTGTTATATGGCATTATAATGACTACTCTGGGTATTATATAGTTGACAGGCGGAAGTCATGATCCGTCCCTCACGGTCCGTCAAGGCATATCGGGGATAGAGCTTCGGGACTTTTGGCGGTACAAAACATGCCATTGTTCGAAAATAGTAGGCAAACACATCTATCCACTGTGGATAAATTCTTGTGGACAACAGTAATGATGCTGAGGAAGGACCGGCCGTCAGTTGCACGGTCCGGGTACGGTCCGGGTACGATACTCTGCAAAGACTAATTGTGCCACTTTGTAACTTCTGACTCAGCAGGTGCTCGGCCGGTGTGGATCTGTTGGGCTCTACAGTGTAGGGACCAAAGAAGCAGAGAGGAGAGAGTTGTATTGGGAGAGAAGCAAGCGAGCTCCCAACAACTAACTACAGAGGTGTGATGCCTAAGGCACCCAGGCATACACAACAGGATTCCATCACCATCGCGTACCTACCTAGGTAGGTACCTGCGATGTTTACCATCATCCAACCTCATTTATAGGCAGCCAGTATTCGGGTAGGTACTACCCAGGTGAGGAATTCGTAGAATCAGCCCGAGTCGTGCGACCGCACTAGGTAGCCCCTTCGGCTGACTTTCCCTAGAACAGCGATGCCGACCTGAAGTACCTCCCGTGAATTCGTCTTGGTTTCCAGATCGATGTTGACGATCTGGGAAGCTGGGACATTGGCCTCACCGGATTCTCTCTTTTCCATGGTCCTCGCCATTAGACCAGTCTGCGGGTGCCACCGCTTAGAAGTCGCTCTGTTGAATAACTCCCGGAGCTCGTTTATCACGGCTATATCTTCTCCGGGGAGCTCTAGTGTCCACTCGAGGAAGTGTTTCCGGTAGAGTTTCGAGTTCTCCCAAAGAGGCCCGACGCAGCTCTTGTGGCGGTATATTGTCTAATCCGGATTCGCTTCTAGAAGATTTGTTCTCAAAAGTTCGTCAAACATAAAGCGCCTATTATAGGGTGCGCATCGGGTTTTGAGCCCGATCTGTCCTTCAGAGCCACTTGTCCTCCTTCATAGAATACCCGTCTCGAGCGAGATAATCTGGCTTTTGGGGCACACCTGCGTACCGAGCACTTGTCCGTCAAAGACCGGCCCGGCCCTGGGCAGTTAAGGCCAAGGTGAGCTAGGGTTTCAGACCGAGCAGCTAAAGGACTCTTGGTATCTGTAGCACACTCGGCCTAACGCAACTGTTTGCTTTATTAACCCAATATGCAAATGTCGGATTTCCCAATTGAGATTGTGGCAATTGATAGCTGGATTCCTTGGTGACGAGTATCGCATCAACGCACTTCTCGTTAAGCCCCTCCTGTTGTTATCAAAGCAAATTGATCATGTCCAGTTGGAGTTTGGCGAGGATTAAACCGATGATTGGAGGATCTTCACACCATAAGCCAGGTTAGATGAGGTTGAAAAGTGATTGGAATAGGTCTTACAGTGTTCTTCAGCTCCCGCTGGGAATGTCAGCAGGCTCGGCGTGGTGGTAAATTGCTGTCTCCTGGTCTAGTAGTAATCAGCCGTTTAGGACAAGCTCTCTGCCTGTGTAGGGTAGAACATCGATCAATACCTTCCGGTCATAGTAGCTATATATCAGGGGATTGTCCGTGCTTGGTCTTGAGGCTATATGCTACCAGAGAGATGGAGGAGGAAGAAACTCTTGGTATGCAAACTAGCAAAGCAGGCTCTTTATAAAGGCCTGAACTAACAAACAACAAACAAAGCGCTCAGTCTGCCACCACAATAAGGCATCCATGTAGGATGGGATGATTTCAATACTTGACGTGAATGCAAAGGAGCAGACAGAGTAGCAACTCTGCTCCCTACTGCTTCTTGCAGTGCGGTCCGTACTCTTATCATCTCCAACCCTTGTCATCATACTTCAAATCAACCCTGGTGATAGGAAAGAACTGTTCCATTGCCGTACGTGGCCGAACGAGACTATAAGAGACGTAGGTACGATCGGACCACTAGGTGCCTTCGGTACAAAACGGGCTAGAGAATCCGGATAGATGCCTAAGAAGTATCAGCTCGGCTAATATTCAGTAATAGTTTAGGACATACATCATTTGAGTAGGCCAGTCATATATGATCTTGCTTATCCCAGGACATAGGCTGTATCCGCACGCTTCAGCCTTCCTAATTCTCGTTCATTAGCTCTAGGTCCGTTATCATAATCAAGGTACCCGGAGAACTTACTTATAGACTTCGCGGAACTCGAGTCGGATCTCCTCTCGCTACGAGAACGAGCAACTCCAGAACTTTTGCATGTCGAGGGACTCGCCTGGTACCTTTGCCTATATCATATAGGTGACGAACCCACCGGGAACGGCATCGTCTTCGTCTTGTTAGTCACACTATCCGAGGAGCCGAGGGACAACATCGCAGCCTTTTTCTTCGAGGGACTTAAAAGCTGTTAGCTCTTTAGGCTTATACGACTTGACGGCCTACGTGTCCCGGATTGGAGCCTTCTTAAACGGCTTTTCAAGCTCTATGATGATATCTGATGTAAATGTTTGGCCTACCTAATAACTACGTCTAGAGGTCTATTCACTGATTTCTCCTCACAATAAGATAAACGTCGACAAATAATGTGCCCTGAAAAGGCTAAGCCCTCGATCCATGTGGAAAAGCCAATAGGGAGATATGGTATCTGGAGAATTGGTCAAAAGTGTCGTCGACGGGACCACCACGAGGCCTACTCCCGAGATATGAAGAAAAATGATGCGTACGAATGGGCGCAATCTGTCATCAAAACGGAAATGCAGCTATGTGCAACTGTTCAGTGCGAGTTGTTTTTGAAGGAAGAAATCCAAAAAGTTCTTATGAGTTCAATCGAACATGACGAAAAACAACTACTCAAGTGGGGTGAGGAACTGGTTCTTCTGGACCAAGAATATTGGCGCCTTGAGAGAACTCTTTATATCGCCGAGTGTCATGGCCGAGGAGAACCTTCTAAATATGCATATTCATCTTTGCGGGAAAACCCCGGTTGGCATCTGAAAAGTAAATGGCTAGTTGAGGATTGTGCAAGACGAGGTGGTTGTTGTGGCAGACAATGCAAATGCTGCGAAAGACCACCAGACACTCATCGCATGAAAGGATGGGGACATTGTACTATTGAATGTGCTTGCTGCAATCGCCAACGCGGATTTGAGTTGCAGGATGCAGACCGGGAGTTGTTCCAGCCTGAGTTTGACGTTTCGCGTCGTCCCATGATCCGATATAGTAAGGCTATCTTCCACGCTTATATCTGGCCGTTTGTTTGAAGGAAGGTGTTGATTGGCTCTTTGCTTTTATCTTGCTTAGCTTCCCAGATAACTGAACTCGCAAAATTAAATACATCAATAGAATTATGAATGTATACATACGTAATGTCTTCTACTGCTGCCTGCTTTGGGGGAAGCAATGTCAGGAAGATACGAGCGATTAAATAAACCAGTCTCAGGCTCCTCTTGGCGATGCTCTCAAGGACCCGCCCCAGTTTTATGTCACCAAATATATTCCGTATGGCGCCTAGAGCTTGCAGCCTTGGAGGGCTGAGCCCCTTTCCCACTCGTAATCGTACCCAGCTAGCGCCTCGTGTGGGTCTATTCCAACCTTGGAAGGTTGTCAGCCCACTACGTCAATCCCTGCGGGGATTATCGCATCCAATAATGCCCACTAGAAACGATCATCAACTGGTTTCCAGCCTTGTTTTCTCCACCCAATTTCTGTCATTTATTCCCTTCCAGATAGAGATCCGTTAACTGAGTTGTGATTGTATTCCCCCAGCGGGGGTAGAATACTATAGCCGAACTTGTGCTTGCAGCTTGGCCGTAGCAGCTTCGGATTATTGTCCAAAATAATAGATATCCGCACACCCCTTTTTATTTGCGGCGCCGCTTTAAGCTACTTTAGGCTTAGCAGCCCTAGCCCCCACTCCCACGTGACCGATGATCCAACGTACAGTGGGGCTTTTTGTAGGGGTCCAACACCGCCTTTTGATTTTGCCGGTACTGCCAGTCTTAAATATCATGGTCTCCATGGTCTCCTATCAAATTTACCATCAATATTGGAAAAATGCGAGGCTCGGTATGATAAGATTTATAAACACTTTTACACACAACGTTTGACTCGCAAAAAAATCTTAAGACAAGTAATTTCCTTGCAATGTTTGCGTGATAGGAAAGCGCGCTAGTGTGTCTTAAAGTAGGCGGTGTGTACGCGGTAGCCAGGCAATATATGGCCCCCACACAACCCACTGTGCACTGCAGAAGGGGAAATTATATCGAATTATATTGCGGCCAAGAGGCGCTAACTTCAAATCTGGTTTAGAGAGGCGTGCCACAAGGAAAAGGGGTTTGTGTCGCGATCATCTCGCATGTCGATAATCAATTCCCGCAGCCCCAATCCATATAACACACGCTCATTTTCAAACTTTCATTTTCACATTCGGATGGCCATTCCACCCTCAATTTTGGCATTTATATAGTGGTTATAATCTTCCATTTCTTTTTAAGGGCTTTCCCATGATGACCACAGTGAATGGTTCCAACGATAAGAACCTTCATGACATCAATACTTTCGCTGAAAGCTCAACCAGTGACGAGCATGCCGCCCTAAATACTTCTTTCGAATCCGACTCCAGGTCTAGTGGTTCCTATTCTTGTCAATATGGAATGAGCAGTGCGTCCTGTACCATCCAATGGATCTGTCTGGTCTAAGCTGACATAGACTTCTTATCGTTATCAAGGACAAGCCGAGCTGGTCTCCACGTCCACGAACTCAGGCTCAGACGACATCTTTCATAAAGTGAAAAACTTTCTTCGACCAGACAAATCACATATTCCAAATGATGATAGCTTGTCTAGTTGGGCCCATCACGGCAGACCCTGCAGTTCGATATCAATATTCAAACGACAGACAAAACAAATTGTCAGGCCCAGGATCATCTTCTCGGGTGCATTCGCCGCATCGGCAATCGTCATCTCCAATACCTCGAGCCCGGCACTTTTAATATTCATCTGGAACCTCCTTGCTATTGTGCCGTTGTCGATCACGCTCACAGAAGCCACTGAGAGGATCTCCCAGGATTTGGGTGAGACCGCTGGCGCTCTCCTCAACATTACCATCGGGAATCTAGCGGAGCTTATTATTTTGTGAGTCCCAAGCTTGGAAGTCCTCTCACATCCATCGACGTATACTGACTATCATATAGTGTGTAAGTTTTCATATAGCACCAAGTGGACTGCCTTGGGAGTCGAAACTAATCTTTTATAGTACTGCTTTGTTGAAAAACAATATTAAAGTAGTTCAATCATCACTCCTCGGCTCCATCCTTGTGAACCTCCTACTCGTCCTCGGATCTGCAATCATAGCAGGCTGTATCTCAACAAGTGATGTGACGTATAACACTGATCTCACTCAATCATTTGTGGGACTTCTGAATCTTACAATCTCTTGCCTTATGATTCCAGTAAGGCGATGTTTCGAGTGTCCCAATTATATCTAAGGCTAATCTTGATATAGAGCGCTTTCTATGGCAGCGTAAAGAGCGTCACTTCTGCTGATCATATGTCATTATCCTTCAGCAGGGGGGTGTCCATCATTCTTCTCGGCACATATTTCTTGTATCTCTTCTTCCAGTTCAAATCACACGCTCACTTGTTCCACTCTACCCGGCTTCAAGTACCACACCCAACCGATCCTCAACCATATACAGACGACCTCGAATCACATCCTACCGAGCTCACCACCGCAACGAGCAGAGATATTCGCCAGCTAGAGATGCAGGAGGTGCGATCACGGTCATGTTCAGTCGACGCACATACGGCATCAGCAACGCCACTGTTTCACAGCGAACCATCTGAAGGAAGAACGAGCCTCCACGCACAAATGGAACCATCTGTCGGAGACTATGAAGCATGTTGCTGCCACGGCTATGTTGTCAAGTCCAACCGAACTATATCGGTCACCCTCCTCGCCCTATCAACAATTCTCATCGCTATATGCGCCGAGTACTTCTCTTCAAGCTTTTCAACGCTCAACGAACAGGGCGTCCTCGGTGAATCATTTGTCGGTTTGATCGTCATTCCCATCGCCGGAAATGTTGCCGAAAACGTTACTGCAGTTGTCGTGGCGTCGAAAAATCAAATGGATCTTGCCATCAGTGTTGCTCTCGGATCAGCCATTCAAATCGGTCTCTTGGTTTCACCCGCCATGGTGCTTATTGGCTGGGCTCTCGACAAGCCCATGACCTTGCATTTTGACAGGTTCGAGATGGTGACACTAATCGGCGCTGTTCTTTTGGTCGATTTCATCGTCCTGAAAGGAAAGACCAATTATTTGGAGGGGGCTATCTTATGTGCCTGCTTCGCGGCTATTTCGTATGTGCACTCTTTATATCCACTGAAGGCGCAATTGCTAACATTCTCGACATAGTGTTGGCGCATTTTTGTTGCCGCTTACTTGAGATGCCTGTCTCAAGGGCGCTGGTCTGTGGATGGTAAGACGGTCTGTTAGAACCTGTGCTTGCCGATTCTTACCGTCTGCCCCTCCATCTTTTTGTTAATATTCAATGTAAATATCGTAGATAAAGCTATGAAAATGTAATCAAAGTTTTCTTCTCCGTTTCGAAGGATCAGTCGCCTTCATGCTTCGGCAATCCAAGCCGAACCCAGCGCCGTTCGGAAGTGGACATCTAGGGATCGCTGCGGACGGAGGTCCAAATGGCGAAGCGGCAGCTGCGTGCGATTCCTATGGAGAGCGATGGACTGAAGAGATGAAGAAGGAGGGGCGGATCGTCGAGACTGTCGCACGACTCCCGCCAAGCTGATTTGAAACAGGACAGCAATATATGAGAACGGAGAATTCTTTCCAATTTACCACGTGTTTCGATATGATTTCAGTTAGATTATCATTGTCTCATGTGAAAGGCCCATCAGATAACCTGCAAGACAGGAGATTTCCCATGCCAAGCAAGCCCATGTGGATTTAAAATTCGTCAGCCGTTGAGTTTCGGAAGTTCCGACTCGCCAGCACCGATGGGCGAAAAGCTCCGCTTACATAAATCTAACCCGTCTGGGCATTATCACCTCTACAGCGCTATATTCTCTATCAAGGACCTTCATTGTGAAATGTCTTCACTAGGGCCCTGCTACGAATATGGATTTAGGAATTTATTTTCTATTTGACCCTGGAATGCCCGATGGGTTGGATGTAAGCGGAACTTGTTGACCTCGGAAATCCCGAGATCTCCTCTCCTGGACCCAGAACAAAAAAGCTGAGACCCGTTTTGCAAAGAGGTCCATTACATTGAGTCTGTCCGAATACCCCAAAACGCAAGGTTTTGAGACCCTCATATCTCTCAAATGTAAGACTGACATGGAGACCGGATATAGCTTCGGCAAATAGTAATATAGGATCTCGAACAAGCTCACTTGCATTCAATGCAATATATCCGTATGATCTACGGAGTACATCATCCGAGATAACTATTATTGCTTCAATTTTATACCGGCCCGGCAAATCCGTCATCCAGGTTTGCCGAGCTCACATATAAAAAAGCATCTCGAGGGCCCACGCAAATTCCTGG
Source organism: Penicillium flavigenum (assembly GCA_002072365.1). Taxonomy (NCBI): domain Eukaryota; kingdom Fungi; phylum Ascomycota; class Eurotiomycetes; order Eurotiales; family Aspergillaceae; genus Penicillium; species Penicillium flavigenum. The sequence continues at coordinate 81,844 of MLQL01000011.1, forward strand.
ACACTCTGAGTTCGGACCACGGGTTTGATTGAAGACCATCAATCAAAATGTTGACATCTTCGCTGCTTCTGCTTGCCTCATTCGGCGCTGGCCTCGTCCAGTCCGCAACCTTGGAGGAGCTCTATCTCCAAAACGCGCCGTCTTCCCCACGCCCCTATGTCATTCCGCATTACGCGAATTCGCATGCCGTCACCATTGGGGATCAGCTGTACCGCTTCACAGTGACTGGCCCTTCCTCGGACAATGCGTTTACTCTGATGAGCACCAACGCGCCTTCCAGCGGAGCCCTGGGCGTCTTGCCGCACATCCACCAGAGGCACGCTGAGAATTTCTTCAACCTCAAGGGCCGGTTCCAGCTCTGGGCGCAGAAGGGCACAGGGGAGCAGCAGGCTCGCCTGTTGACACAGGGTGATTATGGGTCGGTTCCTAGAAACACGACTCACACCTTCCAGATTCTGGACCCTGACACGGAGATGGTTGGTGTCGTTGTTCCTGGTGGCTTTGAGTAAGTTTGTTTGCATAAAACGGACCTCTTTGAACTTGGCTAACCCGAGAAGGGAACTCTTCTATGCCCTTGGAACCAACCACACCTCGGCCACCAATACCCCCTTTGTTCCCGCGGTGTCAAACAGCTCTTCAACATCCGACCCAAGCATGATTAGTTCTTTGCAAAAGTTCGACGTCTACGCCCAGCTTGACTTCGAGCCCCGTCGTGATCTGGTCAACGGCACCGCTCCCGTTGATAACTCTAAGTGGCACACCGGCGACAATGCTCTCGGTGCTTCTGGCAAGCCTTACTTTGTTGCAAATGGATATGGCCCCAAGTACCTCAGCTCCAAGTACGGGTACCAGGTCATTCAGCCTCTGGTCACTAAGCAGTCTCAGGATGTCAACTACACTCTTTCGACCATCTCACTCAGCCGCCAAACCAAAGACAATGCGCCTACATATGTCTTGCCTGGAGCCGCCGCTTTCGAGGTTCTGGAAGGTGTGCTCATGATCCAGATCGGAGATTATCCTGTGGCGACCTTGTACACTGGCGATGTAGCTTTCATTCCGGTTGGTGTGGCTTTCACTTATTACACCGAGGTGGCCTTCACCAAGGTGTTGTACATTAACAGCGGTAGCAGTGGTGTAGATTCGCAGCTGATCAAGGATGCAAAGAGGTGGAACTTTGCTACTTTCCCGACATACTGAGTGATCCCGAGTGATCCTGCAGTTGGCCTGTGTTTATTTGATATGTTTATAATTTAGAGTTTTATGTAATTTGGACCTGCATATAAGACACCAATGAGCAAAAGCAGAAGATTCCCTTCTGATCTATGTGTTTCTATATGGAGTATACTGTGTCTGACTCAGACTTCAAATAGTTGCGAGTATTCCGAATCGACTTAGCTTTGCCCGCTAGCCCTGGAGTCGACCCCACTGTATACCCAAAACTATCCCTCGACAACAACCAGAACAACAAGCCCAGAATGTCTACCCCAGCCCCTTTCGTCTTAGAACTAGCAACTGTCGAAGACCTCCCCGCCATTACGGAGCTATGGTTCACCGTATTCAACGATCCGGACATGCGGCACCTAATCCCGGACACGCCCGGGGCACGTGAATGGTTCACTGAAGCCAACCGCACCGACATGCTCACAAAGCCCTATCAAAAATACATCAAGATCGTCGACCCGGACACGAAAGACGTGCAAGGGCGCGCACGGATAGTCGCATACGCGAAATGGGACCTGGCCATGCCCGACGACCGCGGGGCTCGGTTCCCGCCTTGGCATGGGGACATGCCTGGACAGGATTGCGATGCTTTCTTTGGGGGGCTGGAAAGAGCGCGCAGGCGTGTGATGGGTGATCGGAAGCATTACTGTAAGAATCCTCGACAGCTAGCCGCTCACCTGCTGTGTGACTGTTTGTTGACGCTCTGGGTACAACATAGACCTCGATATGCTCGGTACGCATCCCGACTACCGCTGTCGCGGGGCGGCTTCTATGCTCGTTCGCTGGGGATGTCAAGTTGCGGACCGTGGGGGTGTTGGGGCATATGTCGATGCTAGTAAGGATGGTGCTCCGCTGTATGCTAAACATGGGTTTGTGGATCGCAGTGACCCTGCTGGACCGAGTGGTGTGGCCTCGATGGCTCGAGGATAGATCTGTGCCATCGGCCGAGTATACCTACCTATCTAGGTAGTCTAGGCGGTATGCTAAACGATCTACTCCGTACTCCGAACAGCAGTTGGAGAAGTTCGAATTATATACAAAAGGAGTTGTCCCGAGGTCAAACTGAAAAATCAAGTGTTTTTGATCATAGCTCTATTCTTTTCGCGCGATAACCCAATGCCGATAGCATTCTTCCTTTCAACAGCTCTATCAACAGCTCCACTACAATTAGATACGAAAAAAAAAGTTTTCAATCCCAAAAAAAGATATCTCGACCCCTCTCACGAGAATACTCCGTACTCACCGGCCGAGAGCTCTATCACACATATCACATTAAAAATAGCTCGTTTAACAATGATTATGCCAAGTTACAGTTGCCAAGGTCATAAAGGACCAGTCTCATCTCTTTCAAGGCTGCTGAGTTCTTTTTCCCCCTCCCGCCAAGCATTTCAGCTTGTCACACCCCGCGAAGCCAGCAATAGCCGACGATGAACGGCACATGGCCGTATCTTTTGATGCAGGACAAGAGTGCTAATATCTAAAATTAACTGTTCCATATGTGCCCTGGAGCCAATGCAACCGACAACCTTGGCTATCACCACAAAGTTATCACCGACGATCCCAACTGAGTTGCGGACGAAATCTAAAAATGGTAGCGATGTGCGTTGGCAAGGATTAGGTGCATAAGCTGGCATAAGCTGGTCTTGGTATTCTGCACCTAATCCCTGACTTTTCAGGTCCCAATTTTTCAGGGAACGTTACAAAGTGTTGACCTGATATTCCTGATATTCATTGCTGTTACAAGAGTACGGAGTATAGGAGATTAAGATTGATTCAACATGAGACATGATTTCTCTCTAACGCTAGGGTTGTAGATCCCCTACATAATTTTTTTTTTATCTCAAAACTGGAGACAAGCCAATTACCAAGCACCGCGGCCTCGACCGTTCCCCCTACGCTTAATCAATGCCAAGACATCCCCTTCAACCCCTTCACAATGCACTACAACATAGTACCTACAAGTATGTTGTATGTTGTATGTACTGTGGGCTCCAATCTAACTCAATTCCGAGTCGCCAAGATTTTCCAATCATCTTACGTCTTTTTGTCATTTCTTTCTCCCTGGCAGGATGGCCTGATGCCTACAACATGGCTTATGCGATCGACACCCCGGTATTTCAATTGGGACAAGCTAATCATTCGGAGTAAAGCATGCATCCTGTCTGTCTTCTCCTTGGCTGAAGGTCCAACAACTCTCTACCCGGGCCCACTATGTCCCACCGGTGATGCGATCTCGTCACACTGTTAGTCTCGGCCATCGTGCTGAGAAATAACCAACGGGTTCCTGGTTGGAGAATGGCCAGCCCATGTCTGATCAATAATAGTCCCTGAAATTATGCGTCATTACACTTTCATGGAGCTTCCCATTGGCTCAATGCAAAAAGTCGCACTGGACAATTTTACTTCCTGTTCGGGGGGTTCACATTCCAACCGGAGTATAAAGTGTCAGCCCCGTGTCTTTCATCTTTCGACGTTTGAACCTCCGGCAAATCAATTGAGGTGGAAAATTATTAACTGTCGCAATGCATGTCCTTGCCCTCGTCACGGGCCTTGTTGGCGTTGCCAATGCTGCCTGTCCTTATATGACTGGCGAGGCCGCCAATCCTCACATCGAGCGTCGCGCTGACGGAGATGCTGCTGCCAACACCGAAGAATTCCTCTCCCAATTTTACCTCAACGACCAAGACGTCTACCTGACCTCCGACGTTGGTGGCCCGATCGAGGACCAAAACAGTCTCAGCGCAGGAGAGCGTGGAGCGACCCTGCTCGAGGATTTCATTTTCCGCCAGAAGATCCAGCGCTTCGATCATGAACGAGTATGTTTTCTGCATTTCAATTGAAGTTCTAAAGCTCATGTCTTTTTCCCAAGGTACCGGAACGCGCCGTTCACGCTCGAGGCGCCGGCGCCCACGGAACATTCACCTCCTACGGTGACTGGTCCAACCTGACTGCCGCTTCTTTCCTTTCCGCCGAGGGCAAACAAACCCCAATGTTCACGCGCTTCTCCACCGTCGCTGGTAGCCGCGGAAGCGCTGACACCGCGCGAGACGTCCACGGCTTCGCGACTCGCTTCTATACTGATGAAGGAAACTTTGGTATGGCAGACCCCCTTCTGAAAAGCAAACCACGCAGCTGATTCGGACGTAGATATTGTTGGAAACAACGTTCCCGTTTTCTTCATCCAGGATGCCATCCTGTTCCCGGATCTCATTCACGCCGTCAAGCCCCGCGGCGACAACGAGATCCCCCAGGCTGCTACCGCACACGACTCCGCTTGGGACTTCTTCAGTCAGCAACCTAGCACACTTCACACCCTTCTGTGGGCAATGGCTGGCCACGGTATTCCTCGGTCGTTCCGTCACGTTGATGGATTCGGTGTGCACACCTTCCGTATGGTTACTGACGATGGAAAGACCAAGCTTGTCAAGTTCCACTGGAAGGGATTGCAGGGCAAGGCCAGCTTTGTCTGGGAGGAGGCTCAGCAGACCGCTGGTAAGAATGCGGACTTTATGCGCCAGGACCTTTTCGAATCCATTGAGGCTGGACGTTTCCCCGAGTGGGAGGTAAGTGATAGTCCGAACAACCATCGCAACTCTCGCTAATTATTCGCTAGCTTGGTGTCCAAATCATGGAGGAAGAGGACCAGCTTCGATTTGGATTTGATCTCTTGGACCCTACCAAGATCGTCCCTGAGGAACTCGTTCCTGTCACCATCCTGGGCAAGATGCAACTGAACCGCAACCCTATGAACTACTTCGCTGAGACCGAGCAAGTCATGGTAGGTCTCGTCCCATCATCACCAGCGAGTAATACTAATTTCCTCAGTTCCAACCGGGCCACATCGTCCGCGGCGTCGACTTCACCGAGGACCCCCTCCTCCAGGGCCGCCTCTTCTCCTACCTCGACACTCAGCTCAACCGCCACGGTGGTCCCAACTTCGAGCAGCTCCCCATCAACCGTCCCCGCGCACCAATCCACAACAACAACCGTGACGGAGCAGGTACGTACCTACCACAAGCGCAATCTCACTTCCAACCCCCCCCTTTCTAACAAAAGCCTAGGCCAAATGTTCATCCCGCTGAACCCCAACGCCTACTCCCCCAACACGGAAAACAAGGGCTCCCCCAAGCAAGCCAACCAAACCGTGGGCAAGGGCTTCTTCACCGCACCCGAGCGCACGGCAAGCGGCAAGCTCCAACGCACCCTCAGCACGACCTTCGAAGACAACTGGTCTCAGCCCCGCCTCTTCTGGAACTCCCTCGTCGACGCCGAGAAGCAATTCATCGTGGACGCGATGCGCTTCGAGACCTCGAACGTGAAGAGCAGCGTCGTCCGCAACAACGTCATCATCCAACTGAACCGCATCAGCAACGACCTCGCCACTCGCGTCGCAAAGGCCATTGGCGTCGAGGCCCCCAAGCCCGACTCCTCCTTCTACCACGACAACACGACCGCGCACATCGGCGCCTTCGGACAGAAACTCACCAAGCTGGACGGTCTCAAGGTTGGACTCCTTGCGTCGGTGGATAAGCCTGCATCTATTGCGCAGGGCGCCAAGTTGCAGTCTTCTCTTTCTTCTGCGGGCGTTGATGTCGTCGTTGTTGCGGAGAGAATGGCCGATGATGTTGATCAGACTTACTCTGCTTCTGACGCCGTGCAGTTCGATGCTGTTGTTGTTGCCGATGGTGCGGAGGGTCTGTTTGGCGCTAAGTCTTTCACTAGCCAGCCTACCAAGGGTTCCGGTGCGTCGACTTTGTACCCCGCTGGTCGGCCTTTGGATATTCTGCTCGATGCTTTCCGGTTCGGTAAGACTGTTGGTGCGCTGGGTAAGGGCTCTGATGCTCTGCAGTCTGGACAGATTTCTTCCGAGCGTGAGGGTGTGTACACTGGCAAGGACGCTGGGGATGCCTTTGCCAAGGATATCAAGGAGGGCCTTAGCACCTTCAAGTTCTTGGATCGGTTTGCCGTTGACCAGTAGGGGATGTCGGTTACCTACCTATAGATGACTGTATGTATGGATATAATCAATGTTAAATAGGTGCGATTCTATTCAACTTGTCACAATTTACAATTCAAACTTTACACTTTGGAGCACGTTTCATTTGTAGGCTTCAACCCAATAAATTAGCACTGTGAGGGGTGCAAGTAGAGAATCAAATCGAAAGGAAGACTATTTACAAAGTCTCTTTGCTGAGTTCTTCGAAAATCCAGGGGAACTCTAGGGCAAGTCAATCAGCTTCTAAAGTTAGAACATAAACTCTCGACGCCGACGCATAAAGGCATCGGCATCTGCTACGGCTGCTGCCCGCACTTTCATCTTCTTATTGGCAGATTTGGGGTCTGAGGAAGCAGGGCGCGTCTTCTCTTGCCCCAGAATAGCCCATTCAGCAACGGTCGCACCAGTGCCATTCTTGGCCTCCACATCAACAGAGTCAAGCGCTTGGTTTCCGACGATAAGAAGAGACGCGTAGCGCGCTGCTGGCACGGGAGATGACAGAATCACATTTGTTGTGTTTCCGGTAGGGATGGCAATAACATCGAGGTTTGTGGTCTCATGATCGTATGGATCCGACTGAGGGACTTCTGTCAGGCTGTGGACAATTGTGTAATCCGAGCTTCCAGCGGAAAGCGCCTTCGCAGGATCTTCTAGAGTCTTATTGTGGAAGATAACTGTGGCATTGACCGGGGGTGCCTGTGCCCAATCGAAATAGAAGCCCGATACCATAGCGCCGACCTCATCTTCGAATGAGACTGTCACAGAGTTTACCTCGGCTGCCAGTGAGGGCTGCCATTTTGTCGAAGCTGCGCCATCTACTGCAGAAAGAGGGAATTGGCCAGGTTCAAACGCATCCGAAGAGGAAACAGCCTGGCACTGTACCAGATTGCCTGCCACAGTGTTTTCTGATCCAATCTGTCGATTAGGAATGACAACAGAACCCTTGGCAGGGAGATGATAAATGATGCCATCATCCTCTGTACCAGAGTGAATCTTGATTGTTTTGTTGGCGAATCGCTGATCGGCAGTATCCAGTGGGGGGGCCTCTGTGGCATGGCTGATGGTTGTGTGGGTGTAATTTGACCACGCCGAGATGGGCCAGCCCCGCCAGTAGAAGGTACGGTACTTCAGGTATGGAATCTGGGGAGGCAAATTTGGATCCACATGGAGCGTTTCATCTGGGATCAGCCGCAATCCAAGATAGCCATATATGGCAACCTGATTGGAACCACCGTGGCCAGTCAAGAATGGATACGCTGGATGCGTGCCTCCGTTAATGGTAGTATTATCCACCATCTGCTCCGACATTTGGTAGAACGGCGCACGCGTATAAGGCTTGTACGAGTACTGCGCATACGTGTATGCTGAGCAGCCAGACGGGGACATTTCGTTTGCAACGACAGAAAAGATAGCCCAGGTCATGGCAGGGCCATCAGGGGACTGTTTAGCCGCGTACTACATCTTGTTAGTTTGGCTTGTTTTTCTCGTCGAAAATCAGAATACTCACATAGTCCAGATCATTCAGCGAATTTTGGCTGGTGTAGTTGGCAGTATAGCCCAGGGGATAGGTGACCATAACCACATCAGCTTGCTTCACGACAGCGCTTCCATTCATGTTAGTGAACTCGAGAGTCACCTCATTTTCACGAAGCACCAAGACATTGTCAGCCATCTGTTCCCAGGTAGCATTTTCTTCCAGTCCAAATTGCTGACGGAAGTCGTTGGCATTTCTAAGGGTCTCAGCAATGAGTGGCATTGTGTAGCCACCCGCATCAATGTGGTTGGCATACTCATCCTACTTTATGTTAGTTTTGAGTGTTGCAAAGAGATGGGGCGCCAAACTTACAGGATCGGTCATGTTGGTCAATGTCCAATAAGACCCGTTTCGAACCAGCAGGTCCGCATAGAGAGTAGCCGCCGAATCGTAGATCGGGAAATGTTCTTCTTGGAATACCTTTGTATTACCACTGGTAACCCATTGGTTAACCAAGGAAATTCCAATGTCTCCGTTCAGGTGATACTGGTAGTCCCAGCAGGCGCCAGTAGCCGTGCAGTTGCCAAAACGGCCACTGGTCCAAGGGAAGATTGCAGCTGACGGACTGAAATGCGTCTGATTCTTGGAGCTAGACAAAGCAGTCTGTATATTCTCTTGTGCTTGGGCATACTGGGCCACACGGAAATTGGTGAACCGCTGAGATGCTTCTGGGTGAGAAGCAACAAGGCCGGGTTGCATCCATACATCCGCATCCCAGAAAACTTGGCCACCATATGAGTCAGAGGTCAGGCCACCAACTGAAATGCTGTCCATATTTACTGGCGCTCCCGCGGTTTCCTTGACTGCATTCTTGCTAACAGTGTTTTGCAGCAAGTAGTAAGTGCTGGTCACGGAGATTACTGCCAAATCAATGATGTGGCCGTCTGCAGGCAAGGTCCCGTTGGGGAACGCGTAGTGGTCAACCGAAGCCTCCGGCATAACGTTTTGCCATTCCATGAGATGGGTTCGAAGAGACTGCGTGTATCCATTGCTCATCGCTGCGGAGACAGCCTTCTTGGCCGTTTGTTTCGGATCCACAAAGGCATCCGTAGAAGCACCTCCAACATATTTGATGACGCGAACTAACTGACCAGGCTTGAACTTCACATCCACGGCTTGCGCAATGGACGATTCGTTGGAGTGGACATATGGCTTGTCGGACACAATCTTGCGCGAAGAAAGATCCACGTTTGGCGACCCAGTGAGGTTCGCGTAGACATAAGCTGTGACATTAGCAATCCCATTCGGCCGTACTGCCGAGAAGATTGCACCATTGTCTTCCCCAGTCTCCACGAAGTCAGTGCGCACTGCAGAAGCTCCATCGATGACATTGACGATGGTCGCATCCGATGCCGTGGTCGGGATAACCTCCATCTCGACCACAGCCTGATTGACGTACAGCTTGTGGGCGAGAAGACGATAGGTGATCTGGTACGATCCCTTGTTGCCCTGAGGTGTCCATTTGTAAGACCAGACCAAGACTCCTGCTTTGAAGTCGTACGTGGTTCGGAAATCGGAGATGGTCTTATTGTCGACCTTTGCATCCAAATAGGTATCATCACCAAGATCCAAGATGATTCCAGCCCAGTGGGGAATACCACTGATCACGCTGTCATATCCATACTGGGACAACCAGGGGAAGTTGCTGCCGTTTGTGGTAGGCTGAGAGTCAAAGAACCCACTGATTGTTGCAAAGGCCTGGCGTCTAGAGTAAAGTGGCCAACCATTGGTGTCATCGGGACTATCAATCTCAAAGAAAGGACCAGCACTGGCAACATTGATACCCAAATATCCGTTCGCGACGGAGCCTCGAGATTGATAGCGACCCTGTTCCAAGTTCGTTGAGCTCAGAAGCCAGTTGTCTTCATCCCAGGTCACGCCATCAAAGCCGGTCTGGTACACATTGTTGCTGAAGTTGGCCGAGCCAGAGCCTGTGTGTTCTCTAAAGCATCTTGCGATACGGCTGTCGGGAGAGCCGCTGACAAGATTTAGAAGTAGCGGCAATACCGCGCACGTGAGGGACTATACAGAGCGTTAGACGATTGGCAAGGGCATACGGTAAAAACTCACCTTGAACTGCATATTGCAGTGTCAGCACCTTGTCAACCAGGTCAGGTTCTCTAATAAATCAGATATTGAATAAGAAGTTAAGAAGTGCCGGACGATACTGTTCATGGGGAGAGTTGCAGGAAGTAAGATGGGTTTTAAGGAAAGATGAGACTTAGGGGCAGCTTCCTAAATCAGCATGAAATGAGATGATCCTGGCACGTACCTCTGTAGGTGGCAACCTTATTTAAATTTGCTCTATGAACGCTGCGCATGTTGAAATGTGGGGAAATAAAGCCACTTGCGCAGCCTACTGGCCCATTACAAGGTCCAAAGTCAGACTCATCTCAGTTCCAAGGTTGGCCATCCTTCGAGTGGAGGTCTTGCATCCGTCAGCCAAGGCGCTGGAAAACGTACCTATGTACCTATGTACCTAGGTAGGCTATACGAGGTGGCTTGTGTGAAAAACGGCTTGCAATGGGGAACCGGGAAATGCGGGGGTGGTATTTTGTAGGTAACATTGTCTATTGGCTGTGAATACCGAAAGTTTCCGTCGGCATCCTTCACGGCCAAGACCTACTCGGGTTGTGACCGGGTTAGGATCGGGCCCCCATATCATCGTCATTGACTGCAGGGACCTCGGGACCTCGGAATCCCGGGAAGGTTTGGTGTTGAGGGATTTATTGGTTTTGTGGGGAAGTTGGGGGGTTCCATTAGTCAATTTGAATCTGACAAGACCCCGCTTGGAATTGATTTGAGTTTTAGAAACAAACGCAGATCAGGGAAGTATGGTACGATTCCAAAGTTAATATTCTTGAAAGAGATGAAAGGATGAAGGTAGATGTTGAAGGTTGGAGATATCGACGCCTCAGGTGTCTACTATCTCAGATCTCTCACCTTTACATGCCCATGTTCATGCATTTCCTCCTAGTTACGTGATGCCTTGAGTATACAAGTAATACGTACTTCAATATGCTTTAGTTATTCGATTTCATCTCATAGGTTATCCAAGATCATGTCCGTACACGGGCTTATATCTTACAAAGCCCATGATCATGCACATGATCTCCAGTATCTCCATTTTGAACCAAGACAAAAGGTTGAGCCTTGTTAAAAAGATCAAAAATAGTGTCAAAGTTGACAGGTATCCTCGATCGATATCTTTTCCCTATCATTCATTCATTCGTTGCTTTTCAAATAGACGTGTCCACGGTGCGAACCAAACATCGTAACTAACGCTTGTCAAACAGATTTGGCAAGACTCGAGACAGATCTTATCTGCCACGCCAGCGAAGATTCAAGTCTGTTCTTGTTCTTCACTGTCATTCTCGTCCTCGGAAGTTTCGCCAAGGGCACTAGGCACAGCAGATGAAGACTGCCTCTGTCGTGGAACGGCATTGCTTGGCCTCGGATTCGCAGTGAGGGCTCTCTCACCCACGAATTTATCGCCGGGCCACTCCTCTTTGCATACGGGGCATTTCTCTTCTTGCTGCATGCGGAAGAAGTTGCGCATGCAATGGTCATGTAGTCGACCCTTGCATTCACGGTTTTCGCAGCGTTGGCCCTAGAGTAACGTAAGTCAGGACTATTCCATACTAACTTGGGATCGAGCGTACTTACGACAGTGATAATGTCTTTACAAGCAGCACAAAATTTGATCCGCTCGATGGGTCGGCCATCGAAACCCTCGTCGTTATACGTCAAGACCAACCAGCCCCGCAATTCCATCAGTGCTCGTGGTGTGAGGCTGAGGAAGCCCTTTCGGCTCTTCTGCAGCCAGCCCTCTTCAATCAAGTGGATAATCATGGTTTCTGCTTGGGTCATACGCAACGACTGTACCGCTGCGGTTTGGGTCTGTGTTGACTCATTGCTCGTGGATTGCCGTTCGCTAGACGGAGCCTTATGTAGTTGGACAGCTTGCATCTGTGTAACTGCCATTCCTTCACATAGTCGCGTGTTATTCTTGATAAACATGTAGTCAAGCAAGCGCTTAAGAAACGCGAGCTCGTCTGGAGTATAAGTGGTTGCGAGTTGTGTCAAAGGATCACTCGTAGTATTTACAAGCGCATACACTCGCTTCAATGGCGTTGCTGGAGCATCTTGCTGCGCTGATTCGAGGACTTGAGGTAATGAACTCCTGATTTCGAGATCGAAGGGTGACACGGCGGTGTTAGCCGCGGATATAAAGTCGGAGAATTGGTCTTCCCCGACCTCATCGGGATCCACTGTTCGCCCCTCTGCTCGACAATTCAACGTCAGCGACTAGCACCATTCATGATATGGGGCTTCAGTAGGAGTAAAGTACCTGATACTGTTAATATCGCAGCCAGGATGGGTTGCGCATCTTCAAAGGTCATACACGAGCGTGCCATGAACGCCTGGAGAAAGGCACGATTGCTATCATCGTATTCAGGCATATTTTCGACGATGACTTCTGGTCTGGAGGTCTCAGAGTCCACAATTCCAGTCAGTTCAAGGTCCTTTGTGTCAATGGAGCACTGGCTTTGACGCGATCAGACGCGCTCGCGTGGCTGTAGATGAAAGAAAGATAAGAACATCCGATAAGGAAGCCGAGTAAATTTGTTGATTCCTGAGGCATAATATTTTACTACATAACCTTGGAAAAACCGAGGAGAAAAATATGTAGGAAACACTGTTTCTATTCCTAGTCAGATTTAGTCTCTTTAGACCCAGAATAAGGTGTTTGTCTGAGCAAACATATATCAGACATCCCCCCATGAATATCCCTAGTATTCTCCGACTTGACTGGGTACATCTATGTTGTACAGAGCACTGTATGAGGGTGTACAATCCATGGAATTATCATTAGATGCTTGCGAGGCTGTGCTTTTACTTGCGTGTGACTTTGTTGAATTATCTGTAATCTGTACATATGCAACGAGGGAGTTGGCAATTTTCTGGCAGTGACATGTGAACTCAAAGTGCTAGAGAGAAGTTCCAATCCTGTGCCTTTGAATCAGTTTCCTTGGCCGATATCACTCAGTGGGTGCTGATCAACGTACCGGATTCAGCTTCATCTACGCATAGAAAATTACTGGACGAGATTTGTACATGCAGCCTAGCTGTGGGTTTTATTGATCGCGCAAGTCTGATATCATGAAACGCAAATGCCAATCAGCAAAAGTAAAAAGCAGACCGAAACCTCATGCCTTCCGACGCGCCGCTGCGCAAAAGAAAGTGGAATCGAACCAACGACTGATATCGCCGAACGCCAAAGGATCGAATGTAGAGAAACAACAATGAGAAAAGCCGAGTCGTGCTACACCACTATTATCTCCGCCGGGTGGGCTCAGGGCTGGGGCTTCGGCTGGCGCTGCGAGGATCCCTGCCGCGCTCCTTGAGCCACTTCTTGGTGCTGAGACGCAGCTCGCGGTCAAGCTCAGGCGAAGGATCCTTCCGGTGAATGAAATTGCAGAATCCCCCTCGTACACACCCTTCACCGCTATTGAGTCGACAACAGGCTTCTCGGAAATCGGTGACTGGTGATAATTCGCAGTATATGGGTCGCGCTGCGTACCAACGGGAGTTTAGAGCATCACATGCTGCTTGTGCATCTTCTTCATATTTGAATCGGCCGTAGACGTTGCCAATGAGATCTATTGTCGCGAGTCCAGATATTAGTAGAGAGTCGGGACATTTTAGGGAGAACATTACTTACGGTCGTTGTTGTTGTCACAGATGACCAACTCTTCAAGTTCGCCATACTTGCACATCTCACACCATACGTCCTCATAGAAGGCGTCGAAGTGGTTCTGCATCTGGCTGGGGTTCATCTTGTTCTTGGGGTCGTAGGCCGGGTTCTGGTACATGTTCGGCATGAGAATGGTTTGCGAGTACGAAGGCTTGACATGCTTTCGAGAGCAGCGGTCACCGTGTCGGCATGCGCCGATTTTGTAGTAGAACGAGCAATTGACCTTATCCTGCTCGGTACCGAAGATGGATGCAAGGTAGTTGGCCATGGTTACTGGCAAGCTCTGACGCTGGCTGAGGAGGATTTGAGGGAAAGTGAAAGAAGAGCGTCGTGTCGCAGATGCAGAAGAAGCAGACAGAGATGAAATAAGGGCAAAGTTGCTTTGACAGCCGGATGATATCCGATGCCTGAAGTTTCTGGAGAGCTCGAGTGGCGCGAATAATTGATGACTAAACCTGGGGAGCTGCGCGGGTGGTCGGAATAACTATTTTCCGAGTATTGTTTCGGCGTGCCCATTTCGAAACTGAGAGTATGTAGCCTATGGCGGTGAGCCGATGGCCGTCGTACAGTATTCAGGGTTCCGGGGGGGAGCAAAGCTGCAGAAATGAAATGAAACGAGTGGACTACATATGAAGGGATAGGAAGCGTCACTAATACAATGGCCATTCTACCTACATGGACATATCTGAATAACTACACCTTTTTCACCGCATATATTTCATCATTGTGCTTCAACATTTGAATTTGCATTCGCTGGTTTGGAAAGCTGGCTTCAATACGACATTAAAATTCGAAGTCCAAAGACGATGAGTCTTTCTTAATAATGACGAGGTGAGAAGTAAATGACTTATGTTGTTTTACTGGAAGGGCATTGGAGGTCTTTCCAAGGTTCTCATAGATCAAATGTTGACATAGATCAAATGCTCACAGCTTAGAACCAGGACATTTGTCCTGAACCGCCAAGCCGCTCACATCCACTGAAAGCTTTTGCTTTTTGATCATCTCAGAAACAACCTTTCCAGTTCCCAGGCACAAAGAGATTCCCCACGGTCCGTGCCCAGCAGCTATGAAGACGCCACCCCTCGGGTTTGCTTTCACTCCTCCCAAAGAGCTATCTCCAACTCTTCCAATTGTGGGAACGCCAGTATTTCCCGCCGGGCGGAAGCACAGCCCTTCACGGATAATCTCCAAGTCATCTGTGTTGGCCGTGTCTTCGGTAGCCTCCTTCATACCCTTGGGAAGAAGTCCCATTAGACGAACTGCAACATGTTTGAGTCTTTGCATCTCGGAGGGATCAAAAAGCTGGCTAGTATCCTCGGCACGACGTGGAAGCTTAATCGAGGGGTTGTTTAGACCGGCGATATAAATCTCTCCACCCTCCCTGAGGAAGATCTCCGGGCTAAACCCGCACGACGGAGGGTGTGTGGTGAATACAGCATGGCTGTTTCCACGGTACATGTTTTTCTCATGCTCCAGTGTATGCCGAGGGGATCGAAAGACCAGTGAATAACCAGCCAAAGGCGTTATATCAAATGATACCAGAGAGGAGGGGAACAGGTCTCTGAGAACCTGTGGTGTCCACGGCCCCATACTCAGAACAAGGTTCGTACATGGAATAATTGACTCCTTCTTGGAATCCAAAGACATGATTTTGACGGCGACAATCGTGCCGTTCACATCCTCGACCACTGTGGCGGCCTGGGCTGGATTATGAAGCTTAACACCTCGGGAGACAGCGCTGTCAATAAGGAATTGGCTCAACCGCAATGGATCTCTAAACACAATTAACAAATCATTCACGAAATGCTTCAATCTGATACTCACACTTGAGCCACAGTTTCACCATGGCTGATTTTCTCCAGGACTCCCTCTTTCTGTATCGTCAACCACTCCGGAAACTCAACCGGAGCGGTATCCTCGAACCCAGCCGCCGCCTCTGCTCTACTGGTGCCCTTTCGCAACCAGTCGTCGCCGCGGGAACCTCCTCGCTTGTGTTGAGCAATGGTATCCAAATTGAATGCTATTCCTTTCATAAATCCCCATTTTTTGTCTCCGCCATGCGCTGCGGCGAGCTCATGGTGCAAGTCGAAGGACATAGCACCGAGAGGGGCAAGAGATGGCTCGAACCAATCTCTGGCTAGGAAACCCGCGGCATATCCCGAGGCCGAAGTGAAAAACTCTGGAGATTGCTCAACGATGTGAATCTCACCTTTTGGCTGGTTGGCAGATAGATAGTACCCAATTGAGGCTCCAATGATACCTCCTCCAAGGATGATTGTCGACATGCTGGCTGTTGTAGGTGCAGAATTAAAATGCTTATCAACGCAGATCGTCGGGGTAATGTGTCGGTGGTTGGATAATGCTTGCAGATGGGGCTGTTCGAGCTTATATCCCCCGGCAGTCTTTGGTTTTTCTTTCCTGGCCTTTGCGCCGGCCCGGGAATTCATACAAGTGGTGGGATGGGATAGCGGGGAGGAATTCCATGGATTATTAGATAATGATACATGCTATGGACCTATGTACCCCGGGGCTCCAAGGATCCCAACCTTCCAAGGTTGTAAGTACTGTGGAGTAGGGGAAGAGCTAATCGCAAAAGTTAGCTCTTTTAGGCGTATTTCCTATCAAAAGTGGATCTCTGAATAGCTTCTCTGAGATCTGTAACTTGTTATCACGTACGGCTTCGTGAATGTATATATCCACGGGTTGTCTATCTAACATAGGGAAACTAACTCTGGGAATGCCTTCAATCTCGCATTTCCTATTGCAAACTAAACTATTACTTGGACTATGACTCAAGTATATGCCTATAGGTTCCATTGCATGTGTACCCCGTTCAATAGAAGGTGTACAGCATGACGTCTACCCATGCAGGGAAACCGTCCCGGTGTCGGCGGGGGACCCATGAGATGAGTAAGCCCCGCACTAAACCTTTTCTGGAGCTCTGCCACTGTCCACGGCCCGGGGGTCAAGCTTCATATTATTATTCTTTGTCATAATTGATATTCGGCATTAAAGACGCCTGCAAATAAATTTGAAAGTAAGTCATACCACCTCTCTAGGGTTCCCCAACCCTCGAGTTACTGGCTCTACAGTGCTGTTCAGTCATGTTTGTTCATCCATATATCCCGAGAGAGCTCAAGCATGTTTATGGAACAATTAGTCTCTCGGCGTATAAAGCAATGCCAAAACCTGTCACCCTGCGTTCTCCTTGTTGCTATCATTCGAATTCCAGCATCTTTTCTACTGTTCACTCGTCACGGTGTTGATTTTCTACAAGAAACTTCACATCACTAACACCACCTTAGCATTCATCAAGATGGCAGCCAAGACCATCATTGTCACGGGAGCTTCAAGAGGTACCACCCCTCAAACTTTGTGCATGGCCATATGTTGACATCAACCCCTCTAGGCATCGGTCTTGCTGTGGCCAAGTATCTGCTCACGGCACCTCAATCCCACAATGTGGTGGTGGTAGCCCGCAGCGTCGAACCCCTCCAAAAGCTCAAGGAGCAATACAGCAAACAGGTCGCAGTCCTGAATGGCGACCTGTCAGACTTTTCTCTTGCCCAACAGGCCATCGACACAGCCATCAAGACCTTCGGTCAGCTCGATGGAATAGTCCTTAACCACGGCGTGCTAGGCCAGATCGGCAAAATCGCCGATGCTGATCTGCAACAGTGGAAGGAAGGCTTTGATATCAACTTTATCAGCTTAGTTGCTTTTGTACGGGACCTACATCATATCTACCATGCACTACTAACAGAATCCAGGCCAAAGCGGCTCTCCCAGCTCTCCGTGAGTCCAAAGGAAAAATTATCTTCACGTCTTCCGGTGCAGCAGTTACCGGTTACCGTGGTTGGGCTCTCTATGGTGCCACCAAAGCCGCCATGAACCACTTTGCCATGAGCCTGGGTGCCGAAGAACCCGATGTCACCTCCGTGTCTATCAGACCCGGTATGGTCGACACTGAGATGCAGCGCGCTCTGCGCGAGG
Organism: Penicillium flavigenum; assembly: GCA_002072365.1. NCBI lineage: Eukaryota > Fungi > Ascomycota > Eurotiomycetes > Eurotiales > Aspergillaceae > Penicillium > Penicillium flavigenum. Next base: position 99,346 of record MLQL01000011.1, read on the forward strand.
ACCATGCCACAGCATTGGACGCCGAAATGCACTCCAAATTCACTGGAGTCCACAAGGACGGCAAGCTCCTCAAGCCCGAACAGCCCGGCCATGTCATGGCCAAGCTGGTGCTGGATGCGCCAAAGGAATTCACCGGCCGTTTCTATTCGTATGTGCAATCCCACACAGATTACGCGAGAAATACTAATTATTGGCAGGTGGAACGACAAGGAGCTCGAGGGTTTCCAAGAATAAGAATATCATTGATAGCTAATGTAAACTTTTGGTTGATATCTGTGATCTTCATAGCAAGTCAGTAAAGATCGCCATATAACAATGAGTGCAAGAATTGAAGGAACGATTGTTTACAAGTCAGTCGAAAGATGAAAAGCAATACATTTTAGAAGCATTAGGTGCAGAACACCTTCATGTTTAGCATGGAATGTAAAGGTATACATCATGTAATTGGAATTGAAAATATAGCAAAATTTCTGCGCGTACCTTTAAATAGTACAGATGTAAAGATCCAATCCTTCCAATTTGTGTTCCGCAAATATAATCCAAGCAGAAACGAGCTCCAAGCTATAATAAGAGATGGATTTCCTGTAAAATTCTTCAATAAAGTTAGCAACAGCTTCAACAAATGAAGTGAGATGCAAATAGGCAGAATTGATAGAGATCAGATAGTCCGTTTGGCTAGGACAGGTAAGGTCACCATGGAATGTATGATAGGGGCGACAAGCAAAGTTCATCATGATAGAAAATTGGGGAAAAGAGATTCGAGCAAGAGCTTACCATTAGTGTGTGGCCTTGGAAAGAGTCGATCTCATTTGAAGGACTCTTTCCAAGGTAGTTGGAAGGAGAGTGAAGACTGATGAAGAAGAAGTAAAATAGGAAAAAATTTCAGCACCATTTATGTGGTCCAAAGCGGTAGTATTCTGCCGGCAAGAAATTGTACTTAGCCCCATCGCGCGTCTGCGATGGGCCTTGAAACTTTGAGCCCCACGCAAAAGATCAAAGAAATTAAAGCATCCCTTTCTGCATCTCTCCCTTAAGATCTGACACTTGTTCTTTATTCGCTTGTCACCATATTACCTGATTCGCTATGTCCGACCGAGAATTCAACTGTAAGTGATCTCTAGATCTTGGCCGCCTCCGCGCAACCTACTGACCTGTACGTGAATAGCAAACGATGACCTATCGCTGCCCAAAGGTACGGTGCAACCCCCAATGTGTATAGCTCTTTGTGCGCTTCTTTGCCACTTCATCACCTATGCACTTGTGGCTTCACATACGTGTTTGCTAGCATTTGCTAACTTATCTCTATGATAGCGACGGTCCAGAAGATCATCACTGAGATTTTACCACCTAGCTCCGGCCAAACCTTCTCAAAGGATGCGCGCGACTTGCTCATGGAATGCTGTGTTGAATTCATCACACTGATCTCCTCCGAAGCGAACGATATCAGCGAGAAGGAGGCCAAGAAGACCATCGCTTGTGAACATGTGGAGAAGGCATTGCGGGATCTCGGTTTCAGTGATTATATCGCTGATGTACTCGCTGTCGCCGAAGAACACAAGCAACAGCTGAAAGTACGTTCACATTTGCTTAGATTTATGACACCTTAGATCCCAGGCTGACCTCTGATCTTCATTATAGTCACGAGAGAAGAAGCAGAGCAAGATGGAGCAAAGTGGTCTAACAGAAGAGGAGCTGCTAAGGCAACAACAGGAGCTATTCAGATCAGCCACTGACAAGTACCATGCTGTCCCAGAATAGAATCACCTAAGACTCGTGCTGGTCATGGAGTGGAAAGGATGATGGCGTTTTGTGTGTTCCACCGGATATGTGGGTCTGGAGTTTTTCTGTCATTCAAAGGTTTCTGTTTTCTTTTTTTTTTTTACCCTGCCTGTGCTCTGAGAAGATGGGTTGTGGGCAGGATATATTATTTAATGATGCGACAACGCACAATGCATTTGTTACTTGCATATGATTTGAATGTTCAACAGGCATGATCCACCTCTCACTAGAAGGCCCAACAGCACATAGCATATATTCAGTAAGAGTGTCTGCAAGTCACCGTGGTGTTTAGTGCATGTTCACAGATCTTGTTCTGGCTGAGTTCATAGATAAATTTTGTAAGTGACTCTGTGCATAAGTTCCAGCGCACCTGTGTATATATCATGATCAATCCTATAATTTCGAACTTAACTTCGATATTTGATTATTCATTCGTCTTAAATGAAGTACAGTAGTAAATCAAACACGGTAATTGACTAAACTATCCTGAATTAACAAGTTTTGTTTGTAACAATCGAAGTTGTTGCCTTGGAAAAGTAGACTCCAAATCTCTAGAGACATTTCGCGTTGACTCCACTACACGTGATTTCTGATCCGCCCAAATCACACTAGCCACAATGGGAAGAAAGCGCCAACGCAAATCGAGCCACCGCGGAGCTCCCGTGCGCAGTCATCACTCGTCGCAATCGTCGCAACGCTCTTTACTGCCACTGGTAACAATGCCTCCCTTCAAGGATGAGCATGTCCTGGTATGTTTAGTTGTTCATATTTTGTCGTTCAAAATTAACCCATTCATCTAGCTAATTGCGCCGGGTTCGCAAATGACCTTGGCGCAGCTCGGCCTGCCTGAAACATTCACGCCCGCGCGATTTCGGTTCCCAACACGCATGTTCCCTGCTGAAAAGAAGGGAGAATATGAGCCTTATCGTGTTCTTGAGAGACGTCAAGAGGTCAAGGTCAACAATGACACGGATGCCCCAAAGCCGGACGTGGAGATGAAGGACGCTGAGCCCGCCGCGGCCGATGGTACCACAGACACAGAAACCACCGTCAAGACCGATGAAAATACCCAGGATAATGGCGATTCAACCAAGACTGTAGAAGAGGTCTTCTACGAGGAGGACCCGGCATCCGACGAAGGGGCAATCTATCCGATCGAGAACGGGCGTATTGTCGACTGGCCCTGTTTCTTCGCCCTGCTCACTCACATTCACAATACCTTGAGCCCACCTTTCCACACCCCTATTATGCTTATTGGTCAGCCAGTCTGGTCTGCACGCGATCGCGAAGCAATTGCTCAATTTGTCTTTGAGAAGTTCAAGGCACCCGCGTTCAGCCTTATGGACTCTGCTCTTGCGGCTTGCTACGGCTATGGCACACCCACAGCCACTGTTATCGATGTTGGAAAGGGCAAGGTTGATGTGACTGCTGTGACAGACTTCGCAGTCAATGAACACGGCAGGGGAATTGCACTGGAGGGGTGTGGTGGAGACGCTATGACCGATCGTCTTGTTGAGCTGCTGGGTCCGAAGGGATTTACCAGAGAGATGTGTGAGCAGCTCAAGCGAAGCAATATTACTGAGATTCTGCCCGCAGGAACCCCACTGCCTGGGTCTTCTGCTACTGCGCGCCAAGGCGCCAACCCTGCCGCTGCTGTCTCGACGGGCGGATCAGATGGAGATGAATCTGCTCCGCGCGGCCCAGGAGATGGCACTCAGACAGGAATAGAGGGGGATAATGGTGACGAAGAGGAGGGTGTTCTCGATGTCGCTGCGATTGTCAGCGGCAACCCCACTGAATACCTTGCCAATGTCGAGAAGGAAAAGACAACTACCAAGAAAGGCGCAGTTGACCCCAAGGGGGCCCGTCTACCTAACTCGAAGAAAGAGAAGGCGTCATTCCAGTTCGAGGAGTTTGTTCAATTGGAGGGAGAGAAGGCAGCAGCCAACGGTGCTCGGCAATACATTCGTCATACTCGGGATATTGAAGTCAGTGTTGAGCGTTTCCTTTTAACTTCGCCTCGCTCGAAGGCCGAAAATCGCCTGACTAGTGGTATCCTCGAAGATATTGCGACTCAGGTTCACCACACCATTCTTGCCGTCCCAGATGCTACAAAACGAAGCGAGCTTTGGGACTCTCTAATTATTGTCGGATGTGGAAGCAAGGTCAAGGGTATGTTTTATCATTGCTACCTAGAGTTTAGTGCTTTTTGCTAACATTAACACAGGTTTCACACAGGCTTTGCTGGCTGTCATCACGCAAAAGTTCATACTTTCTCCATCCGGCACCATCTTCACGTCTGAAATTCCTTCGAACTTCACCACCCCCCTTCCGACCGGTGCCAACACACCAGCTCCTATGGGTCAACCCGGCCCGATGTACCACCCCACGGCACCTGGGGTAAACCCTCTCCTTGTGGCTGCTACTCACAACAACCCTGGTATGCCCGGTGGTATGCCCGGCACACCCTCCATGGACCCCAGCATGATGTCACACCACCGTTCAACCGGCCACTCCCAAACTCCAACCTCAGTTAAGACCCTGAAGCTTCCTGAGTATTTCCCAGACTTCAAGGACCAAGGCAACAGTAACGCTCCTGGCGCCAGCGCTGGGGGTACCCCAGGCGCGCCCGGCACGTCCCAAGGTGGCCATGGAATGGAAGAGGCTGTTTTCCTCGGCGCTCAGATGGCTGCCAAGGTCTTCTTTGTCATTGATCAGGGTCTCAGCAAGGGTTACATGAGCCGGGCTGAGTACAACGAGAGCGGACCGTCTGCAATCCACGAATACATCTTGTAATGCTTGCAGACTCGGTTATTTGATACTCATGCTATTCTATCCCATATTTCTTCGCCCGTTGTTGTTGAACACTTCCGCCTTGGCAAAGTTGGCTGGTTTGTTTCCGAAATATGTCTTTCTTGTTTTATGTACGCTATGATCCTAGGTAGAAAAGCGATCTCAGGATGGCGTAGGCTTTGGGGGAGTTCTATTAATTTTATCAGGATAGTTCAATGAATCCAGATACTCGGCTTCATTCCATGTTCATCCATCTAAACTTTGAATTAAGGAATCAACTAACTAACCAGTCTTGGAAACTCGACTGACTAGGCCTCTTTGGTATGTGTCATGTGACGTATTATATAATAATCCGGCTTATCGCCTTGATCTGCGCCACATCCAAGCTTTCTCACGACTCGCTTTCAACGCTTATCAACATACCCCATCTTTCTGATCTCTTGACACTTCGGAGCTTTCCTTCCTTGTCGCTTCCTTTGAACGCTTATCCGAATTTATTTATCAACACACACAATGGGCCGCGCGGAGGCTGGCACTACAAAAGCCATCGGCAACAAGATCAAAAGCAAAGGATTGGGTCGCCTTCGATGGTATTGCCAAGCATGCGAGAAACAATGTCGAGATGAAAACGGGTTTAAATGTCACACTATGACTGAAGGGCATGGTAAGGAACTCCATCCTCTAGATCCTGGCCACCGGCTAACTTTATGTTAGTGCGACAGATGATGATCATTGGGGAAGACCCGCGCAAGCACATCAGAGAGTTTAGTCGCGAATTCGAGCGCACTTTCCTCGAGACCCTCAGAACCACGCATGGAACCAAACCTATCAACGTCAATCATTTCTATAATCAAATTGTGGCCGATAAGCAGGTATGTCTCTAGTATTTCACTCTTTTCTTCTCATTCTGGCTAACTTTTTCATAGCACATTCACATGAACAGCACAGGTATGTCGCGACGGAAAGGATAAACGAGGACTAATGCTAACTTTGGTGGCAGAATGGAAAAGTTTATCACAGTTTGCAGCCTATTTAGGCCGGGAGGGAAAGTGTCGAGTTGAGGACACCGAAAAGGGCTTGGTCATAGCGTGGATTGATAACAGTCCAGACACACTTCGCCGCCGGGAGGCCATTTTAAAGAAAGAACGCCAGGAGAAGGGAGACGAAGAGCGAGAGCAACGCTTGATTCAGGACCAGATTAAGCGCGCCCAGCAAGCGGCGCTGGCTAGCAGCACTACGACAGAACCAGAACCCGAGGCAAGATTGTTGCAGAGGAAAGAAGGAGAAAAGATGACGTTGAATCTTGGACTGGGCTCGAAGAAGACAGATGCAAAGCCTGCCTCGCCTCCTACGGCAACAACGACGGCGGAGTCGCCGGAAGAAAAAGATGCACCGACAGGAAACACCGACTCTCCCGCTCCGTCTGCTCCTGCCGCACCCGTCAAAATATCGATGTCAATGGGTACACAGAAGCCGAAAAATGTGTTTGCTGCCGCAGCTAAGAAGAACCCCTTGGCTGGGAAAAAGGGTTCTATATCCACGGCTCCTAAGAAGATGACTGAACAGGAAAGGATTATGAGAGCTGAAATGGAGGCAATGGAGCGAAAGCGATCCCGTCCGGACTCTGGGTTCACGAACAAACGACCAAAGATCACTTGAATTGACATGCTTTACATAGAGAAAAATACATACCCAGCTACCCGGCCCATGCGGTTGAGCCTATCATCCTGCACAAACCTTATGGGAGGCTTTGGGCCGGGTAAGTCGTTTCTTCAAATTCCTTACGTTTGTATCATGCACAGTATATGGGACTTCAAGAGGTACTCGATCATATTGTATTCAAACAGTTGTCTTAACATTGTCCATAGGTGATCGTACATAAAACTGTGGGTGGAATCCAACCTCCGAAATATATCTACAACTATTCCCATTAACCTTTCCAAGCGACTTCGAGTTTTATGATCTATTTGGACAGTGGGATCGAAACCTACCTGGGCACCACATATATAGCAATTATTTGCTAGCATTCACGCGAGCTCTTGGTGTTGAATGGAAGACTGACGTGTCTGAGACCTCCACGGGCCGAAAAAGAATCGGGCCGTTGGAAACCTGATCGGATCAGGTTTGAGACATTAAGCGCAGTCTGGCCTATCGGCAGTGATATCACGAATCAAAGTTGGGCTATGTTCAGCTGCACGCATTTTATAGTAGATATACACACGGCGATCGCTCGGACCGAGCTTTTGCCGCTCACATTGCGACTGGTTTAGTGAGCCATTTTCTGACTTTCCGGTGATCGTCCGGTATATCTCGGAGATGGGTCGGCGTTGCAAGTGTATACCTGACACCTTTGCAAGCCTCCTTGGGAGTATAAGTATCTGCAATATCACCTTCAAGTATCTGGCACGACCATTCTAATACTCTCAAAAGTCCTTCCATTGCCATAGGCTCTCATATTCATTACTATGTCTTCGACAATACCAGAAGAAGGCTCGGAGACCCCGGAGCCCTTGCATGCCCAGCACCTATCTATGGCCGAAACCCAAGAGAGCCTCCGCAACCGGGGCATCGCAGAAACCCCTCCGGCATTGGATTGCAACTACCCAGCTATTGGACATGACAATGACCCTGTATTCCCCGAAGAGTACACCGTTGAGACCAGTACTGGTCTTGTTCCCCAAAGAACCCTGGAGCAGATCCGATCTCATGATTCTATCTCATCGACGAAGATTGGAACACCAACAAACGAGGTCAACACCGACATCGAAAAAGGAGGAAAGGGCCCCACGGAGTTTGTAACATTCACCATCGGTGATCCTGAACACCCCTACAATTGGTCCCGTGCTTATCGCTGGTATATCACTCTTGTCGCCTCGACACTTGTGGTATGTGTCGCATTCGGGTCCTCCATCGTCACCGGAGGATTGGGTTTGATTGAAGAGCAATACAATGTCTCTCTCGAAGTTGCAATCCTAACATGTTCAATCATGGTCTGCGGATTTGCAGTTGGCCCTCTACTCTGGTCTCCCCTCTCTGAGATCATCGGCCGAAGGCCTGTATACATCATCTCTCTCGGTTTATATGTCATCTTCAACATCCCATGCGCTCTATCCCCAAACATCGGTGGGTTGCTCGTCTGTCGATTCCTATGCGGTGTCTTCTCCAGTTCAGGCCTTTCCCTCGCGGGTGGTACCATCGCCGATATCTGGAGCATTGAAGAGCGAGGGATGGCCATTGCTTACTTCGCTGCTGCACCCTACTGCGGCCCTGTGCTTGGACCTATCGTGACAGGTTGGATCAACGTTGGAACGGGCCGCCTCGACCTCTTCTTCTGGGTGAACTTAGCCTTCGCAGGTGCTATAATGATCATGATCGGCCTTGTCCCGGAGACATATGCTCCAGTGATTCTTAAGAGACGCGCCGCGAAACTCCGCAAAGAAACCGGAAACAATATCATCACCGAGCAAGAAAAGACGAAGCTCACATTCCGAGAAATCGCTCGCACAAGCCTGATCAGACCCATCACTATGATCATGACAGAGCCCGTCCTCGACCTAATGTGCATGTATATCGTGCTGATCTACGCAATGCTGTACGCCTTCTTCTTCGCATACCCGGTGATCTTCACCAAGCTCTATGGCTACAACGACGGCCAGATCGGGCTCATGTTCATCCCCATTCTGATCGGGGCCGGTTTCGCCCTAGTTGTCACCCCCGCCATCGAGGGCAAGTTCCGAAAAATCTGTAGCACGAGATCTCCGACTCCAGAAGACCGACTCCAGGCAGCGCTGATAGGTGCGCCTTTTATCCCAATCGCCTTCTTCATCTTGGGCGCCACCTCCTACAAGCATATTATCTGGGTTGGACCTGCTTCGTCGGGGATTGCCTTTGGTTTCGGCATGGTGTTGTGCTACTATGCAGTGAATAACTATATCATCGACTCGTACCAGAAGTACGCTGCGTCGGCCTTGGCGGCCAAGGTCTTCCTCCGCTCTGGTGGTGGTGCGGCTTTCCCGCTGTTCACTACGCAGATGTATGATCGTCTTGGGTTGCAGTGGGCTTCTTGGCTGCTTGCTTTCATTGGGGTTGCCATGGTTTTCATTCCGTATATCTTCTACTTCTTTGGGGCGGGGCTGCGCGCAAGACTTACCCGGGACTAGGAGAATTGTTGATGTTGTTTCTTTCTTTTCCTTCGTGGAAAAAGGTTAGAACGTTCGGAAGCATAAGATCGGTTGATGGAGAGATGAAAAGTCCTGATTTGGACATAACTTTGGGGGGTAATGAAATAATAGACCTAATGATAGAACATTCCAATAATAATAGTTTGAACCAATTTGTGCAGAATATTGCTATGCCAGACCCTTATACGCCCGTTACGTCCCGTTCTATCTGGCGGAAACCCGCTATTGCAGGTTCTGCAACCTGTCGATGGAAACGGGCCATGTGGCTTGTGAGAGGCGACTCTTGACATTGATCATCGCAATAATATTTTACATAACTCTAATATTCGGTGCGCACTTGTGAGTACGTTGATATTTGGGAGAAATAGTGACTTGAGTTGGGGAAAAGCCTTCGGCTAAGACAAAAGGTTCGAACGCACTTTTGGAAGAGGCGTTGAATGGAACTTTTTGCGACCTTGACGGAGAAAACATGAGCTTCCATCCTCGAATATGAATGATTCTTGTGCAACTCCGCGCTAGACTTGAAAATAAACCTCTTTTGGGGGGGGGAGATTGAAGAATCTAGAATCTCTAGCCACCTAAGTCCGTATTGGGACTGGACTGAAGATAAAGGGGGCTGTCTTGATTGGTAGCCTAAGACTGTAGAAAATCGTCAAATGCATTTTTTATGATCTTTGTAACCATTACAACCTACGTCATATTAATTTCATAACGTGTGGCAGTTGACGGATTTTGCGGAAATGGTTGCATTCTTAGCCCGCACGCGGTGATTGACGGGACGCTTTGAGAGTAACGGGATGTAGTAGGAATGCAAGACAAAATCACTTATATGATCTTCAGTAATTTTAACAACATTTGATAACTGTTATCCCATCGTACTGATGCATATAATCCATTTAAGCAATTCCTCTTTCATTAGCATCCCTTGCGGTGTCTCAACATGATTTCTCAATTGGCTCACAACACCCACAAGATAATTCCAATTGCTATCGCAGTGTTTTTGGTATACGTACTACTGTCATTTATTATCAGAGACACCGGAAACACTGTGTGGCCACATAAATTGTTGCGTTTTTCACAAAGTGGCATACGTGATGGAGATTTCGACCACATCTCAAACACCACCCTTGGGGTTAGTATTCGCTTCATGTATTCTACACGATCAACTGGTTTGGGTTTAACTAATGTCTTTTATCAGTTTGAGCACATATATGCTATTGGTTTAAAAGAGCGCACAGACAAGCGTGATTTCCTTACAGTATCAGCCTCGGTCACCGGCTTCGAAGTCGATTGGGTTGACGGAGTTCGCCCACAAGAATTACAGCAGAAAGCGCTACCAAATGTATGCATTCAGATACTTACTTCATAAAGCACTTACTGATGTTCGAGGGTAGGGATACAACCTTTCGACCATAGAGCCTAATGCGGTTGGATGTTGGCGCGCTCACATGAATGTATTGAACAGGTACAGTTGGCTTCCTATCCTCTCTTGTTCAATCTAATTTAAGCGGTTTAATCTAATCTTCGTGGGAGAATCAGTGTCATTGCCAACTCTTATTCCACCGCCTTGGTACTAGAAGATGATGCCGACTGGGACGTGAACATCAAGACCCAACTCCGTGAATTTGCTCGTGGCCTTCACTCTCTGAAAGGGACCAAAAAGGTATCCAAACAGGCTCCTTACGGAACTGATTGGGATCTTCTCTGGATTGGAGGGTGTTCATCAAAGGCAGATAAAAATGAAACTCAATTCTACGCCATTCCTGAAGACCCAACAGTCCCAAGTCTCGAACGTCGAGACGCAGACGCATCGTTTGGCCCTCTGGACAGCTGGAAAGAGGTGTTTCCTGAAGACTCGACACGGTTCATTTACCGCGCCCAAGAAGCCTGTTGCACTTATGGATATGCAGTTACCGCCAGAGGGGCGAAGAAGATCCTTACAGCTCTAGCCATCGATCACATAGAGGCACCAGTTGACAATGCTATGTCTGAATTGTGCGGTGGTACTGGTGGCCGTGAGCGTATTGAGTGTTTCGTGCCATTCCCCAATCTCATCGGAACATATAGACCAGCGGGTCCAGCATTCAAAGATTCCGATATTGTTAGCGGCGACCAAACTGTTCATGAGGAACAAGCTTATAACCTTATATACAGCACACGACGCAATATTCACAGATTGGTTTCTGGTGCAGAAACGGTCCTTTCACAATGGGGTGAGGAGTCACCATGGTCACCAGGAGAAGTGAATCCGAAAGAGCTTGTTTATCCACGGGGCTACCATTTTCACTAGTTTGATTGCGAGTCTCTTTCCCTTCTGTGATGCGTGCTGTTTACTGTTTTTCAATTATTTGGGGATCAAGATGAATCGGTTTATTTCCTTGATTTTTTAAGGTTTTATTATTAATAAAACTGCATCTAGAGCAACCGTTGCATTGAAGAGTTAAACCCCATTCCAGGAACGGATATAGCCAAGAGGGAGAAAATAAGGACTAGAAAAAGAGAATGGTAAAAAAGGGTAGTCCAATGCTACGGTAGTGGGATGAGGGTGGTATCCCGATCTGAATGCAAAAGTAAATCTAAGAAATTCTTCTGTAGGATACGAGACTTAGACTTAATTAGAGTAGCTTTCCTTTCTACACATATTGTTCAGAAGTCTGCTCCTACTCCATTCAAAGATGTTTACCTTTTGTGAGCTCAAGTCAAAGCTCAAAAAGGCTGAAGCATGGTCTCGCAATTACTTCAAATCCGACACGGAGGAATCGAGCCTTCTCGAAAAAGCTGATGATTCGGAATATCAATCTCTCGATATATCAGACGACGAAGGCAGAGCCCCTGGAAAGCTCCGCCTGGTGCTGTGCATCACGACTAATATCGTTTCGACGGTTTCAATAGTAAGTGAGCACCAAAGAGACCTATTCTCATTCGCTAATCATCTGTAGGTTTTCACGAATAAATACATTTTCTCCAACGAAACACTACGCAATTGCCAAATGGCCTTTGCATCTTATCACTTTTTCATTACCGGGCTCACTTTGTGGGTACTATCGCGGCCTTTCTGCGGTGCTTTCGTCGCCAAGTCAGTCCCTATTCATCGGAATGTTCATTTGATCGTCCTGATGTGCGCTCAAGTCATCCTTCAAAACATCTCCCTAGCAAATTCGTCTATCATATTTCACCAGCTCGTGCGGTTGTTACTAACGCCTGCAACTGCTTTGCTGAGCTTCTTACTCTATCGCTCTGTCATTCCTAAGGCATCCATTCTGCCCATGATTGTTTTGTGTGGAGGCGTCGGAATTGTATTCTGGTCCGATTCATATTCGACTAATACAGCCGTTTCAACATCTTCGAAGGGTGTTATATGTGCATTTACTGGTGTTATTGTTAGCGCCTTTTACACATCACTGGTTGGAAGCTACCAAAAAAAGCTGCAAGTGAACAGCATGCAGCTCTTACTCAACCAAGCACCAATGAGCGCCAGCTTACTTTTGTGTATGGTCCCCTTTCTTGATACACCACCCACAACCACTGAACTTTCACCATCGTTATATATCGCGATTCTCGCAGTGAGTACTTCCTTTTCATTGACATTACCCTTTCACGGCATCAAAGCTCTGATCGCTAACCTCTTGTGTAGAGTGGTTTATTTGCTTGTCTCGTCAATGTGTCACAATTCGCTGTAATTGATGCCGTGGGTCCCGTTAGCAGCACGGTCATTGGGCATTTGAAAACATGTACGATTGTTGGCTTGGGCTGGTTCCTAAGTGACCACTCTGTCTCGAAGCAAAGTATCGCCGGGATTTTCATGGCTTTGCTTGGAATGGGCTGGTAAGTCTTCACTTCCTCAAAACGTACCCCGCTCTGATCAATTCTTTTTGAACAGGTACATGGTTACTATTCTACAAGGACGCAGATGAAATGCAGGGATAATGTGGGCCATGACAGTACTCGAGTGACATGCGTTTCAAGAAACGGGCAAGCGGATGTGAGATGAGGAATGACGGATGTCAAACATGTAAAGCAACCTGAGAAGACTGGTCGTATCAGAAATATAATTACTTGACTAGAGGAATATTTCAATATTTACCCATAAAATACGCAAAAGACAGCCTAATTATATCTATTCTGTGGTTTTCAACTACTCTAAAAATCGCCGAACCAACATGTTAAACCGAGTGTTCCGTGTCATTACAATCTCGGGCGTCAAGTCATCCAGCTGTGGCGCCACTTGGTGCCAGGCATGATAAGCGAGTTGATGTGGGTACATACTACCGTTGTGGCTGGCAAGGGTCTTTTCAAACTTCCTGGCCTGGGCATCAGTAAGTGGCTCGTGCATATACTGTATAGAGTCCCAGCTTGGCCAGAAGAACGCCGATGGTGACAAGGTGCAAACATCTTCTGGGAACGCCAGAGACCACTCCTTTGGGAGTATGACCGAGTGGGTGTTCCACTCGCCTACCTCAAAGGAGCTGTAGCTTTCCTTCCAGCGGTTCATGAATGCGGCTCCCTTCCGCCCCAGAATAATGCCGTTGCAGAGCCCGAAGCGTTCACGGCCCTCGTGTCCGAGAACCGTGTCCTTTGGGCTATGCAAAAGATCGTCAAATGGCTGCAGAGCGATGATGTCCGTGTCGAAGTAGATCCCACCGTCGCGCTGTAGTATGTCTAGCCGCATCACATCCGAGATGTGGGCTAGGTGCCAATTCTCTTCGACTTGTTTCGGATATTCTTGTTGTAAGTCATGGTGGACGAGGGTGACGTTGGCGTGCAGCTTGCGTAACCACTCATTGTCGTCGTTGAGGTCGGTATAATGTAGATTCAGCCGGTCTGGTTGGAGAGACACTAGTGCGGCCCGCATCGCCAGATAGCCCACGAAGGATAGTTCAGTCCGATTGAGCCATATAAAATTTACGACCTTCGGGATCGGATTGCGGGACAATGTCCCACTCCTGGAGCAGTATCGCTCTTCCGGAGTCTCTTCAGGGATGTCGTCGAATTCTTCCTGGGGCTCTTCCATCCCTTGAAGACCATGCGGGTCCTGAATATTAGGTGCGATGGTCTGTATGGTGGTATCCGTTCCGTTCAATGCTTTTGCACTCGTGGCGCTCTCCGTAGGATGGTGGATTGAGCTCTGTTGTTCTTCAGCTAGCTCGGCCGGGTTCCCTTTAAAAGGTGGGGGGGTGTAGTAGGTGGTTACATGTTGATATCCGGCAGCAACGCGGTTAAAATGCCATGTAGTTGGTTGAGGAGAACCCAATAAATAGAGGATAGTCACAAACGCGACCACCAGAATTGCGAACTTGGCGAGAAAATTGAACCGAGACATACTGGACTTGCGCGTGTCAGATATCCTGCAGTGACCAGAGTCAAATGGGAATATGGCCCGTTTTAGCGATTGCTTTACGATGCTAACATAGCGCAGGCGCCATAACATTCGAGGTTTCATGGTTCTGCAGTGACCGGAAATGGCATCACGATGCCAAATTCTCGGTTTATTGGCGCTCTGCTTAAGGCTTTTATGTTACAAAGAGCTAGAAATAGTACCTAAGTAATTCTGCTATGGTAGTGAGATAAGACCAAAAATATCCGGTTTATTGTGTGTCATCCCTTGTAGGAAACCGCATGCGGAAAAAAGTATTTGACTGCAGTCTGACAGGAATGTCTCGACAAATGGAAACGGTCTTGGAATTACAGTTTTTCTTTTCTTTTCTTTTCTTTTCTAAAAAGGATATTATCAGGTATATATTAAGCAAGTAGCAAGGATGCATAGTCAAAAAACAGTAAAGAGTCAAAATACTTCATAATAGAGTATTGTAATTTACAATCTGGTATTTGCAATACATACTTGGGGCATCTATTTCAAAAATACATACTGAAGAGGGGAACGCTCAAGGCTGTATGCTCTACGGCATACGGGTCGATTCAGCACTCGTAATTCGGCTTCATGCTCAATCTTGCATACAACAGGACCCAGGAACACTGTCCAAGAAGTGGATTCAGAGAGGTGTAGGAGTGTGTATTATCAATCTGTGTCTATCTGCTACTTGTAACCTCAAAATCCTAATGCTCGCTTACATAACATAACGCATGAACAACATAAAACCTTGGAAGCAAAAAGGCGAGGGTGATGTGCACTGATCGTAGTGGAGAGCCTATCTCCCAACTATATACCTAGGTACAGAACCAAGACGACAAAAGCAACAAAGGACAACTTTTGAAGGTAGATCAGTTCATACTCAAACAGGAATTGCCAGGTGCTCGCTATTAAAGGAGATAAGGTCGTCACTGGCCTCAGCCTTGCCGGACCCAAACGACTGCACATTCCATTTGTCGACACCATCCACTCCCTCCAGATCATTCGCGAATGTGCTGAAGAGATCGCGATTAAGCCGTTCATACTCGGAATATTCCTTGGGCCAATCCCCAAGGCGCTCAACGGCAAGTTTGAGCATATGCAAATGTTGTCGGACGTACTTCCCTTCTTCCGCATTTTCGCCAGGGCTGGAGGCGGCCGAAGGGGACGACATGCCCGAGATCACCTCTATGTCCACATCGCTGGCAGATTCCGAGGACGGGTCAATGAACAAACGCAATGCATTCTCGTGCAGCGCGGCTGCTTTCCGATAGTACCGGTAGGCCAGCTCGCGCCGACCCTTCTGGCTTTGATAGCCTTGAGCCACGCTGGTATACATCTGGGATAGGAGCACGGTCATCTCAACGGTACTCGGGTGGCGGGGTCCATGGACACGAGCACAGTTGTAGACAAGATTCTCTGCGAGTTGGACGGCTGCGGTGTAATCGCTGATGAGATAGCGGGTAATGACCAGCATGCGCCCGAGGGCAAGCGTATATGAATGCTGCGGCTGTGACAAAGCGTGGGCCTCCCGGCTGTTCCAGAGGGAGGTGAGAACCCAGGCCAAAGTGTGGTAGTCATGTTGCTCATCGAGAACCTTGATCAAGCTATTGACGTTTTCCACTTCCAGTTGTGCGAGCTCAACGTTGTGATCTTTGAAATACCTCAGGGTATCACGCAGAATAGTCGCCGAGACGCTCGCCATGTACTTCTTGGCCGAGGCTGCTGGACGTACGTCTTTCTCTCGGGCGGCGATGAGAAGGCCTAGCTTGAACACTAGCTTGACTATCGCCTGGGACGAGTAGCCATGGTTGGCACCAATGTATTTCGTCGCCGCCAATGCGAGGTGGCAGGCAGGCTGGTAGTCTCCAGAGTGAAGCAGCTGGGTTGCGCGGTTGTAACTAGCGATAGCCACTGAACGGACAAAGTCGTGAGAGGCATGGGTGCCGAAATATTCTAGAACTGCCTCAATAAAGACCTTAGCCTGGTTAGGGTCGATATCCAGGCGGGAGCCCTCGCTCGCTAGGAAGAAGCTGGTATACCGATCCGCCACCTGAGTGGCAGCGGATTGACGGCGTCGGCTAAGTAAGAACGCGTGCAGGCGGGCCACCGTTGTCGTGGTGTCCTTGATCTTGCCAGTTTTGGAGCTGAGGGCTTCTTGGAACTGTTCGAAGTATATGTATTCCGTGGTGAGGGCGGCGTAAATTTCATTCAAAGTAGTAGAGTTGTCTTCAGACTCCCGGATGCTGTATTCGAGCTGAGCCAGGAAAACAAGGCTTAACCGCCCTTTTGAACTCTGGTCGAAGCCAAGGGCACCAGTATCCTTAGTGATAATCTGAAGGTAGATGTCGTTTGAGAGCTCCTTGGCCTTTTGGATTTGACCGGCTGCGATGTACCCAGATGCAATGCTCTTGGCCGCCGCACTCAGTTTAATAGAGATTGTCTCGGTCGATAGCACATGCATTGCTGCTTCATGTAGCAACGAAGCAGCTGTCTGTGACTTCCCTTGTTTGGTATAGAGTGAGACGATCTCTTCCATCTGCGATAGGGATTCCTCGTGGGCCCATCCGTATCTGGACCGGATGGACGTCAGCCGTTGGGTGCGGATGGACAACGCCTTCTGTAGCTCCTTTGTCGACATGCTATCCACCTTTGAAGCAGTCACGGAGGCAGTCTGTTGCTCGTAGATAGTATCTAAGGTGGTGCGGATATCCTGACGGTCGATTTCAACTTCAGTGGATGTGATCTGCAAGAGTTCTTCGTAGAGTTGCACCGCTTCCGCTTCGAATTGCTTGTGCTCTTGGCAGATGTTCGCCAGGGTGTTTGTTGCCTGTATGGTGATCGACGCGCTCGCGCCGAAGAGGCTAATGCACGATTTGCGATATTGCACCGTGACATCATGAATGACAGTGATGTCACTGTGAGTCTCACGCAGACAATGAATATACCGTCTGTAGATGGTCTGGACAAATCCCGGATCGCGCAATTTCTGGCTGATCTGGGGGCTCTGCAGGGTGGCGAACAACATTCGGCATGGCTTTAGCGCGTCCGCGTATCGATTTTGCTTCAAGAGCTCCATCGCCACGATCAAAAGTGGCTCGAAGGCATCCGGGTGACAGATTTCCGAGTCCTTGCACAGGAACTGGACGATCTGGCGATAGTAATCCACTGCGATGGGCTGCGGGCTCGTGAGCTCGGCCAGTGTCCAGAGCTTTTGGATCACAGTGGGATGCTCCCCCCCGAACCGCTTGGTATAATCATGCAGTATATCCTGGTGGATTTTGACGGCTTTGTCGGTCTGGGATGTACGCTCGTATAGACGAAGGAGATTCACCGTGACTCGCTCCAGAATCTGATCTCTGCACGCTGGCCGATCACGCCGAACTGCACTATAAAGCCGGCTCCGGATATCCTCTTCCTTGATCGGGCGACGGCGGTAGCGGTAGCAGTTAGCGAGACGCTCTGCAAGCTCAACGCAGTACTCAACATGGATTGATGGAAGGACGACGTTTTCGATCGAGGGCGCAAACATCGCTGGCCACACATCTCTCAGCACTCGTTTCAACACCGTTGTGGCGTCATGCCACCGGTGTTGAGACAGGTACATTTCGACCAGCGTTGTGGTTGCTGTGGTGGAATCCTGGTCACTAGATGTGCTACTATAAACTATTTCTTTGAGAGTTGACTCCGTCAACAGAGATTCTGTAGACGATGAGCGCATCACTTCCCGGGAGGTGGACTGGATGTGCTTTTCCACTTCCTTGTGGGTCGCACTCTGGCTGCTAGTACTTTGTGCGCAGTGTTTGAAGGTTTCGAGGGCCAACACAGACAGTCCCACGGACTTCATGACCTGAGCAAGCTCAAGCAAGTGGGGCACCAAGGATTCGGCGCTGGGGGTGGTCATCTCGTACTCTTCCCAAAACCCAGCAAGGATACCGGCTGCTTCATTGTCTCTCTTCCGGCCTTTGAGGTATTGAGCATACTCGAGGACGGTCTGCAGCATTGAGACCTTGTGCTCAGTGGAGTGATCGAGCCGGTATGCCTGGCTAGCTTGCTGCCATAGCTCAGCATAAGTGCATTCGGCGGCCGCTAATTGACCCTCCGCTCTCTGTCGCTCGGCTTTGGCCAGGAGAGTCTTCAGGTCAGAAGTCAATGTGATCAATTCGTCCGCTTCTATCCCATCCAAATCCAGGATAGTGCTTGTCTCTGTCGTAGTGTGCTTCCGGCCGTGGAGGTGGACCAGCAATGACTCGTCTATCTGCCGAGATCCACGCCGGATCGTACTATCGACGAAGGACCCTTCCAGAGAGGCATTGATCTTCTGGGCCTTGTGATCCTCCTTGGTGAGAGTATAATGCTCAGCTAGCTGTTTCAACGTGGACTTGACCATATCACTTGTCGCTCCGTGGTGGACCTTCTGGCATTCCACCAGTAGCTGGAGCATTTCGATGCGCCAGGTCATAACTTCCGTCTTGGACTCAGTGATTTGATCAACCGTAGCTTCCAGGAAGAACTGGGTTATCTGCATAGTGATGAGATGCCGTACAGATAAGACCTTCTCGCTGATTGTTGCCGCCTCGTAGAAGATCCGACTGCTCTCGGCAGGCACGCTGTTACAGATCTGTCGGTGAAATAGTACCTGGCAGATGATGGCTTGCAGAGTGGCTGGGTGATTGTTATTCAGTATTTGGCGGTACAGGGCTGTCTGAATCCCATAAATAGACCGAAGCAACGGTGTTGCCTTGCTTGCCCACACAGTCATCTCCAGGAGTGGCACAGAGGAGCTTGTAGGGAATACGGATCGCAAACTCTTGCTTGCGGTAGTAAGCTCTTGGTTGTTGGTGCACCCAAACGCAATCTTAACATAGCCTGCCCAGTAACGAAGCGCGAAGTCCAACAGGGGATGTTTCTTGAACAGGTGTTCCGTCGCCCGTCCATTCAGCGGATCCAAGGAGAGCTCATGGTTGTCGGTCGCGGTCTGTTTTGCGTACTGTAGAAGTCTCTGTGCAAAATCCACATGCCTGTCCTTGATCTCAGGCAGGAATTTGGCTTTCGAGAAGATATCGATGATAGCGGTGCGCACCTGTGCGTGCCTAAGATAGACCAAGTTGTTGTGGAAGAAGACGAGCGAGGCGACCGGTTTCAATAGGTGAGGGAGGTCAACGTTGCCATTCTCGGCGAGCGTGGCCTTGTCAGGCTGAGTGGCGAGAAGAGCAGCCAGTTCCCCCTGGATGAGAGGGCGGTTCGCGGTGGCCAGCCAAACCAGGATCTTCTTAATATCCTCGCCCAGCTTGGACTGTAAGGTGTGGGAGATAAGATCGGGGATCTTATATCCTGCTCGGACGATACTTTCCACAGACTTGGAAAGCGCGGCCTCATTTGGCAAGTGCTCATCGCGCACACGCTTGGCAGCCAGCTTTGCCCAAAGGAAGGAGCCATCGGATGCTTCCGTGACCCGAGCAACGGTTACCTCCTTGTCCTCGCTAGACATGCTGTTGTACACATGGCTCTGATGGAGGACTTTGCGGACGACCGCGGCAATGTCGTCGAAGATGAGGCCTAGCGTGACACGCAGCACCGTCTGGGATATGACCGACTCCATTTTCTGGGATGCGAGTATGATCAGCTTCACACTAGGTGCCTTGGATGCCGCCTCCTGGAGCCGGTGCAACAGGGCTTTCTCCCCACAGCTGGCTTCGTCGACGCCGTCGACGACTAGGACTAGCTCTCTAGTGCCCGCCGTACTGGCCTGGAGCGCACTTCCCAGGGCATTCCACAGGAGATCGTCGTACGACTCTTCGTTTACAGTCCACTTGCTCTGGTTGTAAGCGTCGGCCAAGATTTGGTACAGCTGCAGGTTTCCAATGCGCTTGTTAAACATTTGCGACATGATCGTCTTGGCGACGGCGCCTGGAGTGGTATTTGCGGGGATTCGACCATCTGCACGGCTGGTTAGGGGAGTAAAGGGGTGGGGTTAAGGACATCAAGACTGACTGATGGGGGCCAATATGGACATATATCTTGTCCCTCCTACAGAATATTGCAGATAATCGTTGATCACAGTCGACAAGACCGTCTTGCCGGAGCCCGGCTTGCCGGTAATGGAGAGCACCTGCTGCTCGCCTTTTAAGAAGCGCGTTAGGTATGGCTTCACCCACATGCAAGTGGCCTCCTCGCGCTCCTGAGCCGAAGGAGCTGTGGCTTCAGTGACGTGCGCAACCACCGGGTCTTCGGGCTGCAACCAGTCTCTAAGGGAATTGATTCCGACGGCTATGTTGATATTATCAGAATGGACTAGATGACCTTTGAGGGCTGGGGAGTGAGTCTACCTTTATCGCCATCAAGGGCCTCTGGCGTCAATTGATGACGCCACATAAGTTCCGAAACGTGCTCACAACGACCACGAAAACTGTCGATCGGACCGGGAAAGGTACTATAGATATCAATCGATACCAATTCCGAGGCAAGTAATGACTGATGGAAGTGCCTGGCTACGCAGACGACAAGAGTGACCAGATCCGCCAATGCAAGAATAAGCTGGTCCTTGATATCTGAAGAGACCACAAAGAGCTCTGCACGATCGAGCAGGTTGCCGAGACCGGCAGAGCAGCGGTAGAAAAATCCAAACAGGTCCATAAGGGCAGACGCGTTTTCCTCGCCCAACTGCGCGTTTGCTGTTAGTGAAACAACTCAATTGGTTTATGGCCAGGGCTTTTGCTCACCTCCAGCAGGCTCGCACAGTAGCCATACGATAATTGGGCAGCGAGGTGGCTGTCGCCCGCAAATTGCTCGATTCCTATATCAAAGGAATGCACGCGCTCGATGAACAAGGCCGCCCACACAAGGGCCTTGTCGTATCGGCTCCCTTCCGGCGGCAGCTTCCTCATCCTTTCGCACCGGATCCACTCCAACAGGCTAGCATAGTCGGTATCTGACACCCGAGAGCCAGTAAGGTCATCGCTGCCCCGACGCGCAAGCGAGTTAACTACATCGGCGAGTGTGGTATCTTCTCCACTGAGCTTCCTAGTGGTTTGTTGGTAGTGATGACGGAAGCTCTTCTCCTTGGTCATGGTCGCGTGCTGCTCTGGCAGATCCGAAGTCGGCCGCAGACCAAGAAGAGAAGTAGGAACGTGAGGTACACCATGGGGTGCCGAGGCCATGTTTGCGTGTTTTACTTTCGTATTAATCAAAGATATCAGGAATTATGACATTAGCTAGGCTCCGTTATAATGATGAGGAGGGCCTTTTGGGTCCGGTCTGGAGAAGATGCTTCTCTCCCTTATACCCTTACTCACCCCCTTTCTCTCTCTCCCATAATACTGTGTCATCCTATGCTACAAAGTCCACGACGTCAATATGAGGCAGCAGTAACTCAGCATGGCCGTCGAGCCGAGCTGAGAGCAATAGCATGTCCATGGTAAGATCGTCATTTTCGCCACGATAATAACATCATTCGGCACCGGCCGCGCGACTCCCTATGGATCACTAGGAGCTTTTCAGGCAATCAAATCATGTCGTCCAGATAGTTGCTGTGAGACAGATCCTAAACCCCCGGTTTGATTGACGTAAGAAGCATTAAAGTTTATTTTATAGTTTGATAATGGCAACAATTCTTGCTTCGAAGGTTCCAGTGTCTACTTAGGTAATCGTTAACTGCCAGGGTAGATGCGTCACTCGAAAACACTGGTGGACCTTTCCGCAAACGGCTAATTGGATATTTTGGTTCCGACAGCTGAAGAAACCATGGATCTGTGGTCATATCACAATAAAGATTATCACTGTTATTGTTTCTAAGATGTAGCATTTTAGTTTGTGGACTTGTACTGGTTATTGTCATTGACTCGCTGCATTCATCATATGTTGTAGTGGAGGGAGATAGGGGTACATCCCACATAGGTATTTATATACTGCGCGAATTTTCTGCCCAGAAATTCTAATGCGCAAGTAATAATTGTATGGGTAATTATTTTACTACAGCCCAGTGAGTGAGTTTTATCTTCAACATTCATCATTAATAAGAAACACCTAATAACCTTCTTCCAGGATTTCCCCCAGTCAAACAGACTACGAGCACGAAGATGGAGGCCCCTGTGCCAGAATTGAGGTATATTAAAGCCCAGCTCATATTCTATACCCTCATATTACTATTCTATATGCAACAAGACCCCTCCTCCCAAGTCGGAAAGGCTAACCCGAGATTCGATCCGTGAGGCGCGCCTACCTCTGGCAAAGGAAAGCGTAAGAGCCGCGAGGGATCGGAAAGTTCATCTCCTGGTGACCCTATTGAGGGTCTGGTGGATCCCGAGATGTTGGCTAAAGGAGGTCCCCTGATTGGACCTGGCGCCGCCCGCGAACTAGACAAAAGAAGAAAGGAGGAGAGCGGAAAGGAGGAAGAAGAGAAGGGCAGCCTGAACATCAGGATTAATCTGGACTTGCATGCCAAAGTGAGATTGGAATTAGAGGCTGACTTATATGGAGATATTGTGATTGGTTTGCTGTGACAGGGAGTGTTGCGGTTGTTACCTATCAATGTTGCCAGAAATGAGGGAGAATATATGGATTTCTTACAGTACTCCAATTGCCGTTTATTATGCTTTGTCGGCTCACTACCAGAAGCAAGAAAATACCTAGTCTCCTTAGTTTCACAATGAGGTCAGAGTTTGCCTCAAAATTATACCACCTCTCTACTGACAGACACCAGGAATCTCCAGCATAAACAAGCAGATGGGTCCATTATCTTGAATTCCAGTGTGCGCTGTCATTGTCAAGTCTCTGAGGAAATGCTGATGCCTCGAGCATAATCATATCGCTGACAGTTACAAGGCAAGTACCTACATATGTAGGTAGGTACAATATCGGAAGTCGGCAACAGAACGCCATTCTTTCTGAAAGAAAAAGTAGTTCGGTATCCACCTAAAACAGCTGCTTGCTTAGCTCCAGCATGTCTCTACCTATCGGATCGTTTGTTTCTCCCCCGATGTGTTGCCGTACTACGTAGGACTGAAGATGTTAGAATTTTGGGACGCTCTCTGACCTCATTGTGTGCTACTACAAAATCTCTAGTATAAATCGGCTGCCTGGTAATAGTTGCCTGGTTCCATATCAGAAGCCACTGCCCCAAAGCACATAATGGAGTTACCTGAAATATTTTCTGGTTCTCTTTCGGTTACCCACTGGCTAATATGCATTCTTGGCGCTGCCATTTTGGTAGGTACAACAATTCCCCTCATATGGTGCTGGGATGTTACTCTCTTACTGAAGTGAGGTATTTAGAACATCATCTATCGTAGACTCACAAATCCACTGTCCCATATACCCGGGCCCGAGATATCGAAATGGACAGAAGCGATTTATACATACAATTGGTTTAAGGGAAGGACACCGATGTATGTTCATCAGCTTCATGAAAAATATGGTATATATTGCCGGCAGTTAGTGTTATCAAAAGTAAACACCTAATATCGAGATAGGCCCCATTGTACGAATCAGCCCAGGTCAAGTCGATATCTGCGGCACAAGCGCCGTGAAAGAGATCCACAAAACGAATAGTCGCTTTGCTAAAACTGCCTTCTATCGCAAGCTGTCCTTGGGCAATGTGCCCACCACGTTTTCAACCACTGACAGACATTTCCATACCCACCGGCGGCGTCTTTTAGCATCGCCTATCTCTGACTCGTCGTTGGCTCGCCTTGAGCCACTAATAGCCAATCGTGTCCGTATGGCTGTCAACAAAATCACAATGGACCTGACGGCTCATGGTGTTACTGATGTGTTCAAATGGTGGCTGTTTATGGCCACGGACATCATTGGCGAACTTACATTTGGCGACTCATTTCGAATGCTTGAGATCGGCAAGGTGTGTGGAGGGCATGAGCTCGAGAAAAGACTATCTATACTAATAACAATTATAGAAAAACCAATACAGCCTTGACATGGAAAGACTGATATCACTGCAACCCTATCGAATGAAGTACCCGTTTCTAGTAAAGATTGCGAGGTATGTTCCACTGCCGGCTATTAAGGACACGGCGAAAGCAGAGGGCAGACTCCAGACGTATGCCATGCAGTCCGTTGATCGCTACAAGAAACTCATCTCTCAAAACCCATCCAACCCAAAGCAAACCCTGTTCACGAAACTATTTGATGAAAAGAGTGGCATGTCGTACTCGGATATTATACAGGAGGCTCGGGGATATATTGTTGCAGGAAGCGATACTACAGCTGTCACGTTGACCTATCTTACGTATTCCGTGTGTCGAGATAACCGAGTGCGAGAGAAGCTTGTTGCCGAATTGGCTACTATTCCGGAGCCTGTCACGGACAAAAGCCTCAGAGACCTACCATACCTCAATCAGGTTATCAACGAGACTTTGAGATTATATACAGCTGTTCCGTTCGGCTTACCTCGACTAGTCCCACCCGAAGGTGCTCAGTTCAATGGGTATCATGTGCCAGGGGGGGCCACAGTCTCAACCCAGGCCTATAGTCTTCATCGAGACCATGCTATCTTTCCAGACCCGGATAAGTGAGTATAACCCTTGATGGTGTCGACACTGGGGGATTAAACAAGACAATAGTTTCAACCCCGAGAGGTGGGTAAATACTACAAAAGAAATGAAGGATGCTTCTTTACCATTTGGTGGTGGATCAAGGAGTAAGTCCCTTGATGTTGCCCACGTGTTGAATCACCAATAGAGCTAATTCTTATAGTCTGCTTGGGTATACACCTAGCTCGAATGGAGCTCCGTCTAGCCACGGCACTTTTCTTCCGAGCCCTACCCAATGCTCGACCTTCTGCGAAAGAAGACATGACAGCTAACGACATGGAGATGCAATCCTTCTTCTTGATGGCACCGCAAGGCCATCGCTGCATTATCGAAACATGATGTCTATTTAGCATAACCTTTGAATCATTGCAATCTTCAATCTCTGCAACGAATTAGGGTCTTCTCATGGAGTAGGTCTACAGGGAAACCTGTTGTTTAAGGGTGTAGTTGGTATTTATGACAGCCCGTTATCATAGCAGCATTTAAGGGAGATTGTGGAGCTTGTATTCCATAAGGCCAAACGAGCACCAACTTTCCCAAGATGGTATTAAGATGTTGCTCCACATAATATCGTGCAGAGATACCGAGCACCTAATATTATATATCAATTTTCTCAAGAAAATTTTGCTGTGGGATGTGTACGGGGTACTTTTGCTAAAATTTACCGGAGATTATAAATTACAGGACGTGCACTATGCCCTAACAGGTAGGCTCAGTCCTCAGCCACACCTTATTGGAGCGTTTTACAGAAGCTCGGCCGATCCCCACTGCCTGCGATATGGTAAACAACTCACTTGCCTAGGTAGCTGGTCATGCGTAGATTAGCATAAGATTCCATTCCGACGTCAGCTATAAAGTGAATGTATGTGATACCATCGTTGTTTCCCTCCGCGTATCTCCTAAGTATCTATGTTGTACATGTAATAATGCAGATCAATTGGAAATGGCCCCCAACTCACTCTTCACCTTTTGTATCCGCTAGTAAGAGACACACAGCCCCCCCTTTTCCGTCGTCTATGGCAGACGGGATTGGTGCAGGCCTCCAGCCTTGGACCAGCTTAATATAAGCACCAAACGCCCCCTGGTTCAGCCCCAGTTGTTTCCGGACCTTACTTCGACTCTCTCCGGTTTTTCTATTCCTTCAATTGTCTTAATTGATCCTGTCAAATTTTTAAAGTTACATGTGACAGATCCGATGTCGGATATGTTGAGTAGCCCATTTGGGCTCTCCGTCCGCAGAAATGGCTCCTGTCTCGCAACAGAACAAGACTGCGGCGGAACATGGTCACCCTTCCGCGCCTGTTGTCCTGGTGGCACGAAATGCCCAACCGGCCAGGACAATGTGAAATGCTGCCCGTCAGACGCAGACTGCACTGAGTTGCTCGATCACACACATTGCGCAAACAGCAGTGCAAATGTCTATAAGGCGAATGATTATTTTTGCTGCGCTGCTGGCATGAAGGCTTTCCAGAAAGAGAACGGATTTGTCGGCTGCACGGAGGATACATCCACCCTGGATAAAAGTTTAACTCTCTTGAAAATTCGGTATCATGGTATGTAAAGCTTTATCCTGAACCTCTACCACGCAGTCATGGAGTTGTTGAACTGACTTTAAATCCCCTATCTACAGGCACTACCTCAACATCCATGCCCTCGTCGACAACATCCCCCACCACAGTCATTACCGACCCCGCAGCAGGGCCCACCACTGAAAGCGCATCTGAGAATTATTCTTCGTCATCCAATACTGGGGCCATTGCTGGCGGCGTTGTTGGCGGAGTAGCTGGGTTGGCCATCCTGGCTGGTCTGCTCTGGTTCCTACTTCGTCGCCGCAACAGGGCAAAGCAGAGCATAGAAACACATACGGACCCAAGCCCTCTAATGTCCAGTGTTCCCGGATCAAGTGTGATTGGATCAAGCGTCCCTGGATCGAGTGTCCCCGGATCGAACATCGTCGAGTACTACAATAAGGAACCCCAATCACCGCAAGAACTTGCTGGCACTAAGGAGCCCTTACCGCCGCAAGAGCTTGCTGGTCAAGATGAAAATATGGTGCATGAATTACCATCCCAGACGACATATCGATGATGGCGTGTATAGTGTCTGGATGGAGCAAATACCCGAGAGAAAGTCTCATACTCTCTCACTTCATTTATGTTATAAGTAATACAACAACCACTTTCGACTATAACGCAAGAAAAAATAAGGCGACACTTCTTCTTGAGGCTACATGCTACCAGGGAGATGGATGAGGAAGAAAGTCTTGGTATTCAAACTAGCAAAGCAGGCTCTTTTATAAAGGTCTGAACTAACAAAGGACTGGCACACTAGTAAAGAAAGGCTCAGTCTGCACAAACATCCCATCTAAGGGGGATTCTCCAACACTCCTCCGATATTACCTGACATTGTTTTATGTCACCAGATCCAAAATTATAGAGCAAAAATCGGCCCGTTGCTTCTCACATCTCACTGTCAACATAACTTCCATCCGCGGCTAGCGTGGCATAGTAAAGATCTGTCTCGCCGCAGAGTACCATTTTACCTTGCCCAACGAAGTTGAAATTCGCCGTACCAGTTGCAACATAGATCTTGCCGATGAGCTTGCCAGATGGGTTCCAGACATGGACACCATCACCACAGCCAGCGTATACATTACCCTTTGAATCGCAGTGGATCCCTTTCAGGACATTAGCCTCGACCATTAAGTGCAGCTTGTTTGACTTACCATCAGGTGCACCAGAGTGAACAAAGGCAAAGGTCTTGCGGTTCTCGAGTGTACCATCGTCTTTCACATCAAATCGGTAGCTATAAAACGCAGTGGTAATCAGCTTCAAGGAACAAGGGGACCATTAGAAACGACAGCACATACACAGAGGCAGGGCGGGTGAAGTTAAGGCCGAAGAAGCCGCTATCAATGCCGGTATCGGCGACATATGCGTGCTTGCCATCCGGAGAGAAAGTCAAGCCTGTGGCAATGTTAGTCGCACTTTCCTTTTTGAGACTGTACACATTATGGATCTCCTACCATTGGGATGATCAAACCCATCTGCGACAACTGTCACGGCACCTGTCTCGGGTTTGAACCGGTAGACTTGATCCTGCAGACCGGGCGCAGGGCGGAAATCCTGTACATAGCCATAGATGGTGTCTGTAAAGTAGATATCTTTGTTTTTCGGGTGGATGGCTACATCATTCAAGGAGTTGAACTGTCGGCCAAAGTAGTTGTTGAGGATAACTGTAGACCATCTTGTCAGCCCCCGAAATTCAAAGGACTAGTGTGTACTGACCTGTGGTGTTGAATGGCTCCTTCGGGTTCATAACCCACAAAGCAGGAGGTATATTGTCACCTTGACCCTCACCGGCATATAGGATCTGTCCCCGGTAATTGGTGGCCCCTGGAGCACAGTCAGTCGTCTGTGACCCCTAAAAAAGAGCTGATTGCCTACCATTGGGATTGATAACCTGTGGCGATGAATCAACGACGGCTACATTAACAAGGCCCACGGCATCTGACTTGCCGGAGACCGCAGCTGCTTCCGCAAGAGAAATCTTCTGAATAATAGCTGACTTCTCAAGACCGGTGCTGGCGTTCTTAGCGCCTGCATTTTGGACGAAAAAAACCTCATCCGTTCCCTTGGACCTGGAAACTAAAGTCAGACTCTTGCTATTCTGGGCTTATACTTGATTTGCGTGCTGGGTACCTACCACACAACCGCCTCGTGGTATAGGGGGTCCTTTGGGGAGTGGGCGATCCGGGTCAGAGTTGGAGTTTCTCCGATGATCTTCAGAAATTCCTTGTCGTACACATGGAAAGGCTTCTGGGTCAGACTGTCTCCTGTCGAACCTGGAGGCACAAATGGCTATGCATGCATCAGTAACAGACGCCGCTGGAAACCGCAAACGAGGAATCACATACACTCTTCGCATTGAACGCGGCCGGGGGCTGGGTCGCGGGTAGGACATTGAAGGCTCTTTGGTCAATCAATTGTGCTTGAGGAGGAATTTCGCTCGAGCTGACTGGTGCTAGGAAGGACCCAAGGAGCAGCAGCGTAGCTACTGAGGAAAGTTGAGGAGTCATTTTTGATGCAGCACTCCAGGTACGTGGAACAATCCTCAAGGGGAGATTGGGTTTTTATCTCAGGGGCCTGGAGAAGTGGAGATAGACCCCTCCTGTTTTCTTTTTCTGGGGATGATAGACAGAATTTCTCCGGAATTTCTGCGGAATTTCAGTCAAAGCTATGGCATGTCTCAATTGTCGGAGTTGCGCCGAATCTATGCCGCTTTTTGACGTCAGTGCCGGAGCACCGGTGAGCTTACCTTTTTGCTAAACATGCCATTAATTTGCAGTTTAGTGTGGAATACTGTACCTAGTGCTCTGATCATTACATATCTGTTGGATCATCAAGCAAGAACAACTATGTAGTTATCAGATGAATATAAGAGAATCGCGAATAAAATGTTAGCGGCCTGCAGCCATTGCTACAATATGATTGGTCCTTGACTCTAGGAAATCACGTGAAAACAGCCCACGATGATGATATCATCACGTGATATTATCGTGTAATTAAGGCCTGATAAAACAGGCATCAATAGCAAAAGTGCCGAACTTGACTAACCACTTAGTTATTGTTGACTCTGTGTGGCTAGTATTCTGTCTTTGAATAGATATTTTCAGTAGATGAAATGCATCATCACTCTGGAGGAAAAAGGTTTGTGATCGTTATTGCCAGAGGCGCGAGGAACAAGAGAAAGCCGCAATATCCAAACCTCACCATTGTGATTGCAATAGTTAGACATTGCATTTTTAAAAAAAGAGTTACTTTGAAGGAAATCGTCTTCGGAAATCTAAGTTTTCACTGAGAATGACAGAGCCTGGCCAACTTCCATGTTGTAGACTCTTCCAGACCATCTACAAGCCTAGACTTGTCTTTTGTCTCAGAAACCCACAATTTTGGCCAAGTCTCACAACGATCATCAGATTAGAGGCTTTGTTCTGCGTAGCGTCTAACTCTATTTTCGACCGTTTTACAATGCCGGGCTATCAGTTCGGGCAGACCAAACTTCCAAGGTTAAATGATAACTAGAATACTTCGTGACATGAATCCACAATCCTAATAGGGCTCTAGTAGAAAATATAGCTACAGTCCTGTTCCCCCGCGTTCGTCCGACTTCGTGGTTTCTAGGGACTCAATATCAGTACAAGGTACGGAGTACAGTTGTATAAATCCTGATGATTCCACATTTTTTACAGGAATGGTGCCAATGTTTGTATTCAAGTTATCTGGTTATCTGATATCCGAAGTCCTTAAAGAACGACGTAGATATTCGCTGCAGATTCACCCCATCTGATCAAACACTGCTAGAATGAGACGGAGTAGAATTCAAGTGTGACAAACTTCTATTTTCAGGCTGGCATGTCGAAAATGGCCTCTAGCACCCTTCTTTTCCACTAACCACCTTGATACAGTATTCCAGGAATACATCGAATCCTTGACTGGAATCTCTTTCATCATACCTCCAGTTACGCTTAATCAAACTTTTAAGCCCAGCGAAAAAAATCTTCAATTGGACTTAAGCCCGGCGAATAGGGCGGATAACCCAATTTCGCCCCAGCCTCCGCACACATCTGTGTAAGTGGTGGAACTATGCATTATTTGGCTTGCTTCCATTTAGGCGATTGCAACGTTGATCCCGAGGTCTCTTCCAAGGTTTAGTCGTCAAATGGGTCATCATTTACTCCAAATCTGCGTCTTCTTACTTTAAGGCTTGGCCGTGGCGCTTTAGTGGAGCGTTGCGGAATAACAGAAAGAATCAAACGGTCCACGCAGGGAAATCTAAGCCGCCGGAAGACGGTGGAGTTCTAAGGGATTTAGCGGATGGCTTGCATGTGAACCAGGAGCCAACCCTGGATTGCGGCTTTTTCCCAAAGAAATTGGACACTGTTTAAAGAAAATTCAAGGAACAAAGCAGTAAACCATGGATTGTGAAAGGGGTTAGTGGTGATTGGTCACATATAGCCCATGCCCTGCCAAGACCATAAACTGTATTATGATTGGTCGAGTTGCCCATATTTTCAGCCAATCGCATTACTTTTCTCCTGAACCACAACGTCGGCGTCCATGGGCCACACAAATTCCTCAAAATTCCATCAACAATAAACTGCAGAGACCTGTCAGGAGAGATAATATTCTCTTAACATGAAGTAGTGAAGTGCTAAAGGTCATATCGTTGTTATGAATTTTGACAATTCATCTTGACAATGCAGCGGCCACAGTTATAATAATGCCGGATCTGAGTTCCTGACAGTTCCGTTGCCTTTAGCCCTGGGCTAAAACGATATGATCCCTGTTGGGCCCACAATAGGGCATCCTTTTGGAGTTGGACCCAGACAATGCGATTTACAACCCTCTTGGTTTCCAGACCGGCGGTCATCCTTGGCAAATGGACCATTCTGCAGTTGCATTCCTACTTTGTGTACGCGGGACAGTCCTCATATCTGGTTGTTCCTCTGCATTCTGGAATACCTACCCAGGTAGGTACCTAGGTATTGATGGATCTCCTAATTGAGAACGCGGAGTATCCGTAACCTTGGAAAGTGTCTCCCCTACCTGCTTTTATTCCGGGCTCGCTCCGGGTCCATCCATGGATCTATGGGTCAGGTATCCATGGATATGGACAATGGATTAACCAATGAGGAATATCCTGGATTATCTAAAGCTCTACATTAGGTACTGGTGGCTTGAATGTACACAAATGGACCCAATCAGACTATACCTATGTATGGATTGATACTGTTTGGCCCATCAACCGGATAACCAACCCCATTCCACCTCCAATGGGGACTACATGTCAAACCCACGGCCTCGACCTTTATGGAGCCCATGGCATACGAGTCCTTTCGACGGTTTTACG
This sequence comes from Penicillium flavigenum, assembly GCA_002072365.1. NCBI lineage: Eukaryota > Fungi > Ascomycota > Eurotiomycetes > Eurotiales > Aspergillaceae > Penicillium > Penicillium flavigenum. The sequence goes on from MLQL01000011.1 coordinate 130,905, forward strand.
TATGCCCAGGTGCGCGCCCCCAGCGGTTCGCTGGGATGGAGCCAGGTACCCGGAACTTTCGGTTCATCTTTTGCTCTGGACTTACGAGGCAAGCGTGGCGGAAGAAGATTCTGTCGATTTCGAGGGTATATATACCTACTCTTGTCCCTCCTCTCTGTTCTCTTCCTTCAAACAACCACACTCCTTTTGGTACCACCGTTCATTCATTTACAACACTGTCTTTTGAATCCAACTAAGACATACAACACTCGTTCATATCTTCATTGATCTGTACCTTCCTTTGTGACTCAACACCCAACACACTCCACCAAAATGCATTTCGCCAAGTCTCTCATGCTGCTCGCAGCCCTCACCACCAGCACCCTGGCCAGACCCACAACCCTCGAGCGCCGCCAGGAAACAGGAACCTCATCCGCCAGCGGCGGTAGCTGGACCTCCACCCCCTCCAGCGGCTCATACTCTACTGCTGGATTCGGCAGCTCCACCAGCTCATCCGGCTCAGGCGAAACATACGCCGGCAACGTCGGCAATCCCTACGGCAGCAACATCATCTCTATTGATGCCTCGTCCGCCCCCAACTACAAGAATGTGGTGCAGTTCTCTGGCCCGACCACCGATTCCTGGACTGTGGCCATCTTCAACAAGTACGGTCCGGATGGCAAGATGACAGGCTGGTACGGCAACGCCTGTAACACTTTCACTCTTGCCCCCGGCGAGACCAAGTACGTCGCCTTTGACGAGGATACGAATGGTGGCTTTGCCGCCGCCAAGGGATCCACTATCCCCACTGATAGCATGGGTGGCTACGCTTCCACCTGGGGCGAGTTCGACTTCGGTTCCACCACCAACAATGGCTGGTCTGGCTTTGACGTCTCCGTTATCGCTGCGCAGAATGCTGGCATGTCCATCGATGGTATGAAGATCTGTGATGCCCTTGGCTCTGTTTGCTCTTCTGTCACCAAGGACGCTGCTGTGGTCGATAACGCTTACACCGCCGCTGAGACTGCTATCGGTGGTATTGGTGCTAACTTGGGCTCTGGTCCTGTTCGTCTGGCCGTTACCATTGATTACAGCGGATAAAATTTGTTTTCTTTGAGATTTGATTTTATATGATTTTGAAAATAGACTTTTGGATCATTCTGTTTCGGAGGATGGTCTATACCCAGCTGGAATGGTATCTGCTTCTTTGTCAATATAGAGACTTTTAGGCTGGTCCTTTTTTTGGTTTACATACAATATAACTAACACATTCTTTCAAACAACTTCCTCTTTCCATCGTAAAACTATTATAGGGTTCTATCTTTACTTGGGTTGTTACTTTGGGAAGTTTCAGATGTCCGCGTGGCGTCAACATACGCAATCGCCTACTACGTAGTCGCCACGTAATGAGCCCATCTTCAGGAACCATTAAAGATAGATTAAAGATAGAAATAAGAACAAAAATAGAGTTAAGCTCGTTCCATTCTGAGAACAATCCATAATAACGTTGGAGTATATCTTGACTTCATATCCGTTGACCCAATCCCACCAAAATAAAAATTAATTGCAAGATTACTTCCTTGGGCTAACAAGACCGTAAAACTCAAGCGGCTTGATACTGAATGCACCGTTCGACTCAAGCTTGTAGTTAGGGTCCGCCAGCTCAAAGGTGGTCTCCTTAATAATGCTGGCAAGAGTAAAGAACGACCACCGCCAAGCCCAGAGCTTGCCGATGCACTCACGCTTGCCGTTACCGAATCCCTTCTTCGCGGCAGCAGGGAGCTGATCCCACTTCTCACCGAGAACACGCTCGGGCTTGAAGGCCTCCGGGTCCTCGAAGACAGCCGGGTCGCGGTTGACTTGACTCAAGACAGCGATCATGGGCTGATTGTGAGCAATTTGGTACTCGCCACCAGCAAGAAGGATAGGGCTCTTGTTGTCGGAGGGAATGGGCTCGATGTTGAAGCCGGGCGCGGTAGCACAAAGACGGATCGACTCGCGCAGGATGGCCTCGACATAATTGAGGCTCTGCAGATGCTGCAGGTCGATCTTGCCGTCGCCGACCACGCGGTCGATCTCCTCCTGCGCCTTTTTGATCTCGCTCGGGTTCTCCATCAGGTAGTACAGGGCGTAGGAGATGAGGTTGGGTGCTGTGGCAGCACCGATGAAGATCGAGATGATCTCATCGATAATCTGCGACTCGGAGAGCTTCTCGCCGCTCTCTGGGTCGGCACCGTTCATCATCGCATCCAGGATGTCCTTGCGGGCAGTCTCTGGCTGCTCCCTCCGGGTCTTGATTACCTGCGCAGCGAAATCGCGCATGGTCTTCGTGTCTTTCTCGAATCGGCGCTGGTACACAAGCCGGGTTAGGAACCTGGGGCGGGTGGGTCGCTTCATCGCCTCCATGGTGGCGCCGGCCATGGCACTGATCATAGGTGGCTCGTCGCCTTCGAGTACGTGCACGCGCTGGTTGAAGAAACATTGCATGCAGGATGCAAGAAGGAGACGGTCCAGGTCGTTGGTGAGCAGAGTCCGTGTCTTGGTTCCCGCACTCCATTTTTTGGTCAAGTCGGGGATGACCTCCGCCATGTCGCCGAAGAGGTTGTCGGTCGCAGATTGTGTAAGATGAGGCATCATGATCCGATGGGCGATACCCCAGCTCTTCTCGTAGTCGTATGCTGTGAACAGACTGTCGTTCACAGCGTATCGGATTTCGACTACTGGTCCTGTAACACACTTGCGGAATCGGGTCTCGTCGCAAATCTCTTCTAACAAAGCGACACTGCCGATGAAGACAATCTCATGGCCGAGAGCATTGATCTTGAAAATGGAGCCTAAAAAGAAATTAGTGATTGCTCGTTAGGGCTGGGTGTTGCCGGGGTCCGCGGGCCGCTGTCATACCAAATTGCTTGGCCAACTTGTTCAGCGAGTTCCATGTCTCGTTGGGGTTGATGTCGAAAACATTACCCAAGATGGGAATTCCGGGCGGTCCTGGGATCTTGGTAGGCATTATCGCTGGGGAAAAAAATAACGATGAGGGATATCACTAGTATACAAAAACAAATGTCAAAAGTCAGAGAGAGGGGAAGAGCCTCAACCTCCCAATGGGCAGGGGGGAGTCTTAAAGCATCATCTCTGGGTTTTAGTCTGCATGCAAGTCTGAATTGTTTCCCGATCGGCAGATCGAGTGGACCTATGCCATTGGTGCAAGAGGGATGTCGCGCTCGGCCTAAGACTCCATCGTTCATCAGTTGTGGCCGAGCTGAAGGATCGGCGCGATGGCGATGTAATAGCGCGGATAGGTGCCGCCGATCGCACTGGGATAGGCAATCCCTTAGGCCATCTGGGACCCCATCTGGAGCCCATCTGCAGCCATCTGGGGCCACTGGGGTTGCTAAAGCGCGCTACGGGCTGTAGTGCAACCAGTGAGCTCAATAGGGTTCAGCACAATTGTCAGCCGGGATCTTCTGCAAAATTTTCCTGCATCTTCAAACTGTATTCGTCTCCATGCATCTTGACCGCTTCTGTGGAGTATGTAACATTCTCCTTGTCATGAAATCATTGTGTAAGTAAGGGGTAGGATGACCACACAGACGTTGTAGGGTGCAATGTACTCCCGTACACCATACGAAATCTTGGATAGGTCGAATCATAATAAAAATATGACATGTCTGTTAGACCAATTAGTGGTGCTCTTACAAACATATGTTGTGACATAAAATAAGCCACTCTAGCCAATACCTAGTCGGTGCTAGCTATTATTAGGATAATTAGGATAACTAGAATAAAGGGAAATTGTATAAAGTTGGCGTATGTTGTATGTTGTGAAATTCAGAAGCTCCTGGACCTTCCTTTCATGGACACGAGTCACGTGAATCAGTGCGATGGACTACACCCTCCCAGAGGATCAACTATTACCTAGGTAGTTAACTTCTTGAACATAAAAGGACGCTACATTATATGTGTCCCAGATCCCAGGTTTCCACTCGATATTAACTGCATGTATGTATATCCCGGAAATAGTACAGTGTCAACCCAAACAAGTCTCCTAACCTAGAATCCAAAGCTGTCCAGCAACGAATTGGCATCCGGCTCGTGAAACGTCGTAGGAGGTGGCTTCGGTTTCGGCTTCGGCTTCTGTTCTTCTTCTGTTTTCTTCGGTGTCTCCCCGGGTGTGATTTCAGAAACGGCGGATTCCTGCAAGATATCTGCTCGGCGCACCGGCATATCAGCAACTACAAGGCTGCTTCGCCGACGAAGCATTTTCCGGTAATCGACTCCGTTCTCATCCATCTCCAAGGAGGTGTCAGGCTTCAACGCATCCTTGGTAGGCAGTCCGCCCAGGAACTCCCAGTGGCGTACCAGATCCAGAGCGAGGAAATCGCAGCCCATACGGTCGTAGAGTCGGGCATTGCGGACAACGAATTCCCATTCTTCTCTGGGTCGCACTTTGGAGGCGCCTTTAAGGGTTTGGAGTGTCTTTTCGCGAAGTTGCTGGTATAAGACTACCAAGGCAGGATCGTTGGAAAGATATGACTTCGACTGAAGGGTTACTCGGCCCGGGCTGCCCGGGGTGGCTGGCGTCGTCGTCGGTGACAGGAGGGTCTCGACCGGCGACTAGATCAGATTAGGTGGGGTCCGGCGGTTAGAGAAGCAAAGTACTCACAATCAGTGCCCGCACTGCCATATCCCGTCGTCCAAGCATCCAGAAAGCCCAAGAGGCCATCCAGCGATTGCCCTCAGAAGCGGCCTCGGGCAATACCCTTTCTTCCAGTATCTCGCGAAGAACCGGTCCGTTGTCCCCTTCTGAGGCTCGCGTAATTGCGATCGCGAGCTGGAGATCACCCATCTGGTTTATGATGACATTTGCAGCGTCACGCAGATGATCGGCGAGAAGGAAGAAAGATGCTGCATATTCTGTCTGATGTTAGCTGGCAGTGCTCAGTCATAGACAGCATGAGGTTCGAATTACCAAATCGTCGCTTCCCAAGCAATGCATAAGCATTCTTGAGAGCAGATGTCCTCCATCGCGGTTCCTTGAAGTCATTTGCCAACAAACGTTGGGTTGCCGCTTGTTCGCGGTTCCAGTGTGCAATACGCCAGAGACCCTGAAGGACATTCTTCTTTCCGAGGGCGAGGTAATACAAAGTACAGTCGATGGGGTTTTTCTCTTCCGTCTTGGTGTATTCAGATCGGGCAAGGATTTCGAGTTGTGCTTTCTAATCAACCGGTTAGTTTGTGACCAAGGAGATGATATGACAGAGACGCACCACAGCTATGGAATCCGATAGCCACATAAAGAGACCGCTTTCACGAGCAGCCTTCCAAGTCAATTTCCCATTGAATTGCCGGGAGACAAGGTCTGTGAGAATATCTTGGCTGGTGCTATGATAAGCCCAAACAATCTCTCTCCATGAAACAGTGTCTTTGTTGGCGACTCCTTGGGTCCGGCGCAGCATATGCTGTCGGAAAAATAAGAGATAGCGCGCTGCATTATCGTCCATTGAGCGCCGGTGCTTCTCAACCATGGCAACACATTCAATGGTATCTGCTAAGCGGAATTGCTCGTGACTAGACAGCTGCGGCAAGGCGATCCGTGCTAAGCTCTCATTGAGGGCGGCCGCTGCGTTTTCATCTATGACAGATAACAATTCCTCATCAGTGGAATCGACGTAGGAAGAGCGCATTTCCTTGGAGATCGCTTGTTGGGAACCCTAATTATTGTTAGTATCGGGAAGAGAAATGAAACGGTGCGCACTTACATCTTGCTTGTAGAAATATTCTACCGGCATCTCTAGGAAGCCGTCTAGCTCATCGCCCTCGGTGTAGAACTTCAGCTTGCTATGTAGGTTCAAGAGAATCGAGTGTACCAAGCTTGTCTTCCCAGCCAGAATGCACTGTGCCAAGTACTGTGGATGGAACACAGGCAACGGGCCATTCAGCCGGCTGACAACATCGAAAAGATCGACAAACGACAACCCCCGAGACGGCATCCGAAGCTCAGACACTAGGCGGTCCCCAACATCAATATCCTTGTCATAGACGAACAGCTGGTTGCCGGCCCCGATGACCAAATGGCCGTTACTCAGCCAGCAAGAGTCTCCTATAGGGTGAGGCGTGAGATCTCGGATCCAGATCTCCCGAACCTGTGTCCACGAGGGTCGGGAATCTAGATAATCATAACGTAGCTGAGATAAGAGAACAACTTTGTGTGGGAATCCCACAGCTAAGATGGACTGTTTGTCTGGTGTTGACGTCCAGTCCAAATCCCGGATAATGTCATGTGAAGCAAAATGTTCCTCGAACTCCAGTTGGGCATTGTTGGTATCCCAGATTGTGAGGCGAGTCCGGTCCTCGTCAACCAGAGCTGCCTTGCGAATAGAGCTCCCACTAGCCATAGACGGGTTGGTGATGCCTGTATCAACAGTCGATTGAAGTAGCCAATCGACCTTCAAATTCGATGGATCAACTGTGGCTGTCCATGTCCGCACAACTCCACTGTGAGTGTAGGAGAGAGCAATGTCGGCGGAAAAAGAATCGAAGAACCCGGATATTTCTGTTTTGGGACCTGCTGGATCCACGGGAAGGATATATGCGATATCCTCCTTCAGCCCCATGTCAAATGTGCAAAATTCTCGTAATTCATAGGCATGGTCATTTACAAACTTCCCTTGATGGCCTTCCTGACTTGGGCCTCGTATTTCCCACGCAATTCCGTGCATGTTTGCCCATATAGTTGCTACATAGGAAACGCCTGAAGTCGCTTGGGTGCTGGGAATTGGCAGCACACATAGTGGCTTGCCGGGCAGTGTGAATTGCAAAGAAGCCACTTTCTTAGCGTGGTTTGAGCTGAAGTCCCATAGGGAGACACCATTGTGGTGGAGATTGACGAGAAGATTCCTGTTCTCCAGCACACATGTTCGATGAATATGCTCATCTGAGAGGAGGACACTCTTGTGTGCTAAGATCGACCCTCCATCCCGACGCCGATGTGTCCATACAGTGGCTTTGTTTTCATTGGTACGTGAAACCAGTATATCTCCAATAGCATTCCGGACAATCTTTTTCACGGGGGCAGTATGACCAGACCAAGAAGCTGTCTGAGTGATTCGCTTCATGCGGGGCGCAGGATCAAACAGGACATCCACATGAGAATCATACCACTCGATCCGACCGTCGAAGTGATGAACCAGAACGCTGAGCTTGTCATCCGATGTTGTACTCTGGAATGCACGAATTTGAGCATAGTCTTCTTGTGGTGACTGATCCAATGCAAATCCCAAGTCCAAGCCTTCGACATGGAGAATATTGAAGACGCTCAATTTGGTCTTTGCTTTAGAACCAATATCTTCCAAAGCCCAAGCAGACATATGGCCCTGGCCATCAATGACAACGCAGATCTCTGGGGCCTTGCTCGCAACCTCGATGATATGTTCTAGCGCATGATTCTCCTTGTTTCCTGTGGTCCTCTGAATAGCACGCTCAGTCGCAACACAGAAGTCACGGCCATCCAAAATAAACCCATATCGTCGTTGCTGCGGTCCTTGGTCCTCATCCGACGTATGCCTAGGTTGTACCGACTCATCCATGTCAATCTCTGCCCAGAACTGTAGAGCAGAAAGCGCATGAATGTCCGTCACTGCCCACACTCGAATCTTATTGTCGGCACAAAATGTATACAGAACATTATCCATAGATTGCTCGGGGTGCCGAGGTAAACGCCAGTGTATCCCGGTGACGACATTCGGATGAGGCAGATACGAGTTCTCGAACCGAACCTCGTCTGCGCCGAAGGCAAGTCGTCTCCATACCTTGACCAAGCGGTCGTAATGCCCTACCGTAACAATCAAGGATGAATCGGGGGAAAATTGCGCGAATTTCACGGGTGTCGCAAGCTTTCTTTTCCATACAAGGCGCGGTTCGTCGTTCATAAACCAAAGGGCAAGGCGGGAGTTGCCCACCAGGAGCTCGTTCGAGGAACCCCACGATAGTGTATAGATCGGTTCGTCATCATCGGTGGCGCGGAATGTATAAAGGAGCGACCACTAAACAAAGCCAGGTATCAACATCAATTGTTATTGCTATTATGAGAACATATTGCTGGTCCACCAAGCTCCGAGTAGTGTGGAGTTGTATGCGCACCTTGAGAGTCTCGCCCTGGATGCCGTAGGGCTGGTACACGAATACATCAGGACCACCACAAACTGCAATCTTGCCGGATGTCTCGTGAAATGCTACGGCCTCAAGGGCATCTGTATCGTCGACGTAAATCGTTTGGAGGAGTGTTTGCGGACCGCCGAGGATAACCAGCGCGTGGCCGGATATGTATGCCTATTGGGAAACGCGAGGGGCAAGGGTCAGCAACAGGGGGCTTTAAATGAGCCGCAGAGCTGGATCATAAACCCGGCAACATTTGAGAGTACTTACAACAACACGGAGACCATCCCACAGCGCCGTGCTGAACGACTGGAGCTTCGCTGGGGGTCTGCCTGGCAGTACCGCTCGCATAGAGGCGGTTGGTTCTGGAGTTGGACACTCGTTGCGCTTGAAAACACGTTACAACATTGCCAGATCAAAGATTATTATATCTGGGAGTAACCAGAGTCACAAGGGAAACGGAGAGTAGAAGATGGGTGTTTGGGGAGTTGTCTGAATGCACGCAGGGGGACAAGGCGGAAGAGAGCTGGTCGATTACGCTGCCGCTCCACTCGGTGGCCAGATGTGACCGATGACCCTCGACTTGAACACAAAGCAGCTAGGTATGGATATAAACATATGAATCTAGATTTTTGTTATTTCTTACGGTTTCTTACGGTGATGAATTTGTATCCCAAGAGCTCTAAGTGATTTGCGGCACAGCTACAGAGCTCCACGATAAGCATTTACCTACATCTGACCTCGGGATAGACCAGACGCTATAGTAGACGGTTACATACCTCATCGAACGAACATACCTTTCCCTGCAAGTTTTCTGGAAAATCTCATTTCATAATTTGAGTATCACATTCAGTCATGGCAAAAGTACAAAAGAGTATACCCAAGACCCAGAAACCCTTGAACCCGCTATATGCTGCGCCGGATGATGCATTGAATGAAACATGATCGCACCTATCGACAGGACATGAGAGAAAAATTACAACCATCGCTGATGTACATGAGGTTAAAGCGGCTGCAAAGAGGTCATATACCAAACAAGAACGTCAAGGTCGTCGATTCGCTGATCTGCGACCGTCTGTCGGAGACTCGGGAGGTTCTTCATCCACAAACCGGACGCTATTTCCCACCGAGCTTCGCCGACCAGTCCGTGGCCGTTTGGAGGAGGTGGATAAAGTGGTCGTGGTCCCAGCTCGAAGTAGTCGACTTGCGAAAGGTGTGCGTAAGGGTGTGGCTGGGGTGGTGGACATTTGGGCGAGGGCTCGTGCCCGGGCGGCTCGTTTAGAGGGAGAGGTCGTGAAATTGGGGGTTACCAGGGGGCTCGCAGATATCGGATCATGGGAGCTTGCCTGAGATGTTGCCGTGAGGTCACTTATTTTGAAAGGTGTTTCTGCCGGCTCTTGATACCAGGGATCGAACATCGCTGACCCAGCGCCATCGCCATTTCCAAAGGTTGACATTCGTGCGGGCGTGAAAGATGGACCGGCAGAATCTCGAGCTTCCAGCTTCATTCGGGCCTTGTCCACCCAGTCGCGGAACATGGTTCTCGAATGCTTCCTCAGGTTTCTTTCCCGCATGGCTTCGGCGGTTTCGGCGCTACTGCCCATCTGGAAGATACGAAGACTGAGCTTGCGAAGAGAAGCTGCCGCCAGTCGTAGAACATGCAATCTGTATACATTGTCTGCTTGGTCTTCCATCTCGCGTCGAATGATGAAGGTTTCGGACATTTGCATCATCTGGTCAAACGCTAGTTGTCGGAAATAGGAATCGTCGGCATCTTGGCAATCCTGGATCCTCTTGGTCGTTTTGTCGTGCCATTGGACGAATATCTCGGACGCGTCGGCAAGCAATTTTTCGCGGTCAACATCACCAGCTTGCTTTTCCATCTCCATGATGGTTCGAGTTTTTGACGACCAGGCAGCCAACGCCTTAGACGCGAGGTTGATCTTGATATGTCGCCGGACTTTAGCATACGATTCCTGCCGCCGTCGTTTGCCGGAGTCCACTTTGGCCTGGTGCCATTGTTTCATGGACTTCTTCATCAAGAAATAGAATCGAGCATCTTGAGCCCACCCTTCCATCTTCACCACTTGATTGTGCTTGGATCGCCAGATCGTAAGAGACTCAGCTGCTAGCCGTGGTGCATAGAACTCAGATGCCACATACTCCCGCTCGCGCTGAAGTTGCACTTGATCACGCCAAATGGCAAATTTAGATCGAACCAAATTTTCGGTCTGATGAGCCTCATGAGCTTCAGCATGAAACAGTAAACGGGTGTAAGTGTCCCGAGTGTTTGTCACAAATCGAGAAAATACTTCTCGCTTGATGCGTTGTTCGCGTATCCTTCGCATCAGCTCAAATCTTTCCATTATGACCCATTTGTACATTGCCTCCATTTTGATCCGCTCGTCAATTCGAGCACGAAGAGCCAAGCAGCGAAGCGTATCATTCCAGGTGATCCACGCATTGTGTTGGATTCGATAGCGATCTACCTCCTCTGCCTGCCTGACCATATCGATCTTCCCAAACCAATGTGAAAGCGCATTTCGTAGAATCCTAGTATCGACCATTCCAGAGACCCGAGAAGCAGCCGGGGCCAGCCGAGACTGAATTCTCCATTCATCAAAGGTTTCCCTGAGGTCATGTTGGCGCCGAGAAGCCTGGATTTCCTGATCTGCAAGTGCAATGGTTCTTGAATGATGAGACCATATATGTAGTGCCGACTTCAAAGATGCCCGTTTGTTATGCAAATCTATTTCTTGGTCGCGCTCTCGGTTGGTTCGCAGGTTCCGAAGCCAGGAAAGAAGTGACCGTCTCTTGAGACGATAATCAGAAACCTCAAGAACACGCCGGTCGCAAAAGCACCACCACCAGTCCCAAAACGATGCTTTTTGAATCCTTGTGTTGCGTATACTGACTGCTTGTGTCTCTGCTGCCTTTAAATCTTGGATCTTCTTCCGCCACGTATTGAAAGGCCTCCGTAGCGCAAAACGCTGGGCCTTCAACTCATTGACGGCAGTGATCTCGCGCCAGGCGTTGAAATATTTGACGCCAAGCACATGTCTCCGAGCAGCAGAGGTGCGAGCTACTTCTTCCGACGTAAGTTGGGCCCAGTGACTGAACGCCTTCGTCATTAGGTATAAATCCCGTGCCCGACTGGCACGCGTCTCAAGATGCTTAAAGAATCGATCTGTTCGGGCCGAGTGACGTTTCTCTTGAATTACTCCCCGCCATGGATCAAAGGCTTGTCGGAGAAGAAGGCCTCGGTCGTAATTGACAGCAAGTGTTTCCCTATTTTGGCGAGTCTGTCGCGCTTGGAAGGCCTTTTTCAGCCATTGTGTCAAAATTCGACGGCAGATCGATCGCTGTCTGTACATGTTAAAGGTAGATGCATCCCGAAGTAAATCCGAAAGTTGAGGGCGATAAATGAACTCTGGTGGCGCCTCTTCCTTGTCGAAAGAATCGTGTTCTGGGCTCTGCGACATGATAGATTGCACATCTTCGGACTCAGAGGTGTCTGAAGAATCGTACGAGGGTGAACGACCGGGACGTGAGGCTTTGGCCATTCTCTTCGAACGATCACGAGCAACGGCCGACCGAGCAACCACCACTCCATTAGTCAAGGGAGGTTTTTCCGTGGCTCCGTGCTTGTTTTCTGTCCCGTCAAATCTGCTAAGCAACCGCCGACCAACATCCAAGAACTGGCTGATTAATTGGGTCCGATCTGGGGATTTGGCAAGTCCGGAATCATGTCTGGATGTAGGTGACATTTTTGGTTTCGAGAACTCGGGCTTCCCAATTTCAAGTCGCGACATTGACGATCGAGAGCTAGGGCGATTGACTACACTTCTCTGTGTATGATCCTCGCCAATATCGTACGTAGTGTTGAACGATGCGCGCCGCTTGGGTGTCGGTGCCACTCCATTCGTAATCGGAGAATGGTCATGGTCATGGTCAACGGTCCGGCTGTGGGTAACATCCACTGTATATTGATCATAGTCATGTGTTTCATTAAGGTTCGTAGAGCCGTCCTCGCCGATTTCGATCACGATTCCCAACTGTTGGAGCGCGTTCTCGAATTTGTCGAAGAGAGTCTCGCCCCGCACACCTTTGCTTCCCATCTTGAACAGGAAGCGCAGGCATGCATGGCCTGGGTCTGCGTTGACGCCATGTTCGCCAATAACTTCGTCATATGCTTCGAAGAGCGCCCGGAATGGGAGGCGATCCGCTTCGGGTTTTGTCTCAGCAGCAGCGATAACCTGGTAGAGAAAGCCGACATCTATAGAGGTCAGGCTCCATTGAAATTAATGAGTAATTGATTGTGTCCTACCATCGTCTGAAAGAGATGAGATCTCTTCGGTCACGGCTCGACGCTGAGAGGATATCGGAGGCATCGAAAATTCGCGATCTTAAGGCGCGCTTGTCGCATTTGGGTCATAGAGCTGCAGGACCAAATAAATCATCGCGAAAGCGGGAAGCACCGAGAACGAAAGGCATGCGCAGATAGAGGCACTTTGTAATCAGCGATTCCAGAAGAATAGAAACAATAGACTAAACCCATGCATCAATCGAAGCAACAGTGGGCTGAGCGGGTTGTTTTGGTTGTCGCGACAGAAACATGCAGGATAGTCACGTGGTCTTATGTAACATTCTTGGATTGGCTTCACATCGGAACATTAAGCTACCTAGGTATTTCGCATTTCAGGGCTGCATCGTCACCTTATCCTTACAAGATGCCGGGAAGAACTCGTCCAGTTGAGAAGATTGCCAAAGCTTCAGCCCAATGCTCCGTAGAGGTACGTAGCTCCCATCTACCTCATCTCAATATTGCCGAACTAACTAGCTCGATAGGTTGCGGCATACGGAAAGTGTGTTGTTACGGATTACAACTCGGTACATAAAGATTTGTGTGTCAAAGAGTTTATGCGACTGAAGAATTGCTACCTGGTAGGTAACGAGCGAGTGCTGTGCCGTTCGAGAAGCTAACCGTCCCAACAGGCGGCATCCAAAAAGGGCTAAAGAAAAGGTTTATTGGGATTGTATGTTGGGGGCATCGGAAGCATCGGAAGCATCGAAAGCACTCCAATAATTAGGGCTGTTTGGGTACGGCGGCGCAAACAGGAGCATTTTGTAAATTATTCTAGTTTGAATTTCGCTAGGTACTGAAGGCGGACTAGTCGTGAAAGACCATATGATTTCATTCAAAGCAATAAAAATAGGTTTAAAGTAGAGTTGATATCTACAAATGCTCTTTTGGATGACTTTCTAAAGCTTGAGAAGGCGCAACAAGAAAGTGGCATTTTGCACATCCTGTTCTTCCTGCGAAATAGTGCCCTCTTCCTCTCCAGTAGGAAGCTGATCGCCACCAAATGCACTCTGCTCAACTGGGCGGCGCAGGACCTTCTCAAAGGCTTGAGCCTGGGACTTGAAAGCCTCGCCAAGGCCAATGTTGTCCGGGTCCGAAATCACGGTGTATTCCATTTTCACGTCGTCGGTGGGAACAAGCCCAGCCTTCTTGCGAAGGCGTTGAACTCGGTTGATGATTTCACGACCCAGACCCTGATGAGCCAGCTCTGGGTACAAGTTCACATCGAGAATTGTCAACACGTCGGCATCCGTGTTTGTTTCCATGCCCTTGGAGTTGTCAGTCTCCTTAATTCCTCGCTTCACAACAAGGTCACCCTCAACGAGTTCAATGCCATCAACCAAGATCTTCTTGTCGGCGATATATCCCTTCACGTCATCACTGGTAAGAGAAGGCAAGGCTTTCTTAACTGCTTGAACGGCCTTCTTCAGCTTCTTTCCGAGCACAGGCCAGTCAGCGGACACCGAGTATTCGACATCGTATTTGGCTTCATCAGAGGAAAGAACAAGTTCCAAAACGTTCAGCTCTTCGAGAATGTAGGGCTCAAGAGACTTGACATCCTCAAGATATTGCGGGTCATTATGAATCACGATAAGTGACTTCAACGGGGTCTTGAGACCGATGGTCCGACGCTCGCGCGAGATACGGCCGAGTTCGATAATAACCTGCATCCGGGCAACTCTGCGTTCAACAACTTCGTCAAAGAGCTCTTGGCGCACTTCGGGGAAGGGAAGGAAGTGTACGCAACGGCTGTCTTCGGCACGGAGCGACTCAGGGATGTGGGGAAGAAGGCGCTGGTAGATGTTGTCGGTGACGAATGGAGTGAATGGAGCAAGGCCTCTGACAAGGGTGTACAGAACCTCAAAGAGAGTGTTCAGGGCGTGCAGTGTGTCATCAACGCCATTTTCTCCCTTGAGTCTCTTGCGGTTGAAGCGAATGTACCAGTTGGTCGTGTTGTCAATCAACTCTAGGAGCCGTGGTACAACGGTGTACAGACGGTAAGCGGCCATCTCCTGGTTAATGAACAGAAGTAGGGATTGACAGCTGGCAAGGATCCAACGATCCATCACGTTTGTGTTAGTGCTCTCTGCTGCAGGATTAAAGACAAAGTCGATGTCTGAAGTCTTCTTGAGGAGGGACACCTGGCCCTCAAAGAACTTGTAGCTATTCCACAAGGGGAGAAGCACCTTGCTGACGATTTCCTTGACACCAGATTCCTTGAATCTAAGAGGCTCAGCACGAACGACAGGGCTGTTGATCATGTACAATCGAAGAGCATCCGATCTGTTGAGATAATGTTAATGAGAATTCTTATGGGGACAATCCCGAAATGAACAACTCGGGACTGGAGAACTGCGGAACTCACCCGTATGAATTCATGATCAGCGCTGGATCCGGGTAATTTTTCAATCTGTAGGATCAAGCGTAGTTAGATAGAGTCCGGGTCGTGCTCATATCGAGATGGTGTTTACATACCTTTTGGACATCTTTAGACCGTTCTCTGCGAGGACAATACCATTCACCACAACATTCTTGTAGGGCAGTTTTTGACGCAGGTGAACTCCGATCACGCTGAGTACATAGAACCACCCTCGTGTTTGACTAAAAATCCAACATTAACGCGTGAAACCCAGCAGAAGAGGGGATATAGTTAACTTACTCGAGGCCTTCAGCAATAAAGTCTGCGGGGAAACGGTCCTCGAACTCCTCTTTACCCTCAAAGGGGTAGTGTACACTTGCGAAGGGCATACTTCCAGATTCAAACCAGCAATCAAAGACCTCCGGAACACGTCTCAAAACGCCATTTCCTTTCGAAGAAGGAATCGTGATGTGATCGACCTTGTCCCGATGAATATCGGTGAGCTCGCCCTCGTAGCCACTCAGCTCCCTAAGTTGCTCGATGCTACCAATAGCAACAATTTCTGAGAAATCGTCACTAACCCACAATGGCAACGGTGTTCCCCAGAAACGGTTCCGAGAAATGTTCCAGTCGTGGGCGTTCCGAATCCAGCTGGCAAATCTCCGCTCCTTAACATTGGACGGGACCCAGTGTGATTTCTCAATACCTTCAAGGATATCAGGAATGATAGGCTTAACCTTCACAAACCAGGATGGCACAGCACGGTAGATCAGAGGGGTATCGGACCGCCAGCAGAAAGGATAGCTGTGAGTAATCTGGCTATCAACAAGGACACGACCATTGCCCTTAAGGAGCTTGATGATGCCCTTGTCAGCAGCCTTGACATTCTGGCCCACAAAGTCCCGGACTTGAGCTGTGAAACAGCCCTGCGCATCAACGGGGTTGGGGGGAAGACGAGTCTCGGAAATGACACCGTGGTTCATGGCGACTTGGTAATCCTCCTCACCAAAGGCAGGGGATTGGTGAACAATACCAACACCATCCTCGGCAGTGACATATTCGTCATTCAGCACTTGGAAGCCATAGTCCTTAAATTCTTCATAGAAGTAATCAAAGAGGGGCTGGTACTTCCAGCCGAGCATATCAGAACCCTTGATGCGGTCGACGATCTTGAACTTGGCCTTCTTCGGGTCCTTGTAAATAGTCCGAAGAAGTGCCTCCAGAAGGATGTAGTGTTTCTTTGTAGCCTCATCGTAGATCTTTATGTACTCGAAGTTGGGGTTGGCACACAGGCCAGTGTGAGATGGAAGTGTCCATGGGGTAGTGGTCCATGCAAGTAGACATGTCTCGGGGTCATCCAGCAAAGGGAATGTCACAACAACGGCGGGGTCCTGCACATCCTTATAGTTCTGCTGCGCTTCGAAGTTGCTGAGTGGCGTGTTGAGGGCGGTAGAGTAAGGCATGACACGGTATCCTCGGTAGACGAGACCTTTATCGAAGAGTTCCTTGAAAACCCACCAGACAGATTCCATGAATGACGGGTTCATGGTCTAAATGACGAGGGGGGAAAACGCGTTAACGTAGGGACGCAGAATGTCAAATGGACTCTAGCGTACCTTGTAGTCGTTATCGAAGTCAATCCAGCGACCCAAGCGCTCGATGGTTTCGCGCCATTCTGTTGCGTATCTCATAACAATCGATCGGCACTCCTCGTTGTATTTCTCAATTCCGATCTCTTGGACCGCCTGCAGACCAGACATGCCCAATTTTTTGTCAATTTCATACCTAGGATTTGTATCAGCCAAACCAAACTACACATTCTTGAGCGAGCTTGTCTTGAATTGAATTGAACTTACTCAATGGGCACACCATGCGTATCCCAGCCAAAACGGCGCTCCACATGGAATCCCTTCATAGACCAATAACGGGGGATCACATCCTTGATTGTCTAATGAAAAGTATTAGAACTACTTGCAACTCATTCGCAAATTGTTGGCTGTGATCTTACCGAAGCAAGCAAATGTCCATAATGGGGAGTTCCGGTAGCGAATGGAGGGCCGTCGAGGAATCCATAGCGTGGCTTTCCAGCCGAAAGTTCAACTTGACGATTGAAGGCATCGATCTCCCTCCACCGAGCGAGCACGAGTTCTTCTTCCGCAGGAAAATCCATGACGTGGTGACTCCAGTGGTTTGCGAGAAAAGATTGACTACTAACAAACTCTCAGGGCTTGCAAGTCCACACAGGTGAGTCACCCCGCCTCGTTTTTCTGCCAGTGTGTCCTGCCTTGACCCCTCCAAGTACACCGCCTTCTACAACCAGACAAAGAACATGTGCGCTTGAAGCAGAAGATGAAAGGACTCCTATATAAGACCTTAGGAAAAGCAGGAAAATGGCAAAAGGCCGATTATTAGATGACTATAACTTGTACATGATAAGTACGCTATGTGATGAGTACAGTACTTCTACCGCCTACTTATACTGCAGCACAGAATATACTCTTTGAGCAAGCTAACTATACTCTTGAGGTATTGTCAGCCATAGGCTCAACCCATGCAGGCTTTACAAGGGCAAACAAAAAGTGCATGGAAAATCAATTGAATTCATTTTGCATCTAACTCCTTTTCTTCCCCAGTCGGTCATATGTCCAATTCCCAAACGCGTCAACAGATACCGATAGCAGTATTAAGAAGCAAAAAAATAGACAGAAAGCTGGGCCCTCATTTACTTTTTAGTACCGATTATACCCTCCTCCGCCTTGATTGTGGGGGTAGTAGTCTCGTTGCTGTCCACCACGGCCGCGTCCTCCACGGTTACCTCCTCTGCCTCCACGATAATCCTGCTGGCCATAGCCTGATTGATGACCACTATTGTACTGACCACCCTGGTTGTACTGATTTTGCTGGCCATAATGGTCTCCAGGTTGTTGGTAGCCGTGTTGGGGAGGGTGCTGAGGTGGGTACTGGTATGACATTCCGCCACGTGGAGGGGGAGGCGGTCCTCTGGCGTAGCCTCCGTACCCTTGGCCAGGGGGAACCCATCCAGGAGGTACCATCGGGGCGCCACCGGGGCCTCCTGGACCAGCTTGTGGGCCGGAATTGAACTTGGGATCAAGATGAGCGGCGAACGGGTTCGGGCGGTCACTCGAGTAGTTCATCCGGCCGCCACGTCCTCTGCCCTGGAAAGGTGCGCCACCGAATGATCGGCCCGAGTTCTGTGATCGAGTCTGGGTGGCTCTGATATCATTTGAATCCAGCATTGGCGTAGGTAGCTTCACCCCACGGAGAAGCATAGACTTATGGACATGAGAAGATTTCGGGATCGTATACATGACCCTTTTATCAATTAGTATACGAAGCAAATACGGAGATGGAGGTTTTGGAGGGTTAAACTCACGTGAGAGAACGATCGTCATCAACTCCTGGCATACCATGTGCCTCCAACGGCGAGACCAACGAGCTGTGAGGGATATAGGTGTCGCTGCGCTCGACAATACCGGCAAGGCCGCCACTCACGTCCTCTTTAAGGGGATATTGTGCCGGGCCGGGCTTCTTGGAGTAGAAGTTCGCGACAAGGTCTTGGTACAAGGGGTTTCGGTCAGATAGCAGAAGAACTTCCTGACCATGAGTGTTGCGACTCTTTTCATCCTCAGTAAGGAGAGGATATACCTTCGCCATGGCGTTTAGAAGACGAGTCTCGTCAATGAAAGGGAGAAGAATCACGCCTTGCCAGGCAAATTTCTTGCCGTTCAAGTCCAGGGGGAAGTCCTCCGGGTAAAAATCGATGATCTCGCTATCGGGGTTTTCCATGAGAGGATGGAAAACTTTCGGCAGTGCGTGGTTAGATGAGGCAGGCAAGACTCCCATGAGCTGTTCAAATGGTTTAAATATCGTGCCCTTCTCAAATTTGACGTCCATATCGGCGATATCAACGAAATCAGCAGCTGTACGTTACGTGTTAGCTTCGTTCTGGGAAAGACGAGGGGAAAGATGAAAGAAGAAACCTACCAAATGGCGCATAGTGCCTCGGGTAATACCAAGTCTGTCATCAAGTTAGCTAAGCTCAATCGTATAATTGAGTAGGAATTGACAACATACCCAAGAGGGGCACCCCTGGAAGTAATAGCGCAAAACCCAACAGAGACCAATCGCATATTCGCGAGCGACCTGGTGGCGGAATTCTAAATCTTTCGGGTCCACGCCGAATTTTTGTTCATAGTATCGATCGGCATATCCTGGCTCCCACAGCTTGACGGTGTCTTCTTGGGGCTCATCTTGTTTAGGCTTCTCAGGAGCAACAGTAGCGGGCAGAGGAGAGTCTCTGCCCGGTGTTCCTGTCTCGGTAACATCCTGTTCAGCTTCATCCGCCTTTCGTTTTCCGAGAACCCCGGGAGAAGTCTGTTCTGGGGTTTCACTTGGTACATCCTCGCCGTCTGTGGCTGGAGTTTCGCTGTCTCCAGCTCCATCCTGTTTGCCCTTCATGAGTTTACTCTTGAGCACAGCAGCGGCGCTCTTATTCTCCATGTTAGCACGGTACACAGCTCCACGGTTGATGACCATGCTGTGTGTCAGCTCTCTGGTCTCCTTGTTCAAGTGACCTCGGCCGGGTGTGATGAGTTCCATGGGTGGGACAGGCTCGCCGCCGCCACCGCGAGAGCGATCGCCTGCTGTCAAGTCATATTGGGGGGAGCTCCGCCTTCGCTTTTGAGCACGCTCTTCGTTTCGAGCCGCATCTTGCTCCTTGCGTCTCTTCTCGTTTGCCTGCTTTCTTTCATCCGCTTGCCGACGACGTGCGAAGATAGCATCCTCTTGCTTCGCCAGTCCTTGTAAGATAATTTGAGCGTTTTTCAACTCAACACTTCCATCTCTGGTAAGGTAACTTCCCATGGCAGGGAGACTGTCACGCCAGATCGCGATCAGGGTATCAATTCCGTTTTCACGAATATCCAAAGAAGGCAGATGAGGAAGGAAATCGTTTCCAACGAAGAAACACATGAAGACCCAGTCATCCAGTGCACGTTCAAGGTCGAATGGGAACGGTTGCTGAGGAACACGAAGCTCCACAGCAAGATATTCTCTTAGCACAGCGACATGAAGCCAAATGAATGGCTTCACGGGGGCAGCGTGCTGCTTCTCGTCGAATTCCCCACTCTTCTCCTTTGGGCGGCCTAGACACTCCTCAGCCTTGTGGCCGTTCTGTCCACAAAGTCTGCACCCGCGAGGCCTAGAGTCTTGAGCAAACACGTCTTCACGCAGTACACGGAAGTAAGGTTCGTGGGTACCAAGACCCAGCATAATCAGATCAGCATCCTTTAAATTTGAAATTAGTGAACCGACAAGACTGATTTGAAATATTCCCACAAACTTACTAGACCATAGATGACATGACGAGTGTTTGGGTCGTGATAAGGCGAGGCTCGCTGCGATCGCACAAAATTCATGATCTTGTGCTCTCCTTCTCCTGGGACCGTGGCATCCGAAATGATGATTTTCAGCTGTCAACGTCAGTGTGTTCATTGGTACCAATAGAAGAAATCAGAACATACATTTTCCCAACCCGGGTCAGTGTTGAGCTTGTAGGCAATCCAATACCGTAACGAGGCTGCAAGGATATCCATGAAAGGTGTTCCGGGCGTGATAACGTTGCTATCCCACGTCTTCTGAACAACCTCCTCCCGAATCAACTGCTCGCCGGTCTTCGTAGCATGCTGCTGAGCAAGCATCTTGTGGAGCTCCTCCTTCTTCTGGTCATTCTCCTTGGCCTCTTGCGCCGAGCGGAATCGACGCGCGCGCTGCTGGTTCATCTTCGCTCTTGGGGCGACGCCATCTAGACATAGGATCGAGGTTAGTGGAAACCGCCGATTTGGAGCATACGAGGGAATTGAAAGCGCCATTGGACTGTGCACATACCGATAGCGATCATGAGAAGCTTTCTGGGGCGCACCATGTTGACCACTCGATCAGTGTACTTGTAGATTTCCATCATCATTTCCTGCTCATCCGCTGGGGGAGGCTTCCCCTCGGGATGGGTACATGGATGAACAATACCATTCATGTCCAGGTAAAGGTTATCCTGCTCCTCGCCATTAGGGTTCGGACGAGTGATATCGATTGGGATTTCTTCTCCATCGACCACTTGGGGCTGCTCCTCAATAACCGGAGAAACAATCTTCGGATATTTGTTGGAGAGCCATCGGAACAGCGCGGGGACACCCATGATGGTAATGCGATACTCGTGTGGTCAATATTTGGGAGTTCCGGTACTGTGTCGCAATCTCGCAGTTGATGCTGTTCGTGCAGGCGCAGGGGCAGGCGCTATCTCCCTGTTCGTGAATGAAATACAATCTTAGCCAGTCCACATGAGATACAAGCTCCTCTGAAGCATGTAATAGAGATAAAAGAGAGATGCAACCGCAGATATGATCGCGGTGCAGGTTGGGAGTAGTGAAAGTGAGTTAGCCGTTGACGAAAAGATAAATTCCGGGCGGTCGGCGATTCTGCGGGTTGAACCAAGATCGGCATTTAGCCCCCTTGGGCAATACAATAGGACAGCTTTCTACTGCAATCAGCGAGCTAACCAACCTCTTCACTTTTCTCACTTTTTACTCTCTCATAAATGACTACCAATCCCTATACCCTTGGCTGGCAGTGACCATGATATTGCGAATCAACTATCATGTTCCGAATCCTCGAGTCGCAAGCTCCGGCCAAACAAACGGCTACGGACACAATCGACGTTTTAAGCAGTAGACTGCAGAGTGCTACATTGTTAGAAGATCGGCGGGCAGCAATCCAAGGATTAAGAAGCTTTGCAAAACTCTACCCTGCGTCAGTCGCTTCTGGTGGCCTGCGGTCATTGATCAGCAGTCTACGAAATGACAGTGAGGATGTGGACACAATCAAAGTGGTCCTCGAGACCCTTTTGATGCTCTTCACGCCTGATGAATCTAGTGTGGGTAACTTGGACTCTGAAGTTACTCTAGTTGCTCACGTACATATTTAGCCTGAGGCGTCCGACGAAATAGCTCTGTGGCTTGCGGATGAATTCACTCAGGTACGCATCGTGATCTCGGTCCCGAGATGATGGACTAACGTTTCTAAAGCGACAAGACAATATAACTACTCTACTCGACCTTTTAGAAGCCCGCGAATTTTACTCCCGCCTTTATTCTCTCCAATTGATTTCCCACATTTGCAGCGCACGACCAGAACGAACACAAGAATGCATCTTTACAGCGCCGCTGGGTATTTCCAAACTAGTCAGTGTGCTGACAGATGCGAGGGAACCAGTACGCAACGGTATGTCTCGTTGAATATCTGCGTCCATGTTGGACATGAAATCTCAGAGCTGACAAACTGTGTTCTTTATCCGCTAGAGGCTCTCGTCTTGTTGATTGCCCTGACCCCCGCCTCGGAAGAGCTGCAAAAGCTTGTGGCATTCGAGAATGCATTTGAAATACTTTTCTCTCTTATCGAAGCTGAAGGAGCATTGACTCATGGGACCGAGGTAGTGGAAGATTGCCTCTCCTTGTTGGCACACTTGTTGAGGTTCAATGTTTCCAACCAATCGTTTTTCCGCGAGACCGGCTGTGTTAAAAGAGTAACACAGCTGCTTCATGAATGTCAACAGGAGCCAGAAGATAACGAGCCGGCGCCACAATGGACATTGGTCCACCGAGATAAGAATGTCTGGGGCCTATTGGCCATCATTCAGTTGTTCTTGATTCGCGGTGGCATGAGCACACCCCTTAACCAGACTGCATTCTGGCAGAATGGCGTGACGGAACAAGTTCTTAGCATTGCATTCGGCCAAAGGTTCAGTGTTAGCGTGACCTCGAAGGTGAGATTCTGCCATTACCGATCCTTGCCTGCATTTTTACCTAACAAAGCCAGGCCTTGTCAACCTGTGCCGATCTCATCCGCGGCAACTCGCCGTTGCAGGAAAGATTTGGTGATATCGAAGTCCTGTGGGGCTCGTATCCCCGGGGCGACAAGGCTGTCAACGGTGATAATGAACCTTTACGCATCAATGTCATTGAAGCATTTCTAAAGCTCAGTCTCGAACCTGCTCCCAACAACCTTTTGGACGCACGACTTGCTGCCTGCGAATGTATGAAAGCATTTTTCGCCCATCATCCTGGAATTCGCATGCATGTGCTCAGGCGAGCGATTGAAGGGCATACCAGTGGGCAGGATCGGATTCCCAATATTCTATCTGTACTGCTCACTGCACCGGAAGCGCGAGGAAATGCGGATCCGTATCAAGTGTGGATGGCCTGCGTTCTGATGTTCCATTTGCTCTTTGATGATGCAGAGGCGAAGGCAACAGCTATGGCTGTTACTGAGGGTGATGCTGAGAGTGGTGAAGAAGTGGTCACCAGTGTCCAATCTGTCATTGGAAACCTGATTACTGGTCTGCAGCGCGGTGATGATGAAAGAATTACAGTCGGTTATCTCATGTTGCTCTGTGGTTGGCTTTTTGAAGACCCAGACGTCGTGAATGATCTTCTTGGAGAAGGTAGCTGCATTCAAACCTTGTTGCAGGAAATCAAGCACCAGCGCGCCCCCAGCAAATTGGTGCCCGGCCTTTGCACCGTGTTGTTGGGTGTCATTTACGAGTTCTCCACAAAAGATTCCCCGATCCCGCGCATCACGCTCCATAAGCTACTCATCGACCAGCTTGGCAGGGAACAGTATATTGACAAGATCACGAGACTTCGAGAATGTCCATTAGTTCGCGACTTTGAGGTCCTTCCCCAAACCGCTGGTGCTCAGCTCGAGGGTGGACTGCCGGAAGTGTTTTTTGACCGCTCGTTCGTTGAGTTCTTGAAAGATAACTTCAGCCGATTGCTTCGTGCAATTGACCGTGAGCCCGGGTTTGAGATTTCCGTCGTTGCCAATGGCGTCGAGAAGGGAATTTCACGTGAACTTGTTGATTCATTGCGCGCAGAAATTGAAGATCGCACCCAGACCCTTCAAAAATTGGAGTCTGATCTCGTTACTATTCAACGGAGGCTTGATCAAGAACAATTGGACCACCGAAAGACAAAGGAATCCAACGCGGTTGAGTTGTCAAAGGCTCAACAGACCAACCAAGCTCTGCAACAAAGCCATGTGCAGGAGTTATCTCAACAGCTATCGAAGCTCGAAAATGAACATAAAAATTACAAGAACGAGTTACTCAAGCAGCATAGTGATCAGCTCCGTGCCATCGACCATCAACTCAAGCAGACTTCGGCGGAATCTGAAATTAATAGCAACAAAGCAAAGGAGCTGAGAGAGCATCATGAGCGGGAGGTTGCTGGTCTGCAGCAAACCATTCGCGGCTTGGAGGCGGAGCTTTCTCGCATCCAGGAACAACATACAGGAGAAGTTGTCAATTTCAATAAGAAACTCCGGGAGCTGGAAAATATCATCAGCCAGTCCAATGAGGCCCACGGTGTACAGGTCACTGATCTTCAAAGGAAGATTCAAGATCTGGAAAGTGCCAAGAAATCCCACAATGGCCAAGTTGATAACCTCAACAAGGAGATACAGGGGTTGCAGAACACAATCAGCCTGTCCAAGGAGGCCCACGATGCACAGGTCGCCGGTCTTGAAAAGAAGATTCAGGACCTGGAAAATACCAAGAAAGCCAATGATGTACAGGTGGCAGATCTCAACAAGAAAATCAAGGATCATGAAAGCTCCAAGGGGACCCACGATGGAGAAGTCACCGATCTTACCAAAAAGATGCAGGACCTGGAATCTGCGTTGGCCGCAGCCAAACGAAGTCACGAAGCAGAAGTCGGTAACTACAAGAGCAAAGTTGAAACGTTGGAGTCTAATCTCTCTACAACCAAGCGGCAGTATGAGGCTGAATCCACTGGCCACGGTAATACAGTCGGGGCTCTCGAGTCAAATCTCGCCGCAGCCAAAGAAGAGCATGAAGCTGAGATCGCAACTCTCAAGCAATCTGTCGCAGCTCTAGAGTCAGACCTCGCCAAGGCTCAGAAGTCTAGCAATGATCTTCAAGCAGCCCAAGAAGGCACCGCATCCCAGACCTCTGCGCTGGAAGCACGAGCTAAAGAGGCTGAGGGCAAGGCCAGAGAGGCCGAGTCCCACGCTCGTAGTGCAGCAGAAGCCCTCAAGAGCATCCAGGCCCAGCTTGACAAAGCTAAAGCTGAAGCTAAAGAAAAGGAGGAGGCTCGCCAGTCAGCCCAATCTGAACTGGAAGACCTGCTGATTGTCTTCGGAGACCTTGAGGCTAAGCGAACGGAAGACAAGGTATGCTTACTGGCTCGACACATTCTCACGCTGCTCTTGCCTCCTGGGGATATGACTAACAATTATCTTAGAAACGGCTCAAGGAGCTCGGAGAGGAAGTCTCTGAGGCTGAGGACGATGACGAGGATGAGGAAGATGAGTGATGGACATTCATGTGTAAATAGCCAGGTAAACAAAGATTTCAATTCTTCAGTGATTCACGGTGTGATGCCACGAGATGCCACAGCTTTAGTAGGTAGCTACTGTATATCTTTTTAAAGCTGATTTATTTCACTCTACTGTCCATATTCCCGTTCCCATCGGCTGCTTTTTACCTACTTAGGGGTGTAGTAGGGGTGTCAGTTGAGCCTGGCGTTCAATACAAAAGATTACTCGACTTTATTTGACATATTCCGTCCCTCACTCCTATATGTCATAGTTATGGGTAGAACACTTTCCAAGGTTGACTTACAACTCTTTCAGTGATACCGATTTAAGTCTATACTGCATACACGTAATACTACTAGCAGGCTAGCACTATGCTAATTACATATGTACGGACTTGTACGCTCAAACAGGCCTGATAGCAGAACGTGCAAATACATATCTACAACTTCACGACCAGGTCGATTCCACATGGGCAAGCCCTGGATGTTGGGTCCATGATTTATTATCATATATAATGGCTGCTAACACCAATGGAGATCACTCAGGAGGGTGCGTCACGTAATGGAACATCGGAAGAGCCTCCGATTACTAGGCTCGTTTTCTTGTAAAGCAAACAAGCCATAGTGCCTATTTAAACCCTCTGTTCATGTCGACCTAGACTTCTCTTCCACTCTTCTACCCATACCCATCGAAGGAGACAGCTCAAGCTTCTTCCATAGATTCTCACCCATACATCATGTCTGATACGAGTATGTCATCTCAGCAATACTCCCATGAACCTGAGATTTTGTATGAGTATACATGGGCCTCTAATCTGCCCCATTCAGCAGAAAGGCTTGCTGGTATCTTGAACCTTTCAACAGCAGATGAGCTATCAGCATTATCTCTTAAGGCGGAGATTCGGAAAATTATTACGATGTATTGGGAGTCGTTGGAGTCGTGGAAGTCCAAAAGCACTGCATTTCGTGTGCTCTGGGTACAGTCCACTCGAACACGCGAGATCAGTTGGGTTCGGTCAACTCGAGCACGGCAATTGAGTTAGACTCGGTAATCGAAATTGATTTGACAAAAGAATGAATTTCCAAGACTGTTTACGGCTACTTGCAGGGTTCGCGTTCAAACAGGCGATGTCGGCTAAGTTGAAATTTGAGCAAGATGTGGAATTTGGCAATTTTTTGTTGAACGTGTTGATTTCATAGTCTGAATTGAAACTTATTTAAACTGATAGCAAAGTTTCAGAACATGAATACCATGTCTGCATGATATAAATCGTGGATGATCTGAGTGTTGTACCTACTTGTACATGTCCAAGGGTGTATAGATCGACAGATTGAGTCACCGGGCGGTCAAGAAACTGCCCGCGACACCGGAGGGGAAACAATACTCTTTTTTCCTTGTGTCTTGTTGGCTTCTGACTTGGAGATTATATTCTCTTGATACACTATTGGCTCTTGGCTCAGCTCTGTCCAGGTTGGTAAACTCCTCAATCATTCACTTTCCTCCAAATGCTCGGTGTGCACCTTGTATCCCTAGATTCATTGTGGGGGGAAACAGATAAAGTACAATGAGTCAGGGTACTAACAAGTCACAGAATGAAATGAGCCGTCATTGAACTTTGCCATTACCAAGTCCTCATCTATATCCTCCTCCACAATGTCTGAACCCACCAAGATCAGCATCTTGGGCCGGGAGAGCATTGTCGCTGATTTTGGTCTTTGGCGCAATTTTGTCGCAAAGGACCTGATCAGTGACTTGTCCTCGACGACCTACGTTCTCGTCACCGATACCAACCTCGGATCTCTTTATACCCCCACTTTCCAAAAAACGTTTGAGGCCGCCGCTGCTTCCATCACCCCGGCCCCGCGGCTCCTCATTCACCATGTGGCACCCGGAGAAAGCTCCAAGTCACGACAGACAAAAGCCGACATTGAAGATTGGATGCTGAGCCAGAACCCGCCATGCGGCAGAGACACAGTGGTCATTGCACTGGGTGGTGGTGTGATTGGGGATTTGATTGGATTTGTTGCAGCAACCTACATGCGAGGTGTGCGCTTCGTGCAGGTCCCGACCACGCTCCTTGCCATGGTGGACTCCTCAATCGGAGGAAAGACTGCTATTGACACTCCGCTTGGTAAGAACCTTATTGGTTCTATCTGGCAGCCATCGAGAATCTACATTGATCTTGAGTTCCTCGAGACTCTCCCCGTCCGAGAGTTCATCAATGGTATGGCCGAGGTCATTAAGACTGCTGCTATTTCAAGTGAAGAGGAGTTCACTGCCTTGGAGGATAACGCGGATTTAATTTTGGCTGCTGTGCGCAGCGAGCCGAAGGCTGGTCAGGGTCGCTTCGACGGCATCCGGGATATCCTGAAGGCTAGAATCTTGGCATCGGCACGTCACAAGGCCTTTGTTGTCTCCGCAGATGAGCGTGAGGGCGGTCTTCGCAACCTGCTCAACTGGGGTCATTCTATTGGACATGCCATTGAGGCGATCCTTACCCCTCAGATCCTTCACGGCGAATGTGTCGCAATCGGCATGGTAAAGGAGGCAGAGCTTGCGAGACATTTGGGCATCCTGAAGGGTGTCGCTGTCGCTCGCGTGGTAAAGTGCATCTCGGCCTACGGCTTGCCCACTTCCATGAAAGACGCACGGGTTCGTAAGTTGACTGCTGGTAAGCACTGCTCTGTAGACCAATTGCTATTCAACATGGCTTTGGACAAGAAAAACGATGGCCCGAAAAAGAAGGTTGTACTCTTGTCGGCAATTGGCCGCACTCACGAGCCAAAGGCCAGTGTCGTTTCTAATGACGATATTGGTGTCGTCCTTGCTCCCAGCATTGAGGTTCACCCCGGAGTGCCCAAATCACTCAATGTCACTTGCGCACCACCCGGATCGAAGAGCATTTCCAACCGTGCCCTTGTACTTGCTGCGCTTGGTTCCGGAACCTGCCGCATTAAGAATCTGTTGCACTCCGACGACACTGAGGTCATGTTGAATGCCCTAGAGCGGCTCGGTGCGGCCACT
Source organism: Penicillium flavigenum (assembly GCA_002072365.1). Classification (NCBI taxonomy): domain Eukaryota; kingdom Fungi; phylum Ascomycota; class Eurotiomycetes; order Eurotiales; family Aspergillaceae; genus Penicillium; species Penicillium flavigenum. The sequence goes on from MLQL01000011.1 coordinate 159,197, forward strand.
TTCTCTTGGGAGGATGAAGGCGAGGTCCTTGTTGTGAACGGCAAAGGTGGAAAAATCATAGCAAGCCCTACGCCTTTGTACTTGGGTAACGCCGGTACTGCTTCGCGATTCCTCACCACCGTGGCTACACTCGCTACTCCCAGCAGTGTCGACTCGAGTGTCTTGACCGGCAACAACCGCATGAAGCAAAGGCCCATTGGTGATCTCGTTGACGCTCTTACCGTTAACGGTGCCGGTGTCGAGTACATGGAAAGCAAGGGATGTCTTCCTCTCAAGATCGCCGCTTCTGGAGGCTTCGCAGGTGGAAAGATCAACCTGGCCGCTAAGGTCTCCTCTCAGTACGTCTCTTCGCTGCTCATGTGTGCTCCGTACGCCAAGGAGCCAGTGACTTTGAAGCTGGTCGGTGGTAAGCCCATTTCGCAGCCTTATATTGACATGACCACTGCGATGATGAGATCTTTCGGCATTGACGTGAAGAAGTCTACCACTGAGGAGCACACCTACCACATTCCTCAAGGTCACTACGTGAACCCTGCCGAATATATTGTGGAAAGCGACGCAAGCTCTGCAACCTATCCTTTGGCCATTGCTGCCGTCACTGGCACCACCTGCACCGTCCCTAATATTGGGTCCAAGTCTCTTCAGGGCGATGCTCGTTTCGCAGTGGATGTTCTACGACCTATGGGCTGCTCCGTTGTACAGACTGATACCTCAACTACTGTCACCGGACCTACTGATGGCGTTTTGCAGCCGCTGCCCAACGTAGATATGGAGCCCATGACGGATGCCTTCCTTACTGCCTCCGTTCTCGCGGCCGTTGCCCAAGGCAAGGGCTCAAACCACACAACTCGTATCTACGGTATCGCAAACCAACGTGTCAAGGAATGCAACCGTATCAAGGCTATGAAAGACGAATTGGCTAAATTCGGAGTGGTATGCCGCGAGCATGACGACGGACTTGAGATCGACGGCATTGAGCGTTCTACCCTTCGCCAGCCGTCCGGTGGTGTTTTCTGTTACGATGACCACCGGGTCGCGTTCAGTTTCAGTGTGCTGTCTCTTATCGCTCCCCAGTCTACACTTATTCTGGAGAAAGAATGTGTTGGCAAGACTTGGCCTGGCTGGTGGGACGCATTGAAGCAAATGTTCAGCGTGAACCTTAATGGCAAGGAACTCGCGGAAGCTGAGCATGCAGCCTCAAGCCATGGGGAGCGGAGCAGCGCCTCCGTCTTCATCATCGGTATGCGTGGCGCTGGAAAGACCACCACTGGCAACTGGGTTGCTAAGGCTCTTGATCGTCGATTCATCGATCTTGACACAGAGCTTGAGACTTCCGAGGGTATGACTATTCCTGATATTATCAAGACACGCGGTTGGGAGGGATTCAGAGACGCGGAACTCGCTGTCCTTAAGCGCGTCCTTAAGGATCATCCTACTGGCTATGTCTTCGCCTGCGGTGGAGGTGTTGTCGAAATGCCAGAGGCACGAAAGCTGCTTACCGACTACCATAAGAGCAAGGGCAACGTCCTCCTCATCATGCGCGACATCAAGCTAGTGATGGACTTCCTTCAGATTGATAAGACCCGCCCTGCCTACGTCGAGGACATGATGGGCGTGTGGCTACGACGTAAGCCTTGGTTCCAAGAGTGCAGTAACATCCAGTACTATAGCCAGCACTCCACCTCAACGGAGCTGGCCCTTGCCTCAGAGGACTTTACCCGTTTCGTGCGGGTAGTCACTGGCCAAGTAGACAGCCTTAGCCTCATTAAGAAGAAGAAGCACAGCTTCTTCGTCTCATTGACTTTGCCTGATATCGAACCGTCGGGCGATATTATCACTGAGGCTTGTGTCGGGTCTGATGCCGTCGAACTGCGGGTCGACCTGTTGAAGGACCCTGCGGTTGACGGCGATATTCCCTCGGTTGACTACGTCAACGAACAAATGTCTCTCCTTCGCCGTCGTACCACCCTACCACTCATCTTCACCATCCGCACCAAGAGCCAAGGTGGCCGCTTCCCCGATGATGCTCATGATGCAGCAATGCAGCTGTACCGACTAGCGTTCCGTTGTGGGTGCGAATTCGTGGATCTTGAGATCGCATTCCCCGATGCAATGCTCCGTGCCGTTACTGAGATGAAGGGTTACTCTAAGATCATTGCCTCGCACCATGATCCTAAGGGCACTCTGTCGTGGGCCAACATGTCTTGGATCCCATCGTACAACCGTGCTCTTGAGTACGGCGATGTGATCAAGCTCGTCGGTGTTGCTAATACCCTTGATGATAACAACGCCCTTCGGAAGTTCAAGACATGGGCTGAAGAAGCCCACGATGTGCCGCTGATTGCGATCAACATGGGCGACAGTGGTCAGCTCAGCCGTATCCTGAACGGCTTCATGACCCCGGTGTCCCACCCTAGCCTTCCTTTCAAGGCGGCACCTGGTCAACTGTCCGCTGCAGAAATTCGCCGCGGTCTCTCCCTGATGGGTGAGATTAAGGCCAGGAAGTTCGCTATCTTCGGATCTCCTGTGTCTGGCTCGCGGTCTCCCGCTCTTCACAACACCCTCTTCGCCAAAATGGGTCTACCCCACGACTACTCTCGCCTGGAGACTACCAACGTCGAAGACGTCAGGGACTTCATCCGCGCCCCCGACTTCGGTGGTGCCTCGGTGACAATCCCGCTCAAGCTGGACATCATGCCCCTGCTCGACGAAGTTGCTCAGGAGGCTGAAATCATTGGCGCTGTCAACACCATCGTGCCGGTCCCCAACGGCGACAAGCCGCCTCGTCTTATTGGCTACAACACCGACTGGCAAGGTATGATCCGATGCATGCGCAACGCAGGCGTTTACGGCTCCACCGGCAACGAGAGTGCCGTGGTCATCGGCGGCGGCGGTACTGCCCGTGCTGCCATCTTCGCTCTCCACAACATGGGCTTCTCCCCAATCTACGTGGTGGGCCGTACCGCCAGCAAGCTCGAAAGCATGGTCTCGACCTTCCCGACCAACTACAATATCCGCGTTGTGGACAACCGGGCCCAGCTTGACACCGTTCCCCAGGTCGCTATCGGCACGATCCCTGCTGACCGTCCCATCGACCCTGTAATGCGCGAGACGCTCTGCCACATGTTCGAGCGCGCTCAGGAGATCGACGATACTCTCATCGGCAAGTCTTCCGACGCTAGCAAGCACCGTGTTCTTCTTGAGATGGCCTACAAGCCTGCCGTCACCGCCTTGATGCAGCTTGCATCTGATGCGGGTTGGAACACCATTCCTGGACTGGAGGTCCTTGTTGGACAGGGTGTTCACCAGTTCGTTCACTGGACTGGTATCACTCCTTTGTACCATGAGGCAAGAGTAAGCAAACACCTTGGTTATATCCTTCCTCTCTATCTCCCTTGCTAACCTCATTGTCTTTGTGTTTAGGACGCCGTCATGGGTACTTCTGAATGATTACGAATGCCTCGTGAATATCTCGGGCTTTTCTCCATTTTCCATATTTGACGCCATACCATGTTTCCATGTTCTAGCGGCGGTGGGCGGGTTACTAAAAGCATTCAAAACTTCCAAGGATGTCCTGCTTACATCTTGTTTGCCATGTTCATACGATAGTCCTCATCTACATATGATTCCATTTCGGTTATTATATCGTAGTCCACAGACGTTCTGTAGAGATATCGTTGTCATTCTTCAAATTCGTGCTAGGTTGGTCATCCACTGTACCGAATGCCGGTTCTATCTGGGTCCCTACTACATAGGTAGCTTGATTAGATTACCTTTCTTTGGTGCTCACTATCTGAATATCCTTCAGGCGTCCATACCTTCCGCTACACCTATCTTATTCATCGTATCCCTTCTAACAGCCTTCTTATCCCCCTTGGTGTCTTCTTCGGCCTTTACTCTCACTTTATTTTATTCTCTTCTTCATTTACCACCTCGCCTTCTTGTTAGGTGGTTCGGTACTCCAGACTTCTACAGAGAATTTCATCAACCATTTCTCTTCTCCCCTGATTTCCAACTGAACCCTTCGCCTTACGAAACTGTAAAGCCGTCACCTACTGCTCCATACCTAGAAGGTCTTCTCTAATACGCATTTTATTATAGCACAATGAGTGACAGGGAAGTGCAAGCCACGCGTCCAACCGGCATAAATGCCGGACCAGACGCACGAAGCAACAGCGACTGGGATGAAGTCGGTAGCGAGAACCCTACCGAAGAGGACCAATCAACTAATCTGCCCGAGCCAGGTAGGATAAACCACCGTTGCTCCAGTTTCAGTTTCAGCCTTTCGAGATATGGAGATCAGGGAGATAAAAATGGCCTGTGAATACTGGAATGTACAGAAATTGCAAGAAAAGAGAGAAATAGGTTGAATGTAGTTTTCTTGTAAAAGGCCTTCAGGTCTAATATCTGTGTATGTAGAGCCAACCTTTGATCCAAGCTTTTACTCAGCCTTCGCCTCTGACCGGGGAGAGATGGTCATCCACACGTCTCTCCAGTACCCAATACCACCTTTGACCATGAACTTGGCCTCAGGCTTACCCTTTACAGTCTCCGGCTTATATTGACGGAAGAACTAACCGACACATTAGCCACTTCGAAACACCAGGCCTCATAGGACAACCGGAAAAGAACTCACCTGCAAAGGACCCTTAAACAACTCCATCATAGCAATATCCCTCCCCAAACAAACACGCGACCCATACCCAAACGAAAAGTTATACTTATTATACAACTTCGCCTTCTCAGCGTCCAACCACCTCTCAGGCTTAAACTCCTCAGCATCAGGCCCATAAAGCTTCGGATCCCGATGCACAAGGTACGGGTTGCAGCTTATCTCCGTACCCGCCGGCGCAAAGCGACCATAAAGATCGAGCCCCGGCTCAGGGACATATCGGGGGAAGATATTCGGTGCAGACGGACACAGACGCATCGTCTCCTTCACACACCCAACATAGAAAGGCAGGTGCTCCAGGACCTCATTGTACTGCGGCATATCCGAGATGAGGCCCTTACGGACGGCGTTATCTATCTCCGCCATCATACGCTCGTATACATCCGGGTGGGTCATGAGATACTGCACCATGGCCTGGAAGGCGGTGCCGGTTGTGTCTGCGCCAGCGAGCAGGACGAGCAGGACCTCGGCGCGGATGTACTCCAGATCGAGGGGCTTGCCGTCTTCTGTGAGAGCCTCGAGGAAGGTCTGGAGTAGGTCTGTGCGGTCGGATTTCTTGCCGTTTTCGATGTCCTTGATGCGCTGGTCGATGAGGCGGTCGCGGAAGCGCATTAGCACGCCGATGCCGGAGTTGTCTGCTGGGTTGGCGACGAGATATTTTTTCAGGAAGGTGGTTTTTACCCATGAGGTGAAGGGGTGCAGGCGGGCTAGGAGGCCGAAGGCTGGGAGGCCGTCGTGGAAGCCTTGGATTAGGCCGCCGATGTCTTCGCCTTTTTCAATGAAGCCGAAGGGCTCGCCGAAGCCAATCTCGCTGATGATGTCGTAGGCCATGTAACTGGCTGCATTGTTAGTCTGGGTAGTGTTTCATTTGGCTCGTATGCTTACACTGCCCACCAGGCGAAGTCGAAGGCTTCGCCCGTCTTCGCGAACTTTTCGTTGAGCTTGGTGGTCCATTCGGTGATGCGCATATCAACCAATGGCTCCATTTTTTTAATATTGCTGAAGCTGTACTATGTGGAGAGTCAGCTTTTGATAACTGCAAGTGAACTCGTATATCGCCATACCGGTCCGGCAACGTGCTTTCTGAACACGGCATGGGTCTTGTGAGACCTCATGTTGAACAGAGACTCGGTCTCACCGAAACTTCCAGTGATATAGTGTCCGGTCTTGTCTGCATTGCGGTGGTAGACTTCCGGGAGCTTTTCGTGATCGCTGACCAGCAACAATGTCGGGGTAATGCGAACAACAGGCCCTGAGAGAATCCACTTGTTAGAGACAACATTCCTTTTGGAGATAGGGTCAAGACCAACCATATTTCTTAGCAAGCGCATAGACAGTTGGTACCTCAGTTTCCTGCAGATTATGCCATGCGATCCAGAGACGAGTCACAGAGCCCCAGAAAGGACCGGGGAATTTCGCGAGCGGACTGAAGAAGCGATAGTAAATAACTTGCCAACCAAACTTGAGCGCGACATAGGCCACAAGACCCAAGATGACATTGGTCACCGTCACCAGTGACAGGACATTTTCCGCAAGACCCATGGCGGATTTAGGGATGCAGATGCATGAAAGATGAAAACACGTCTTTCTGACCGGGGGGGGGAAAGAGCCCCTCCGGAAATAAAGGACCCCAAATGAGCATTCACATTAGACTGCATATCCATTGTAGTAAGGGCCAAAAGGTCATTGGCCAATGCTCTCTGCCGAAGGGGCTATGTCGAGCTAACAACACCCCACGACGCTGAGGTTTGCCTGAAATGAAGTCTAGACCAAACTAGGTCTAAACGGTTGAAGATATGCTCGGCATGTGGCAGCTCGTGCATCTGCCCCTCCCCTTTGGTGCTAGTCCTTGCGCTAGAGCATTGGTAAGTCGTAAGAGGAATTGCGACTCCGCTTGCGAATTCAGAATCGGTTTGGCTGGTCCACCCGTTGCGCACATTCCTAACCAAGAACGATCCTGTGGTGATTTAGGTTCCTAACATAGTAAAGATGTTCTGGATTGGAGAGAAAGACCGTTGCCAGCTGTCAGAGGGGCCGTGCGGGTTCGGTACGCCCCGTTAGGAAGAGGCGCCGTTGCGCACAAATATCTGAAACAACGATCAGCACTGGATATTAGATTCTCGGGAGTTCAGGTGCGAGACAAGGCTTTGGTGGTCCTCGAGGACCAAGTGCACAGGGTCAGGCGGAAATAACAAAAGTACATACCTCGCCAGCCTGTGGAGCGGGAGGCTGGCGTTCTCCACTATTGAATAGCCAGTGTTTCTCACTGGTCTCTCTGTGCGAAATACGGAGTCGACTAAATGAAGCTGCAGATGATAACGGTCCCTCGAATGCATGTGCCGCATTCTCCTGGAATGTAAGGTGGCAGGTAAAAGGAATATCTGCGATGTAGGACAACATATATCACCTGGGCATGTACAACATAGGTAAGCCATGCCCAGACCGAGGTCGTCCCGACCTCGGTCAGGGAGAGTACCTGATTAGTAAGAATTCTTGGGATTAGGTACCTTTTGTATAGGTATGCCATACAAAGTACAGATGTTACCAAAGCGATATCATCTCAAGTGTTTTTGATCAACCTCCTACGGAGTACTCCGTATATAGGTAGGGGATTATAGGTCTATACAAGCTATGTAGAAGGTCTTTGGTTAATCTGGTATCAATATTAGTAAATATCAAGTCTACCCAAAGTAATAGAACGTCTAAGTTCGATACAAATCTTTTATATGCGCTTCTCACATTTCTATATTGATTGATTTGGAACTAATTTTAGTATTAGAACAATACATTCATATTTATTAATTATATATCGGTACTCTTATTTATCTTTAGCTAGTTGAGGGTTGAGGGAAATGGATGTTATGCTTTTATATCATTTATACCTTTTGTATGGGCATACCATACAAAAGGTACCTAATCCCAACACTTATTGAGAATTATCGTGGACTTTGACTGGCACCAACCCCTAGCTGGGCGCTTCACACAATTATCGCATGTACTCCGTAAGCCAAGAGGCGTTAGGACCCTAGGCATGAAACAAGTTAGACTCCGACTTTTGTTTCTCCACTGGTTTTGCCCCAAAAAAAGGGGAAGAGAAAAACAGGTATTTGTGAGACAGACCAAGCCCTAGTGATCAACTATTGCTAAATATGACAACGTCTACGGAGTACAATATACGGAGTACGGAGTATGTTGAACAGAGTATGTTGCAGATTCTCCTTTTTAATCCCTGCTAGCTTGGAAGCAATGGCATCTTCTAGTCCGGAGAATGATAAATTGAAATTGATAGCCGCTAAGGATCTTTATGGAAGGGGAGTTGATATGTAAGATTCGGAGTATAAGAGTTGCATTTCCTCGCATTATACTGTACATTCTTAAGAATTTGCAGTGTACGGAGTAGATTTTTACTGATATCACATCAGAAATGCAATGCTTCCAAATCATTCACCGTCTATGTTGTACTGAGTAGCCAACCTCGCTTAAGTCACAATGACCCACTCTCTCAGGACGGCTCGGAAGGCAAATGGAGTGTGGATTGGAGGTGAGCTACATGGGAATAGGCTTGGATTCAATTACAAGCCATTGTCTGTTATTCCGTGCTCGGGCTTTGACGCACATCGTTCAGCTCCGGACCTTTTCTCCGGGATTATCTAATAAATTTTAGGATTCACCGTAAAACCTCTATGTTGTATGTATCTTCCATTGAGCTTTTGGGGCTTTCTAGTCGCTCCTTTTCTTTTTCCTTTTTTGCCCGTTGGACTTAGGGCTAAATACGACGTCCTCCGACTAATTTGTATATAACGTGAAACACGTTATAATATTAAGATCACCATCGGACATCTCGTAAAAACAAAAATAAATCAGATCTCTCAACGGGAATCTTCCGAGACCCACGGACTCTTTTTGTTTCTATCAAATCATAGTTCCTCTTTCCTGCGTTCTTGTTATAAGTAATAGTCCAACTTGGCATCCATTTTCGAATATTCAATCATAATGATCGCCCTTGAGACGTCTAATGTGTCGACCCATACCTGTCCGAGCCAATCCCACCCTGGTCTTTAGGTGGATATCTTTGCAAAAACACAATGTCCCCTTGTACCCGGAACAAGCTCCATCGAACAGGGATTGGTACTTGATCTTGTCAAATGATATATCCAACGGTTTGCGCCTCGACAATTGGAGACAGCATTTCTACGTCTGAGTGGCAAACCATGCTGAAAACCCCCAGTTATCTTCTTTTTTTTCCCTCAAACCTGAAACTCCCCATAATCGGCAGATGTATTTTAACATAGATCAACAAAGATCTAGAATGGTGGAGATGCTCGGTTCTGACAGTCTCGTACTCCGTGTGTCTCGTGTTGCTCTAAAAAGAAAAAGGCCGTGCCAATCCCTACCATGTTTGCTTTTTTCTCTAGACAGCGTTTTTGATGGTATACAGTGGATCTCCGAGGCTACTAGATCCATGCACGATGGGCATTGCTGATGTGCGCAGTCGTTTTATTCGGACTCGTTCCAGGGGCATCAGAGATAAATATCTGTATAACTTGTAGACCAGGGTACCGCTAGCCTCTCTTTTAAATTTTTCTCGGTTATACTTGTGATCTTTTTATCATCCATTCTCCATGAGATGGACATGTGAAACGACCGTCTATGCCATTCCTTCAAACTAATCTCTTCCTATCAATTCACGGTCTTTTCTCTTTTTCGTTTCTGTCTGATCCCTCCATATTCCTCGTGATGGCGGGCGCCAATGGTTCTCAAGGCCCTATGGTCGTAGGTGTCAGCGTGGCATTTGCCGCCTTAACCTTCGTTGTTTTGGCTCTTCGTCTCTTTTCGCGCATTTTTGTCTTGGGTCAAATGGGCATGGACGACTGTAAGTGGATTATATCTGATCTATTTTACCAGTACTATACTAACATCTTCCAGACCTCATCGTTTGCGCTTGTGTAAGAAAAAGTGGCCCTATCATCAACAGCTCAATAACTAATGGAAATAGGCGTTGTCTTGGGCATTCATTGCTGCCACACTTGTCGGTATGTTCCAGTTTCCCTTCCTATACCTCTTTGCAGAAGCTAATATCATTTAGCGGTCAAGCATGGGCTTGGAAAACACATTAAGGATGTCGACCAGACCAAGATGATCGACTATTCTTTTGTAAGGATGATCCCGATCTTTTACAACGTATTTCTAACCTCTTCCCAGGCCGTCTGGCTGAGTTCAATGTTCTATCTCGCAACACTTGGGTTCATCAAAACCTCCGTCCTGTGCTTCTATACTCGCCTCGGAGATCGCTATCTCACTCGTCTATCCTGGGCTATGTTGGGGGTCATTATGGCACAAGCCATCTCATTCGTTCTTGTGGCTGCATTCCAATGCCAACCCATTAGCATGGCCTGGACTGGCACTGGACCCGGAAAATGCGTCGACATCAACCTTTTCTACCTGTGCAACGCCGCCCTGAACATTGTCACCGATCTCTTAACCTATACCTTGCCCATCAAGGTAATCTTCCATCTCCAGATGCCTCGGAAACAGAAAATTGTTCTGGCCTTTATCCTCTGCCTTGGTCTTTTGTAAGTGCACCCCAGTACTTCCGCCTGGATTATTTCTAACATATTATCCTCTGCAGCGCTTGCGTTTCCTCGATCATCCGAATCACCTACATTCCTACCATGCTTAGCTCGAAAGACTCCACCTACGCTATCAGCGGTGCCATGTACTGGTCCGTTATCGAAACTAACGTCGGCATCTTTGCCGCCTCAATCCCATCATTTAAGGCAATTGCCTCCCGTTTCCTGCCCCGCTTCATCGGAGAGTACAGCAGTGGGAAGAAATCCGGCCCCTGGTCAAGCGACAACCATGCCCCGCGATATGCATCTGGATTCGCCAAAGTCAGAGATCCAAACAGCATCACTATGATCACAGTCAACGGAAAGGAGGATGTTCCCATGGGTACCAATATTGGCGCGGCCAGCAACTCCAGCGAGGAGCGCATTATCCCCCAAGGCAAGATCTTCGCTCACACGGAGATCGAAACTACCTTCGAAAGAAATGATGGTGGAAGCGACAGTTCACTCGAGCGGGCTCGTCGATGATATCGGACTTACGCTTATGAATTCCCAAGGTTGCGGCTATATAATTCTTTTGTATAATATTCGGGCAATGCATTTCGGTTTCATATCTTGGAGAACATATTCCAAAGGGTATAGATGTCATAAATATTGTGCGTAAATGGCTAAGTAAATGACAGTATGAAAGATCTATCTGGTTTGTTCGTGATGAGTCTTTGCCTGATACTCCGACCCTGAGATAAATAGACGTCCAATGCAAGTCGCTAAAGTGTTGAAGTTTGACGACACAAAGTTTCCAAAAGTCCCAACTCAAAATGCCAATCTCCGCAACCAAAAAAAAAAGACCTCCCATCCTTCAATCACCCTATGCAGTCATTTCACCCCATCTCACCTCCACGTGCGAAAAGCCGCCACCCCAACACCGAACACAGCAAAGATGCACGCCCAGTGCATAAGACCCCTCCGGAAATGATGGTTAATAGACCTCTCAATAGCCTCAGAGTCATTGATACGGGGAAACGGCACACCAACCGGAGCCTCAACACTCAGAGCCTCACATAGCGGCCCCCACCCATCCCTAACATCAAAGAAAACCAACCTATCCTCAGGCACAACCTCCTTCAACCAAGCAATATGACTTGCATAAGTCTCGCGACCATGCTGACCCGAAACACCCCCATAAATCCTCTCCCACAGCGCGGCGAGCAAATACCCATACGGGATAAAATGTCTCAACCCGTCCAGCGGGAGGAGGACAGCACGCGCAAACCAAACGCCCGTCAAACTCTGCACGTGGAGCATACTCGTCTCCCACAAAACGGGATCACGGACTGTGCAGACGACCTTGGCGTCCGGGTACAGCTCCAGGAGTTCGGGGACGAGCTCGGAGCCTGGGGAGTCGGTGATGGCGACGTAGCCGGCCAATCGGCGGCGCAGGAGGGTAAGCATCTTTGCGCGACTTGTGCGGTCGTCTTTTTTGAGCCAGTTTTGCAAGATTGGCATCCAGCTTTTTATCTCTGTTGGTGGGCCTATCGATATTTGGGTGCCGCAGTGGTACACCGGTCCGTCCAGGAGGATTTCTAGCGCTTGGCTGAATGATGAGGTCCCTGTGCGTGGTAGCCCGGCGCCGATGACTTGGATTTGGGCGCCCGGTTGTGGGAGGGAGGCCTTTTGGCCCATTTTGTCTGTATAGGGTGGCTTGTTGGGTTGGGTTGGTGTTGGTTGGTGGTTGGTTTCAGCTTAGCCGGATGACCTTCTTGTTTTTTTCTTCTTTTCTTTTTTCCCCCTTCTCGATGCTGGCTACTTTGCTTTTTTTGAAAATAATCGGGCTCATGAAGGTATGGGGTTTTATTTATGTCCAAAAAATGATCAGGATTCGAGTGGCTTTATGTTTCTTTGATGGATATAAACGCCAGATATGAGACTGGATTTTCGGAGATTACCGCCCCCACTTTGGAGATCCCCCTCCCCCAGTATGATCTGCGATAGGTTGGAGTTTTCAGATTTGCACAATAAGGGTTTTCCGGGAAATCGAATCAAGAGTATGTAGCCCAGGGCGTAATGGTGTAGGCGTTACTAGTAATAAAGCACGTACATGAAGCACTTGCAAGGTTACTAAGTGTGTTGTAGAGCTTTAGTTAGTTAACGTATTCGGTAAGCGAGTGACGCATGTAAGCGAGTGACGCAGCCCAAAACACATAGTAAATGCGATAAATTACAACATGATATTACAACAACGGTTGTCTATATGAGCTTTTCCTTGTAGCCTAATGCTTTTTATATGATATCTAGCCACTTGTTGGAGTTTAGGGAAATTTTATAAATTAGTGACTGAGATGTATATATATTCTAGAGTTCAGCGATGTATTTTTCGATACCATAACAATATCAGTTCCCGATTTATTCAAAATTGATATATGGTACTAAAAATGCTTATCAATTGCTATCGGCAAGCAATGAAATTAAATAAAAGCGTTAGTTGTTGAAATATAGCATCGCATTTACTATGTGTTTTGGGCTGCGTCACTCGCTTACATGCATCACTCGCTTACCGAATACGTTATAACTAGTTGGCGGCCTGAGGCAGCTTGTAGTTGCACCACAACATGTAACTAACTTGTTTGAGTGGCTCGTTGGTAGCTATAACGAGGGCTGGGGTCAACAGGAGCTTGTATGAACTCGATCAAGACGACAGCACCCATTAAACAGAGGAGGTTGGCATCGGGATTAGAGATATAGGGCTATTACCTTGGGACCTTAGAAAAATAATGAAACTGTCAATGTCAGTAATTTGGCAGATACGACAGTGTTACTCCCTATAAAAGCTTAATAATTTGGACAATCAGATACTAAATATATATACATAGATGCGTAGGTAGGTGATATATGTTCCGCATATCATTATATATATAAGTTAACCCGTTTCCAAGGTTAGCTTTTCGATTGAAAGCTATATAAAAGAAGAGATACAGGCAACGACGTAGGGGCTTAACAGCTACAATATATAATACAATATGATGTCGTAAATTTTTAATTGATAATTGAAGGTGATGGCTCAATAAAAAAAAAAAAAAAAAGATAGACATAGCATGTCCTGGTTTCGATCCAGGGCCCTATTGATTGTTAGTTATGATGTTGTGGGTGAAATTGGACTCGGTGAAACGTACCTCCGGGTTATGAGCCCGGCGCTCTTCCCCTGAGCTAACATGCTGACGGGATGTGATATTCCGCCACTCCGGAATTTATAACTCGTTCTTCTCCTTTGAACCTTATGGGTTACATACAACCTTTATAGCTACTGAGGTAGATCACTCCCAAGGTCTACATACCGCATACAAGTACCATCCTCGGAGACCCTGAATAAGTTTCTGTCTAGGTCAGAATCAGTACCTAAAGGTGCACTTTGCCCCACAATACTATCTATTTTGCAATCTAATTTTCGACAGTCTTCACTTCTTACAGTGCCCCTGTTTCATAATCTTCCAATGTTCTACTCTTATTCCAGAGCATGATGACGCAAAAGTGGAACGTACAGGGTTCATCCGTCTGGCATGATCTATCGCAAATCACTGGATTATACGGATAAATTAAGATTATATCTCCGTACCGAGGTCCGTACGTACTATGTTGTACCTCCGGGATGCCTGAAAAGGTTTCCCTGTTTCTTACTCATTCAATGTTTTTCATCTCTCCAACTTTTTTTTTAAGAAAAAACATTGTGTGAGAAACTAGATAGAACACGGATAGGTTGTGCAATTCTAGAGAATGTCTTTGGTACAGACATTCAACGCGTGGAGAAAACAAGAGAGTAGAAATAGACAACAACCTCGGTTCTCAATTGTCCAATATAGGTACAGTACGGAGTTCATACTCTATACCAAGCATCTACGATCAACCACTTGGCAAGCGTTTCTCATTGTCTCAGTCGCGTGCTAGAGGATCGACAGGGCCGGGCCGGGCCATAGAACGACCTCGGTTGACAACGGATCACAGGCGTCTTTCCGGGAACTGCACAAGGCAAGCATGGCGCACAGTCCAGTCTCAATCCGTTTGATCTACCACTTTTGACTTCATATCGTCGATCTAGCCCCAGTCCTAACGGTCGCAAACCGGATTTACCATGCCCGCTTCAACCTGGTCGATAAACCACTTCTTGGTCTAGCTAATTGTGCTAAGCGATTTGGAATTCAGGCCCACTACCCACTACTCCATACCTGAAGGATTTCAAGTGTTAATCTCGGTACGACCTCGGGGGTATGTAGTGTGGACACGAATACGTTGAGAATCTGGGCAAAACTGTGCGCATATTAAGATCCCGGAGCGATGGGGCTTTCCCCGCGACAAAATGTCGATTCCTTCCTATAAGGGACCCTCGCTTATATTGTACATGAACCTAGACCTTAAAGGATGCCTGAATCATGAACTCGGCCGAAGAGAGGTACGGCTAGTCGATGAATAGCCTAAAAGGTTAATTTTGTCACCTCAAATATGGACCTGCGAGTCCCTTGATTGCGTGATATAATAGTTCAGTGATAGTTTCGAGGGTGCCTAGGTACTTATCCTGACTCTGAATCCTTTGCCAAGGTCATACCAAATAATTTATTTGTTTATTTATTTTTCCCAATTGGCAATCAGCCTCTTTCGTAAATATGAGGCTCATGTCCTATATTCAATTATTCCCTATCACAGTTTTGAAATTTGCTAGTTTCTCATGTTAATCGCTTAAAAGCAAGTTTAATCGTCTAAAAGCAGGTTACTCGTATAAAAGCAGGTTTAACCGTCTAAAAGCTGGGTTAATCGTTTAGAAGCCAGTTTAGACATTCCTGGACCTGCAACCGCCACCCTAAAGGACAATGATCGGCAATATATATTAAGGCCATAATGCAGGGATTCGGTTTGTCTCCACCCTCTACACGGTTCGCGAACCCCAGTGAGTTCTCTTGGCTAACATAGAGAGTTGATGAATCAGATTCCTGCCATCTCCGCTCTCTTACTCCATAGCCTTGCTAAATCTAGCAAATAGTAAAGCCTTAAAAAAGTACAGTTGATAGATGTAAAGTGTAGGTACGGTGCGCAATATCGACGCACACAATGCTTGTCATTTTGGAAATCCCTTGGTAGAGAATTCACTGCATATGTAGATCCTAGTCTGTTCTAATCTCCCACATAGTGACTCTTTTGGAAGTGAATTAGAGAGCCATATGAAAGGACAAGTCTATTTGATTGGTTGGTGGCTCCGCAATATAGAGGGGTTTTAGGGTTTCCAACTCGGTTGGTAAATTGGTAAACGCTTTGCGATCTACAGTAAGGCGTGCCATGTGTTTTACGAACCTGAGATGTCATGCGGATTATAGAAAAACCCTAACAAAGAAGGCCTAGAACTCACTGGGCTCATAGCGCTAACCATAACTCAAAATCGGCGCCGTTGAACCGACCATACAACGTACGTGTTATAAACACTCGGGCTCGGAAATTGTTTCCCGCTTCGTAGTCAGAAAGTGATTAGCGGATGGCCTAAAATGGGACACATGCAGCATATTAAATATGTGAGTGAGCCTATGGAGGGAGGTCTGCGGAGATGTCGAGGTGCATAAATGCGATGTGAGATGAAGGAACTACGTTACGAACTATGAAGTTTGACTGAGTCATTTAGCAACAGTCAACCAAACTCTATTCAAGAGCCGGTTCCTTATAAATGGAGGATAAAGGGCATTGCTTCTGACGTGGCGGAATGGTTCCGGAGGGGTTGGGATGGGGCCCTTGATCAGGATTGACAGCTATTCCGCAACAGGAAGGTAACAAGGGCTCAGTTTATAATAGTGGTTTACTCCACGAGACAAGCGAACAATTCAATAAGTTTTTAACGGTATTCACGTCACGCTAGTAACGACCACGGGAGAGGATATACAGTAGGAAGAGATGGCTCGCATCGGGATCGACAGACAACGTAGTTTATCGGCACGGCCTTTTGCTTGCTTTCTCGGGATTTGCCCGGGCTAGAGGTGCATTATGCTCCCTTGCCTTATTGCCATTATCTTGCTACTGCCAAGTGAGCCGTGTATATGAGATCGACACGAGCAAGGCTAAGTCAGGATGGCACTTACTAAAATCTTTTGACACTGATTGACGTGGACGCATTGACAAGGAAGATCATGTTGCGGCAAGGCTGTGGCCAGGCACCCTTCCCCCGAAGGCTTGGTTCTCCCTATAGCCGCGTCACCAAGTCCCACATCATCAGTAGACCAGCTTTGACATTCCGAGTCTCAGTCCGCACAGGAGTCAGTCTATCGCTAGCTCGTTGGTCCTGCAAGCCATTGTCTCTTATCTACTCTGTAGTTGGTGCGGAGCCACTTCATATTATTCGACAGGCCAATGGGAAGTGACCCGCAGCTGACAGGGGGGGCAATGGAATGCAGGTGGTAGATCAAGGCAAGATCGTTATCGACGAGTCCAAGCGTTTAATTCCATTCCTTCAACGTACCTACTCAGGGTGAACTCCAAGTCACATTCAGCTATATATGAACCCCAGAGAATCTGCGGTCTGTGATAACTGAGATAATTACCTCTACTATAAACGTCACCAATAACCCAATGGCTTGTCACACTCATGTAACCATCGACGGTGAACCGGGCCCTTCTCACTTTGCGCTCATATCTATAGATATAGAAGGCGGTCTTCACTTACGGTGCTCTCGGTCGATTGCCAAAACCTTCCAGGGGTCCTTGTCGGTACGGTTAGCGGATATCTTTTTGAAAGCAGTCACGATGTCAGGAGAAGCTTGCTCCGCAATAGAACAAGGTGCGTTTTATATTAACAGCACAGTGTAGTACGATTTAATAACCCATTTTAGCAGCACCACCCCGGCAAACCACGCTAGCCATTAGGAAAAGTCCGTCCTCGCCACGAATAACCCATATTGCCCCTCGCAAGACGGGCTTAGATGGCAGAGAGAATACCCGGAATTTCCCACCAGCTAGTCTACCTTCGCCAACGGTAGAGTCGGCCCATACAGAGTCTTTGTCTCCCTGGGACAAACAGACTCAACAACCCACAAAAAGAAATGTTTGGAGCGATAAGAACAGAATGTGGAGGCCGGAAGTCACGATACCTATTACAGACCGCGCCTTGCTACGAAAATACTATGAGAAGGCATTCCAGAACCTGCAGCAGACGAATTGTCGGGCCCTCGCGAAGGCCTATATTAAGCTAGTGGAGCCCCGCAAGCAGATGGTCTTCCCGTACAACGGGCGGATAGTCGTCACAGGGGTCACTCAGCAGCTTGACCCAGAGGCGACCAAGCCTCCCTGGTGGCCACGCAGAGTGAGGCACCGAGAGCCTGACCACCTTCTCAAAGAGGGTAAGAAAAAATGTCTCTAACTGGGTACCTGTAAAGCGACTGACCGCCAACAGAGCGCATCAGGCTTCTAATACATATCTTGTGCGAGCTGCGTACTAGTCGCCGTATCACCGCCAGAAAGCTGCGGGAGGCCGACCAGGCAATTCGGCGGCATATATTCCCAGCAGAACGATTATGCATCTTGGATGAGATCTATCGGGTTCGACGGGAAGAAGAAAATTTCTTGGAGGGCAAGAGTGGTATGTTATCATGGTGTCTTCGAGGTTATCGCGTTAGCCAGTCATCTCACCATTATTCACAGATGGACAACGCCCGGTTTGGATTTGTCGTATGAACCTGCCCGAAGCAAAGGGGACCACATTCAACCACAATGAACGTATCGGAGAGAGCGTGCCCCTTGATTCAGCATCCCCAATCTCGAACACCACATCTGCATGTGTCAATTCAGGCTCTAATAACAATGCTCCGCCGGCATCATTTGCGCCCGTATCAAATTTCCCGGACTTATCTCTGGACCATCCCTACGACGCACAGGGTCATTTTCCTGGGCAATACTACGCAGGACTGGATCCCAAGACCATAAATGGCTTTGACATGGCCGTGCCGATGTCAATGCCGCCGCAGAGGTTGAAGAGGAAACGCGAAAGCGAAGAGGCGTCTCATGTCGATTCTACCAGGCCTATATCCAGGCATGATTTTTCTCCCCCGGCCACTGTCCATCTCCAACCCTATCCGGTAGAGTATCCCAGCGAATCTTACAACTTCCTGCAGCAGGGCTTCGTGTCCCCTGGGCTCTCTACAACGGAAGCATTGGCCCAGCCGAAGGAGGGACGTGATATCTCTTACCATTTCGGCTATTAGTAATTAGCAACTCTCAGCTGGTCTCCAGAGTTGCGTGGAAATATGCTGTATGTGCTCTGCCGTCAGGTCTATAATAATTGTTTGGGTTGGCTTTGTTGTAATTTTGAGGGCGTTTGTTTGCATATCCCTTTCCGAGTGGCCAGGGTAAACGAAGAAGGCCTTCGACTGTGCAGATTGGGACCGGATCGGTAATGAGGTGGGCCTGATGCTTATAAACGAGGTTATAACGAGATTCGCAGTGGATAATTTTAATCTAAAGGGTCACGGTCAGTTGGCAGACATCCATGGATACTCCTGATTTGCGACCAACACCTACTAGGCACCTGTGTCTGAAAGCGGAGTTAATGACTTATATTGTTAGAAAATGATTCTTAATGTGTGTCCTAGTAAATTTGTAGCATGCTATCTTATAACTAGTGATATCTATATTAGTTACTATAAATAGTCGAACTTAAAACTATGATCGCTTATATTACACTCAAGGAACATATTTTCCACCAATCAGCATGTTAGCTCAGGGGAACGAGCGCCGGGCTCATAACCCGGAGGTACGTTTAACCGAATCCAATTTCACCCGCAACATCATAACTAACAATCAATAGGTCCCTGGATCGAAACCAGGACATGCTATGTCTATCTTTTTTTTCCACCTTCTTTATTATTATTTTTTTTGGGCAGTTACGATTCCAAGGCACTCTTTTTTCTTGAAGTAACAAGCCCTGTTGACGAAATTTGGCTGTTTCGCGCTATTCACCCAATGAGTATTCTTACCTCGGATCTTAAAAAAATACATATATTAAGCTTGAACCAACATACCTTGACGAAGTGGCCGAAGCAACGTTCTTCACAATTGGAAATACAGCATCCCAACACCCCAGTATCAACTTCATAGCCATATCTCACAGCGGCCACCCTTCAACAGAGAAATTGCTAGAAGCCATTAGCGGCCCTGGTGATACCTCTTTAGGCTCTGTGGCTGTGACTGTCCATCCATCCTGAGCGTGAAAATTATGCGAAAGGGAGCTTGGGTGTTGTTTCCTGGGGCCATGTTCTCAGTCCAGCGGGCTTACTGGGGGTCTGGAAGGTCGGGAAGGAGAAGGGTATTTGGAATAGTCCGAGTGAGAGTGGGTGCAAAAGACTGGTGCACGCTGATGTGCTTTTCTGTCATTTTCAGTTTCATACAGGAATAATTGCGAGACAAAGGACTCGCTTTACAGTTTTTCTGGCCCACTGGCGACGCAACGGCCATATGTAGTCTGGCCACTAGGAGCAGAGAGAGAGAAAAGAGAGATTGATTCTCTATCAACAAAAACAACAGAAGCTAGCTAATATAGCTAACTAACGTAATCGGTAAGCGAGTCGGCCATGTAAGCCAGTCGGCCACCCAACCCAACCTACTAATTTCAGATACATTTATCTCAACCAAAACGCCATTAAATTAAAATTAAAAAAACCATCATCTATCTGGACATGTATCTCTCCTATAACCCTGATTTTTATATAGCCCACATATTAGTAAAGCCCTAGTTCTTAGCTGCAAAGGTGGCGAAGGCCTTCTTCGCCTATAGGGTATAGGTGCTTCTATTGCTTCCACCGGCTATATAGTTAAAGCAGATACTTCTTAAACTGAGATGCCTTCTTCTACGGGTATCTACCTTCTAGATCGAGTGCGTTTTTGCTTCTACTTCTTATTAGCGGCGCGTAATTCCTTATTTTCTTTAGCGAGTAAGAGAGCACCTTATATTATAAGACGGTAGCCTTTTATAAGCTAGTTTAGTGCACGATCTAATAGGCTAGGTAGACTCCGAGATCTCGTACGAAGTAAAGCTTTAATTAATAAAGCCTATCGACGTAGTTCTTTCTCCGTAAAGGGGGTTTTCGGTATAAAATTCCGGCTCGATTCACTACCCTGGCTCGGAGGGGGGGTAGGTATAGCAAGCCAAATATTAAGCTTCGAAATCACTCTCTCCGGTATAAAAGGTATTAAACTAGTAGATCTAAAGCTATTTATAATAGTCTTAGATTTAAAAGCCTCTATTCGTATAAGGGGGTATACTTCGAGGAAATCAAGTTTATTAATATAATTTATCCTAACCCGTATTTTTAATTTAACTAGCCGGCTATAAGCTCGTTTTAATACCGTAAAATAGCCTATATTAAGAGGCTATAATAAGTAAGAAGAATACGGCGGTATATAAATTAGTATAATACTATTTTACTTATAAATCTTATCAAATTTCGGCGTTAAATAACTTCCGTAACTATTAAGTATTAAGAGCCGATATCTTCCTTTCGTATATAGTAAAGTCGTAGGAATAAAAAGCTTTTTAAGCTAGCGAAGTCCAATTTTATTAGAAGTCTATCTATTAGGACTAACTTCGAATCGCTAATCGCCTAGGAGGCCGCTATCGAACTAGGATTTAATAAAGACTTTACCTTTAAAAATTATATACGGAGGTAAGGCCTAACTAGAAGTATTCGTACACTTAATAACTATTACCCACTCGCGATTTCTAGGTTATAAAAGTGCTCGCCGACTATAGTATTCACTCCTCGTTATAACCTTCGCGGTTACCGTTAACCCTATCGTAAAGCCGGTCTTATTAAAGTTATAAATGTCGTTAGGGTCGATTCTAAATTAAAGAATAGTTTTTTAAATAAGATTAAACTACTCTATAATAATCTTCGGATCTTTATATTTCGCACGCTTATAGTTATACCGTTTCGAAAACTAAGAGGATAAGAGAGGGCGCCGTTTTATAAAATTATATACCTATTTTTTACCGACCGAAATAACTAGGGTAGTTCCGCGCTTTTTAAGAAGAAGATTCGCCGTTTCTCGTATAGAAGAAGGCCGGGGAGTAGCTCTATAAGAATCTATAGAGAGAATCCATTTTTTAAGAGACTCCTCTTCAGTTTCTATTAGCTTATATAAATTAGCGCGAGAAATCGCGCGATTTTAGAGGCCCTATAGTCGGTCTTAAAGAGTTAAACGCGGTATATTAAATCGGCGTGCTACTTCACGAATTGAAGAGATTTCTTTATTTTTAAAAGCCTAGATAGCTAATAAGATCCTACCCTCTTACTCTATTGAATTTGCAGAGGATCGGGAGCGAATTGGTGGCATAGTAGGTGGTTGAATTAACTAGGTGCTAATTCATAGACGCGTTTTGGGTGGGGTGGCCGACTGGCTTACATGGCCGACTCGCTTACCGATTACGTTAACGTATTTCATAAGCGAGCTGCGCACACAAGCGAGCTACGCACCCCACCCAAAACGCGCTCATAAATTAGCACTTAGTTAATTTAACCACCCACCATGCCACCAATTCGCTCTCAATCCTCTAAAAATTCAATAGAGAGAGAGGGTAGGATCTTATTAGCTATCCAGGCTTTGAAAAATCAAGAAACTAGCGCTATTCGCGAAGCAGCACGCCGATTTGAAGTGCCTAAATCAACCCTCCAGTCGCGTCTTTGCGGGACTACATTTCGCGCGAATTCTCGCGCCAATTCATATAAACTAACAGAAATTGAAGAGGAATCTCTTTAAAAATAGGTTCTCTCTATAGATTCTCGTAGATTAGCTCCCCGGCCTTCTATAGTACGAGAAATAGCAAATCTTCTTCTTAAAAAGCGCGGAACTACCCCGGTTGTTTCTATTAGCGAAAATTAGGTGACGAACTATATAAAACGACGTCCTCTTCTATCCTCTCGGTTTTCGAAACGGTATAACTACGAGCGTGCGAAATACGAAGACCCGAAGGTTATTAGAGAGTGGTTTAATCTTATTTAAAAAACCATCCTTCAATTTGGGATCGACCCGGACGATATTTATAACTTTGATAAGACCGGTTTTGCGATAGGTTTAACTACTACTACGAGAGTGATTTCGAGAAGTGAATACTACGGTCGGCGAGCTCTTTTATAGCCTAGAAATCGTGAATAGGTGACTATTATTAAGTATACAAATGCTTCTAGCTAGGCCCTCCCGCCGTATATAATTTTTAAAGGCAAAGTCTTTATTAAATCCTAGTTCGACGGCCTCCTAGGAGACTAGCGATTTGAGGTTAGTCCTAATAGATAGACCTCTAATAAAATTGGACTTCACTAGCTTAAAAAGCTCTTTATTCCTACCACTTCTTCGCGTACGAAAGGGGGGTATCGGCTTTTAATACTCGACGGCTATAGAAGTCATTTAACCCCGAAGTTCGATAAAATCTATAAAGAAAATAAGATTATACCAATCTATATACCTCCGCACTCCTCTTACCTTTTACAGCCTCTAGATATAGGCTGTTTTATAGTGTTAAAACGAGCTTACGGCCGGCTAGTTAAATTTCGAATGCGGTGCGGATCGAATTATATTAATAAACTTAATTTCCTCGAAGCATACCCCCTGACACGAATAGAGGCTTTTAAATCCGAGACTATTAAAAATAGCTTCGGAGTAGCCGGTTTAGTCCCTTTCTTACCGGAGAGAGTGATTTCAAAGCTCGATATTCGGCTTCGAACCCCTACCCCCCCCTCCAGCCGGGGTAGTGATTAGGATCTAAAAACACCTTCGAACTATATATAATTGCAAAAGCAAGCCTCCTTAATAAAAGCACTACTTCGTACGAGATCAAGGAGCCCCCCGAGCCCGCTTAATTCCGCTATAAACTAGGTTTTAAAAGCCTACCAGATCACAATACAATCCGCCGTATTACTCGAGAAAGAAGTGAGCGATTTACGCGCTAAAAACGAGAAGAAGAAGCAGAAGCGAACTCGATCTACAAGGACGATAGTCCACGAAGGGGATCTCTCAGTTCAGGAGGTTCGTCAGCTACGTTCGGAGCCATTTGAGGCCCAAGTAGCGCGTCTCAACAACTATCGTGAGCAGGTTTCGGAAGGTTTAAGACCGCCCCCCCAGGCTGGACGAGCATGTGGAATTTGTAGGAAGCCAGGACATAGAAGAGAGACATGCCCAGATAGATGATGTTTTTTTTAAATTTAATTTAATGGCGTTTTGGTTGAGATAAATGCATTTGAAATTAGTAAGTTGGTTGGGGTGCGCAGCTCGCTTGTGTGCGCAGCTCGCTTGTGAAATACGTTAGTTAGTTAACGTAATCGGTAAGCGAGTCGGCCATGTAAGCCACTCGGCCACCCCACCCAAAACGCGTCTATAAATTAGCACCTAGTTAATTCAACCACCTACTATGCCACTAATTCGCTCCCGATCCTCTGCAAATTCAACAGAGTAAGAGGGTAGGATCTTGTTAGCTATATAGGCTTTTAAAAATAAAGAAATCTCTTCAATTCGTGAAGTAGCACGCCGATTTAATATACCGCGTTTAACTCTTTAAGACCGACTATAGGGCCTCTAAAATCGCGCGATTTCTCGCGCTAATTTATATAAGCTAATAGAAACTAAAGAGGAGTCTCTTAAAAAATGGATTCTCTCTATAGATTCTCGTAGAGCTGCTCCCCGGCCTTCTTCTATATAAGAAATAGCGAATCTTCTTCTTAAAAAGCGCGGAACTACCCTAGTTATTTCGGTCGGCGAAAAATAGGTATATAATTTTATAAAACGGCGCCCTCTCTTATCCTCTCGGTTTTCGAAACGGTATAACTATAAGCGTGCGAAATATAAAGATCCGAAGATTATTATAGAGTGGTTTAATCTTATTTAAAAAACTATTCTTTAATTTAGAATCGACCCCGATAACGTTTATAACTTTAACGAGACCGGCTTTACGATAGGGTTAATAGTAACCGCGAAGGTTATAACGAGGAGTGAATACTATAGTCGGCGAGCACTTTTATAACCTAGAAATCGCAAGTAGGTAATAGTTATTAAGTATATAAATACTTCTAGTTAGGCCCTACCTCCGTATATAATTTTTAAAGGTAAAGTCTTTATTAAATCCTAGTTCGATAGCGGCCTCCCGGGCGATTAGCGATTCGAAGTTAGTCCTAATAGATAGACCTCTAATAAAATTAGACTTCGCTAGTTTAAAAAGCTTTTTATTCCTACGACTTTACCGCGTACGAAAGGAAGATATTAGCTCTTAATACTTAACGGTTATAGAAGTTATTTAACACCGAAATTTAATAAGATTTATAAGTAAAATAGTATTATACTAATTTATATACCGCCGTATTCTTCTCACTTATTATAGCCTCTTAATATAGGCTATTTTATAGTATTAAAACGAGCTTATAGCCGGCTAGTTAAATTAAAAATACGGGTTAGGATAAATTATATTAATAAACTTAATTTCCTCGAAGTATACCCCCTTATACGAATAGAGGCTTTTAAATCTAAGACTATTATAAATAGCTTTAGATCTACTAGTTTAATACCTTTTATACCGGAGAGAGTGATTTCGAAGCTTAATATTTGGCTTGCTATACCTACCCCCCCTCCGAGCCAGGGTAGTGAATCGAGCCGGAATTTTATACCGAAAACCCCCTTTACGGAGAAAGAACTACGTCGATAGGCTTTATTAATTAAAGCTTTACTTCGTACGAGATCTCGGAGTCTACCTAGCCTATCAGATCGTACACTAAACTAGCTTATAAAAGGCTTCCGTCTTACAATATAAGGTACTCTCTTACTCGCTAAAGAAAATAAGGAATTACGCGCCGCTAATAAGAAGTAGAAGCAAAAACGCACTCGATCTAGAAGGTAGATACCTATAGAAGAAGGTATCTTAGTTTAAGAAGTATCTGCTTTAACTATACAGCCGGTGGAAGTAATAGAAGCACCTATACCCCCCCGGCGAAGAAGGCCTTCGCCACCTTTGCAGCCAAGAACTAGGGCTTTACTAACATATGGGCTATGTAAAAATCAGGGTTATAGGAGAGATGTATGTCCAGATAGATGATGATTTTTTTAATTTTAATTTAATGGCGTTTTGGTTGAGATAAATGCATCTGAAATTAGTAGGTTGGGTTGGGTGGCCGACTGGCTTACATGGCCGACTCGCTTACCGATTACGTTAGCTGGAAAAGATGGAAACCTGATAAACCAGGCACCGGCATGTAGCCTATCTCAACAGATACGATAAAGAGTGGTACTTCTCTTCCAAATTATTCACCGCTGGTCTACTAGTTTGCTATGCTTTTTCAATTGAACGTCAAGGACCGTCAACGTATCTCAACCGACCCAAGGCCAACGAAGAAAAGATATCCTGGAGAGGCAAGCATTGTTCTACTCACATTGGTCTATCGCTCTAGCACTCACTCTTCTTTACGGTGACTTTGTCTTGCGACGCACCGCTTTGCTTTTGTCTTGCGGTCCTCCTCCCGCTACTTATGGTTTCCCAACATGGCTCCCGATCAATCAAAACAACAGACGTCACGGCAGCCTGGACGAAACACAACCAAATCCAAACAGATTTGCCAGCGAAGAACTAAATTCTATGGCATGGAGCAAGTGGATTGGCTGCGTGTACAACCCTGGTCTCACGCCACAGAGTTCCTTGAACGCTGGAACCAGGCATACAAACACACCCACGCGCATTTGATATCATTGGATACCGACATACCCAATACCATTCAATACTGGCAATTCCTTGAAGCAGTTCATTCCCATCCCGACCTGGAACAGTGGTATCCCGATGTGGACTGGGAGTCAAAGGAGGCTATTTCCATGGATCAAGTTCGAAGCCAATTTTTGGAAGTTGCCATCAACATTCCAGCGTGAAAGCGAATAGTTGCGCTTGTGGCCCGATCACCTAGTGGCAGTCGCATGGAAAAAGACGATTATCTTCTCTGGAGTCTAGAATGGACTAAGCTTTTCTATGAAAAAAAATTACGGCAAAATTCAATCCGAATGTCGCTTTCTCACGTTTGTTCAGTCATCAAATACCCCGTTGCGGCCAACGGGAGAAGTATCGTCGTTTTTTGCCAGCCTACGCAATGAGGTTGAAGAATATGAGGGGGAATTGCTCATAGTTGTCAACGGCTGGGATGGGTTAACGACTGATCGAATGAGTTTCTACAACCTCTTTTCTCACTGGGCAGAGCGCATTACCCTTCGAATCTACTCCCAGGAATCTATTTGGCAGCAAAAGAAATTCTTCGAAGTCAATGTCACGCAAGTCTGCTCGGTCTTCAGAGGTGAAATCGAGTTTGATATAGAGGAACTGGACAACGACTTTTCGCTCAAGGATTCGACTGCTTTGTTCATTCGGAGATTTAGCGCTATCTCTCTTATAAAAGAAGATATTTCTGTCGTATCGACCGAGTTGCGTGCGCTGACCAACGTCAGAAACGAGCAACCAGAATCTCGCAATTTATCAAAACACATCTGTGGCGACTGCAATATCCCATTCCCGACCTCTGTTGACCTGAACCGGCACATGCACCACAAGCACGAGAAACACGAGAATCCTGAAATGGATTTGCGCTGTAAGTTCTGTGGATATCTATTCTCGCGGAAGGACCATAGGGATCGACATGTCAAAGAGACTTGCCCCCAAAACCGGCCCAAACAGACCCTAGCCTGTGAAATTGTGATTGATACACCGTGTCTGCTCAAAGAGGAACCCACGGTGGCTCGAGAGTGTTCGGCAGGCCTGCAGGTTCCTCCTCCTGACCAACAGACATTGGCCAAGCAAGAGCCCCCAGCAAAGAAACTAAAGCGTTGTCGAAGAGGAAGCAAAATTCGGTTCCTACCCCCTGAGGCGCTGCCTAAGGGCTCAGATAACGGAATACTTTCCTATTACCAACTAACAGAGAGACACGCGAGACATCTACCACGTCTGGAACTCAATCCTGAAAATCTTAACGGCATGGAAAAAGACATCGTGTACAAGGGAGAACTATTTTGTAGATATCCTAAGTGCGAGCACTTCAAACGATATTCACAGCCAACAAAGCTGCGAACGCATTATGAGCAAAGTCACCGCTTCCGATATCAAGCGTCCTCGCCTGGGCATCTTAACAAATTCGGCGAGCATCTACACGCAGAGGGAATTGAATGGCTGGCAAGATGGGCCCAGCTCGGGCAGGACGAGGCTGGGGAAAGGCCAATTCCTACAAGGAAATAGGCGTGTGTGCACGCAGGTCACAGCTCTATTCCCGGATCATGGGCTCTCAACTTACATTATGTCGATACCGAAATAGTAGTTTAGACAGCTCCAAGGTTAATCTGCAATGGTTGAAAAAGTAAGTTGAAGTTGGTTGAAGATAGGGCTGGAAAGTACTCTGGCACGGGCGATATAGACAGCCATCATGTAGAGAAAATGATCATGCCGAACATTCCAACCGCTATCAGCTCAATCTACTTAAACGGCAAGGTGTCGCTAAAATATTAGCTGACTATAATCACTTGCGGCCTTCCAAGGCTGGTGATTTAGACCAAGGCCACCAGGCTAAGGTCCTTTACTATATTACCCTACCCAAGATATACTGAATAATTTGACAAGAATACAGATCCTGCAAAAGACCACTAAGTCTGAAATGGTGTTACCTTTGAAGTCAGCTAGGGAGAGTTACCAATTTGAGAAGAGATAATACGCTAGGGGTATTCCGTGGCTGGTAGGTTGTTTGCTGTGATTGCTCTAATATTGCCGGGCGGTAGGTACGAAGTATAGAGTGACCCGTGGACCATACCACATCACGTTTTACATCTCATGTGATTCCCTCGATGAAGCCATGCAAGGGATATAGTGCACTGACAGGGCATCGCGAAGAACCAACTAGAAATACGGAGTAGAGAAGAAACCAATTGAAAGAAGCCACATATAACAAGACAGATCAGATTCCCATGATCATCGTACAGCTTCATAAAGTTCCTCCCCAGCCACACATCCACTCTTCCACTCCACCTTTCGACTGCCCCCACTCCAATACAACGAACGTATTAAAGACCCACGGCCATTAAGCCACAGACCCACCGATGTACATCACCCTGTCTATCATTTATCGCCTATCACTTTTAACGGTGTGCAATTTAAATATGTATATGTACGGTCGCTTATTTCGTACGGTATATGGTAAAAGTTAGCATAAATACAAACCCACATGCAGCAAAAGATAGTTTCAAAACGAAAGCTTGAATAGGACTTAATTGCTGTTGATGACGCTGACAATAAAGACAATGACAGCAACATACGTAGCTGGTAAAAGATAGGGTGATACAACGGGGACATATGGGTATCAATTCCCACGTGCCAAAAACCATAGACCAAAATAAGCAACTCCGTTAGCTGCACATGTGGACATGGAGATGGATGAAATCCTGATATGGAGGCTGAATTTGTACATTGTTGTAAACAACTACGTCGACACTCCAATCCCAATCCACATCCCCACAGATTTCAACCAAAGTATCCCAGTACCGGGTACCAGGATTCTGGTAGCCAAATTGCTTATCAGGCCAGAGTTTGGATGAGCTCGGGTTTGTTCCAAGGCTTTCTTGGAGTCTACGCAATCATGGGATCATACTCTTGGCATATGGAATACTTGCACGACTCGCTTGTTACAAGGCATGTACAACGTCTGAAGATATTAATGGGTAATTGCTATTGTTGATGCAATACGGAGTACAATATATTCTCAGCGCGAATCGGAACTCATCCTAGAGATGTTAATTAATTAATTGCAATTATTGTACATTCAATGAAAAAATATTCAATATACAATATACAATATACAATATTATATTGCACAATGACCTTATGTACCCATATAGGTATTTTGGCCAACTCTAATTTACAATGTAGAAGAAATATTCTAAAAAAACTGTATGGAGTACCTATGATATTGCTATACATTGTACATAGAACTTAAGAGATCGACGCTGAACAGTCAAGATAGCTGATACAAGTGGGTAAATATGCGGGTGTGATGCAAGTGGGGAGCGAAGGGTTTCGAGTCTATCCCTCGATTGTTTTGAGTGCAGTGTTTCACCCGTTTCCAGGTAATCATCATTGTGGGGTGTGGAGTGTGGAGAGTGATAGATCATTTCCAAATGAATTCATGTCATATCCAAAAGCTAATATACATTTTTTTTAGAGGAATGTACTATAGTACAAGAGCGACACACTGTACTGGGGTCAAAAATGCAGCAACACCATGTACAACAGAAATGTACAACACCAAAACCGTTTGTTTTCCCGGGGCCAATGGCATAGACAGAAAATAGACCAAAAAAAAAAACACACCAACCAATGCTAAAAGGGCGGACCGCATGCAAATCAATCATTAACGTAAAATCGTACACATAATAAACAAAATCGGAATCCGAATAGTGATACAGAGTTCATGAGAATTAGGGAGCTGAATCGTCATGATGACGCAACCCCAGACTTTTGGTGGACCTCAAGTGGGTCCACCTATGACGTTCGGCATGCCGATCCGGTGACTATGACGTGGAAGGCGCTCTCAGTCTCTCCTCCTGCGCTGCTTGCCTGGCCAGTCGATTTCAGGGTGAACCACTCGCATGTCTGTAATTAATGTAATTAGTGTATGATCAACTTAAGGGGTAAAAGAAAAGATAACTTACGTCTTGTCAGAGCATCGTTTCGGCTGAAGGTCTTGTCCTCGTTACAGATATGACAGCGCACCTTCTGCTTCCCGGCGGTGTGTATCGTATGCTCATGCCGCGTAAGATCGTAGGGCCGGGAGAAGATGGAATTGCATGCTTTGCCTGTAGACGGGTTGATGCGTTCGCACTTGTGCGGACCAGCCTGGGAGTTGCGGAGCGAGGTGTCGCGGGTGACAAGGTGGCCGCCCGGTGTTGTTTGCCGGTGCGCCTCGCGCTTGTGTCGCTGGAGTCTGGAGGGGGTGTCGAAGCGGTCTGAGCAGTTATGGTAGGTGCAAGTGTAGGTGCCCGCATCCGACGATGTGTTGGCAGGACGGGGAATACCCTCTGTAATTGACATATTCATTTGACTTGGAGGCGAACTCTCAGTAGATTCCACGGTTGGGAGTGATGGGAACTCGGTACTCTGCGGCAAGAGGTTGTTCTGAGGGCGATGCATCTGAGGTTCAGTAAATGCGAATTGTGGTTGGGCCATGCTGGGTGCGGAATATTGAGGGAATGCTTCCATCGGTCGCATTGAGCCATTATCGCGTCGCAAGCCAAGCGCATCACCCAGGTTGAAATCAGCCTGACCTGGGGGGAACAGAGGAGGCATGGCATCATCGTTTTCATGGAAATCCAGGACCGCATCCTTGGGGGACATAGTCTTAATATCTCCAGTGTTTGGGGTCTGGTCCATGTTCATTCCGTTCATGGGGATGCTGGTAGCCATCTGGGGTTGCTGGAGAGCGTTGTTGCCCATGTCACCAGCGAACGGGGAAGAGGGGCGGAAAGGAGAGCGACCCCGTCTGTTGGCAGGCGATTGCGAACGAGCAGACATATGTCCCTGGCTGGCAGCTTGCAGGCGATCGGCAATAAAATTGCGCGGGTTGAGGTGGTTTTGTCCCATCGGCTTGGACATCTGGGGCGCTGCCATGACGGCGGGGTTATATAATTCGTCTTGGTATATATCGGAAATGGTTCTGTTCAGCTTGGGGACTCCAATTGACATGGCACCATTGGCGCTGTTGTATTCTGGAGGTGCGTCGAAACGTAAGTATTGGTCCATCCACCTATCAATATCAGGAATTCGATTCTCACCATTGGTCATCGACTTGGATGCGTCGTCGAGTTCGTCGAGGGTAGTCTGCGGAGTCACCGGCGAGTTATGGCTCATTGTCGACACCGATGGAGCCAACGAGTAGTCGTTCTGCAGTTGCTGCGGGGGTGACTGCTTCTGCTGGTCCATGATCGCTTTTCTCATAGCAGACTCGGCCTCGGCATTCTGACCATCTTGGGAAATGGGATCGAAACTTTGGAAGGGAGTCGCAAGGAATGAGTTCTGGAGAGGTGTTTGCACCGGGGTGGGCAACGGCTTGTTGGCGCTGTTGGAGCGGCGGTGGTAGTTGTTGGCTGCCAACCCTGAGGGGGCTGAGCGCGAGGATGCTGAAGGCGAAGATCTCTTTTGCACACCGGGGTATGGGATGCGCGCAGGGCTCAATAACTGCAGGTTGCTATCCCAGCCCTGGTTACTGGCGAGAGGTTGTTGTACCAGCATGGGCGTATAATATTGCTGAGAATGTTGAGGCAAGTAGTGCGACGGTGAGTTGGAACCCTGAATGTCGTACGACGGGTTATATGAAGGCGCCGGGGTCATCGAAGGAGCCCCGAAAGACTGATAGTCAGACGTCTGCGGGCAAGAAGTCGAGAAGGTCGGAGAGGAGAAAGTAGGGGAGGAAGGCGCGGAAGATGGCGGGGAGAGCTGTACACTGGGGTGGCACTGGAACGGTGATTGCAAGCGAGATTGATCGTAGTGCAAGGCGTTCTCGGAATAGAAATCAGGTGGGTACTGGTCGTCTTGTATGGTGATGTCCTCTGGATTGTATGGATCGGTGATGAGACCCTTACGTGGGTACATAAGCATTATGTTATCACGGTGTTGGGGACGTCAGAGAGAGTGGGTAGGTTTCGCCACCGGGGAAAGGCGAGCTTTTATAGAACCCGCGGCACAAAATCCGATTAAGATTTCCTGATCAATTGTGGCCGTGCTTTTGGAGAAATCTGGATTTGAGACTTTGGTTCAAAGCTTCAGGTAGCGAAGAGTCTGGAAACGTCGGGAGGCTGATCGAATGGAAAGATCAGAGGGCTGGAACTTTAATAGAGATGACTGTGGTTGGTGTGAGTTTGGTTCTGGAGAATGACTCGACCGGAGGAAAAGGAAATCTTACTTGATATGATGATCTCAAGAGTCAGAGTGTTTTATGAGTAATGAAGTTGAAAGAGGTCGGGAGGAGTGAATTAATAAAGAGTTAATAAAGAGCGCTCTGTACTAGATGACCTCACTAGCTCGGTCTCTCCGAACAAGAATTTACCGTATTGACCAATTTAGCGTAACTGGCGTAATTATTATTTTTATTTTTGTACCCAATTCCAACGCTAGTCCAAATTGGGACTGTATTCGTATCACCACATACGCCATTTTTACCGAGTCCCACTGATCTGATCTGGGGATCTCTTTCACTCTTTCCCTTGTGAAGTTTGTGGCTTACAGGATATACAAAGCCACAAGGATCCACCATACCTATATTTCTATATGATTGGGCTTTTTGGGCGTCAATGGGAATTGTTTAATATCTACATTAATAAATATTATTATTACTTTTTTTTAAATTTATTTACGAGAATTCCGGGCAAAACATTCAGCCAAGGTTTACAGTACATCGCTTAGAGAAGAAAGTAAAAAGGGAGAAAAAATTTCTGTCGCATAATCTAGAACTAGCTCCGATTTGCACTCGGGTGACCAGGGCCAAAATTAGGAAAATGGGGGTGGAGATGCCGAGATATCCCTAGGGCTGAGCCACACCTTAGTTTTGTTTTTGTCCCCATCTCGCATACTAAATTTTGGTCCGTTGGGAATTGATTCGGCCTGATCTACTCCGTACTCCGTACTATTTCCGGTGAGTCAGAAGTCATTAGAAATGGATAATTGAGACCCGAAGAGTTATTCGGCCGTGTATATTAATTATTTGTCCAGACACAACTAGTACTTTCTTTGTAGACACACTAGCCACATCGAGATGGAGCCATGTGGCTGGTGTCCAATGGTTCGGCCGTCACAACCCTACAACGTGCAGACCACATTCTTCTCATTTCTTCGTACTCGGATTCCATGACTCGAATACTTAAAATTGTGGCTGTGAATTAGTTGTCTTCCGATTGTGTTGGGATTGTCTTGCGATTGTCTTGCGATGTCTCCCCACTACGCGCCAATCGGCGGGTTCCGCTCGGCCGTAGTTCGACAGACGCGATACTCAGCTGACCATACATCTAATGGCATGATAAGCTGAAGTTGGACATGGCTCCATGGATCTTGTTTGTATATAGAAATTTAATGACCAGCTGATCCCAGATCTTGAGTCACCACGGGATTTTTTATTTTTTATTTTTATTTTTTTATCTAAGTGAAGGGCTATCGTCCACGGGCATATACTTCCCATGTCTTACATTTGTCAGGTGTAAGCGCTTGT
The DNA here is from genome assembly GCA_002072365.1 of Penicillium flavigenum. Lineage (NCBI taxonomy): Eukaryota > Fungi > Ascomycota > Eurotiomycetes > Eurotiales > Aspergillaceae > Penicillium > Penicillium flavigenum. Next base: position 192,697 of record MLQL01000011.1, read on the forward strand.
CTCTACAGGACTTAGCTCTGGCATAGGCTCGGTGGGAAATGCCCATTTGGGTTTATCATTGTTACGCTACACAAGAATCCCATGCGCAAGGCTCTAAGATCATGGTCACATGGTCTCTTTACTGTGGGCTGATTGCCTTAATTTTCTGGTCTGCATTGTTCGATGATTCGATGACTCGATCACATGTGAATCATATGTTTTTCCCTTTGACTCAAAAAGTGTTGGGAATAAAATTTGGAGTATTAATTTGGAGTATCAATGTTGAATTTTGTGTTTTCATATTTTCCTAGTGCTCGGATCCCTGTAGATCAGCTAAATCGTTAACTAGTGCGGGCGTTGTAGCACGCGGAACACCATGAGTAGCGTGGTAAGAATGCCATGTACTGCGGGTTACATTCGAAATTTTTCTGTTTTAGCGCTGTTATCCTTCAACCGTGCATATACACATGGCTAAGACACTAGATTCCAGAGTATCAGATTGCAGACCAAGGCCCTCCGAACCGAACAACATCGGCAAAACCCGACTCTCCAGCTTATATCTAGTTTGGAGGCAAAAACAGAAGGCAGCAGCAATAGTCTAATGGGTGCCATGTGATCTCTAGGGATCTCCCTTTGAAATCCACTAGCGCAAGATAAACCCGACCGGCACGTTCTCGGGGCTAAGTGACTTTCTCGGTCTGGACACGCCAACTCGGGTCCGGGGTCTGCCGTATTTACCGAACAGTCTGGCCCAATTCACTCTCCCTTTCTATCTTGGCGAATTCCTTAAGGGTGCACCAAAACGTGGCCCCTACAGAGTCCGGGGAAGTGGCAAACCAGCCTCAGCTGATCCAAGTATCCAGATCCAAGGGCCCACTCAGATATAGTGGGATAGTAGATCTATTGACGGATTTGCCTACCGAAGGCATCCTCGTTTAAAATGTACATATCCTCTTTTTCAATTGGGTAAACATTGATCCTGTCGCTCATTACCAAGAGAGGGCCCCTGCATAAGGACTTAAAAAGTCACGGAGAAAAAATTTTCACCGGCGTGCAATGCCGACCAAAAAAAAATTCTACATATGTCAGCACTTTAATCCGGGTTTCTCGGTGATGGGTCTGCGAGATTGTCATGCAGGATCATATTTAGTAACAGTCTAATGCAGAGTGAAAAAGTTTTCAATGTAAATGATTGGCTGCCACAGCTATGGCTGCACAGCCACTTCTCGGTACTGCCGTTACGCCGTTCAAGTTGCCGGTTTAACCTGTTACCATACGACACTTAGTGCAGCCACAATCTGCAGGTAATCGTATTCGGTATTTCTGGTATGTTCGAGAAGAAATTTCCGTGGCTTGTGCATGCCGCTAGTCCTGCATTCAGTAAAGCGTTGCTCTTCGAATTCTTCTGGAAGCTTTCTATTTTCGTTCCGGAATACCGGCCTCCGGGCACCGCCGACATTGTCGGAGGACCATGCTCCTGCTTTCAAATCTGTGTTCAGACTAGTTTTTCCTTTTATTTTTTTGCGCTTTACACATCTTAGTGTAGTTGATTATTGATTATCCCGATATTTGTCATTTTGGAGTCGTCCGTACTGACTGGCTGTTCTGACTCACACCTTGGCAACTTAAAGGGCTATCACGTGTCTGGTATAGATCCTCGAGGCTAGCCGCGTATGCATATCCTATGTGCTTCGTCATCTTGAGTCAGCAAGATTTAGAAAGGAGGCTCCAAGGAGCTTTGTTGAGAAAAGAGTTGTGGCTATGCTCATGGAAGCAAGGGATTGCAGACTCCTTACTTGGTTATCTATGTACACATGCTTTCTAGAATTTTAGAAGCTAGACACGATCTAGCTCTGCATTCCAGAATGCCACATGTTTCTGATAGTACACAATAAATATAATTATACTTTTTGCTGGTATCTAATACCTATACTGTATAGAACTGGAAACCAGGGGCTCAGCAATGACCAAGCACCCCATGACCCAGCCTTCAGGTCGATTCCTTGCAATAGTTCTTTTGATAGACCCTTAAAATGTCCTAGGTGGCCCTTGGAGTAGATAGGAGTTCGGCTCGTATGTATTTGACAATATAGAGAATGAGGCCAGTACCCACAGATAGATATGGTCATTTCTGTACCACATTTGTTGGTGACACAAGGATATGTGGTTACATCGAGATTCTCTCAGCTACAATCAATGGAGATTATGCACCGATGCTAAGCTGGACGCTACGGATAGCAATGAGCCTATAGGTTGACACTGCAAGATGTCGTCTTGGTATGAGGCGGCAACCTACAAGGCATCAGCATTTCCTGAACAGGCAGGAGAAGGTAACTAAATACTGGAAACTTCGGCGTCCAAAAAAGGATCCGTAAAGGCGCTGGTTTAGAGTATAGAATTCTTATATACGAGTTCCCGGGACTGTTATATCGGCATACCACAGAAGGGTAATAGATGATCATAAACTGCTTTATTGCCTTACAATGGTGATGTAGCCCTCCAAGTAAAACTTAGAGTTAACGATATTTCTATATGAAATGGACTTGTAAGATCTGTTTACTTGTTCTGGCTGATGTAGTCAAAGAGAATACTGGTTTACAACGTTCCAGCATGTTAGCTCAGGGGAACGAGCGCCGGGCTCATAACCCGGAGGTACGTTTAACCGAATCCAATTTCACCCACAACATCATAACTAACAATCAACAGGTCCCTGGATCGAAACCAGGACATGCTATGTCTATCTTTTTTTGGTCTTTTTTTTCCCTTCCTCTTCCCATATCCAATCATTCGTAAAAAATTACGACACATTCTTGTCCTACACAGTTCGGAACAGGCCTGGTTCCATCGTGCTCATTTTCAGTATTCAGTAGCCCCATGGATGTTTCCCGAACAAGACCCCAATATGCGATCTAGTGTACTGTTCATCAACTGTTCGTAGTGTCGCTTTTGGCGGGTTTCTCGGCGTTCAGCGTAGTTTGTCTTCTCGTTCGGCATTCAGGACTCGTTTCTATGGGAGCATCTGGGCTGTCTGTAGAGGGGATTCAGCAATAGTCGGCCGGGTAGACCGCCAGATATTTCGCCGGGCGAGGGTGGACGGAGTGAGAAGAGTAAATCTCATCAGCTTCACTAGAGGCGAGCAATTCATAGGTCAGCAAGGCTATATCAGTTTGACGGTCGGCATGGGGTTTTCGGAACCTTGAAGCCTCCGTCAGTCGAATGCTGTGGTCAGAGGGATCTGATGTCCTCTATTTCGGTCTCAATCTACCCTGTCAATGCCGGCCTTCTTTGCCCTCATGTTTACATGTATTTATTCAGTCTTTGTGGTGTTCATCAGGTGTTACAGCGTCACCCAATTCAGCCTGGGGTGTTGAGCCGCTGGTTCGGTTTCACATAGGCATTGGCTCCATTGGTCTAATACCAGCTTGTTGGTCTCGGTTTGTCGCTTTCTGCTCACCTTCTGGTATGTACAGCGGCTGATTGTGCTCTTCTTCGTGCAGTTTGCCCGAGGTTGGTCACCTACATAATATACTGTTTAACTGCAATTACAATTCGCTTCCAATGCAATTTGAACTATACCAGCTCTTTTGTCTTACTCCCATATCTCGCTTCAGTCTTTCTGATTTCCTTCAGGGTTGACCTCATAATGAGTTCTTCGGCTACCGTTCTGTTCATCATTTCCACAACCAGATCAGACGAGAATTGTGGCGTGGATTTCGCCAATGAGTCTGGAAAAGCCATGGGTCCTGGTTCCTCCCCGGTTCCCGCTGCGGTTCTCAGGGCCACAAGATTATCCATTGCCATTTTCACTGCGAGGTCCCGTAGACCTCGGTCGCTTTGGGGTGTTGAGCTGTATATCCCAGAGACGATGTGCGGGAACGTGCTTGAGTCCAGCCGCACCCGAGCTAGCTCTTTCTTAAGTTTGTCCTTTGAGAGAGCCTTGAGCCCATGGATGAGTAGTCGGTCGGCGAGCGAGTACACCAAGATATGAAGCAACAGGGTATTGCACGCGGTCGCTGCCTCTTCGTCTGTGTTACCAAGCTCTTCCAAGCTATCCTCCGCGTTTTCTCCATCTGGGTTTCCAGAAAGCTCTGTTTCTGGGGAGTGAACTTCCAATTGGTAGTCCAGAGTGTAGAGATACTCAATCATCCGCTCGATTATGTCCGGCTTTTCTTCTAGTACAACCCTGTTCGTGACCGATTCCTGTTTTTGATTAGCCGGGGCAGCGATTTTGGTCTTGTTCCCGCCATCCCAATGTGCATATTACCTCGAATCCACCATCGCAAGCTTTGGCAAAGAAATCCGACCTTGGGCAGACTATGCACTTGTGCACGGCGTATTCTTTGTCGCCACACACAATGGTAAGGTCGCTGTATTTGGGGTCAAGGTGTATGCTGCGGTATCGTTAGTGGTTTTCCTACCCACTCGCATGGTAGCACGGTACCTTGCTAGGCCCCTGAGAAGCTCTTTGAACTGTCTACTTTCTCTTAATGGTCTCTTTTTCTCCATGGTGACAAAGTTATCACGAGGCTTGGTGGTGCTGATGCTTGGCTCTGTTTTTGTTTATGACCTCGGGTGGTGGAGAAAATCACAATGCGGAGGAAGAATGGGGGAAAGGGTACATATTCATTCCCCCCTGTCTCCTCCCATGGGTGACTTGAATCCTGGGAACCCATGCAAGTCCAGGTGTGTTTGCCTGCATTTCGGCCTTACACTAGGCCTGCGTTTCAGATGACTCACCGTCTTTCTTTTCTCTGTGCGTTTTATTTAGGTCATTCATTGAGGGGCCTCGTGATTTTTTTTCTCATCCATATTCAAATTTCTGGGTGTGTATGGCCCGTCAAGTTACCAGGCAGTGGTCGGGTATTTTGACCGACTCGGATGCTATCTTAGGTGTCCATATGCATGTGTGGGTATACATAGCCTTGACCGGCAAACAGTAAATAGTGTTTGGGTACTCTCACATGTACCTGGCATTATACGTGTTGATGTTTGCTGCCTGCATATGCTGTTTGTTTGTCAGTGCCTTGGAGCCTGTCCGGGGTCATGGGGAATCAGCTGCCACCCTTCCTCGCTTTGGTGGTGCCCCATTTATTATCTAACGGGGTGGGCACGGTCTGTTTGGATGTTTTTTCTTATATATATTGTGGTGTGGAAGAGCGCCTCGGGCCATCTACTTATGTCTGATGTGTCTTCGGAAGGGTAGTTGTGGTGCCAAGGAAAGTTGGACTCCCTTTTTGGGGGGTTCAACTCGGTCTTCAATCTGACAAATGGACATTCATTGGATTTAAAAAAAAGTGATAATATTATGGTCCAATTTTGACCCTGGCTTTTGATATATCTCTCGCAAGCCAGTTGAAATACATGCTTTTGCCGGTTCGCTGTCATATGTCGGTATTTATCATGTTCTATAGCGCCAAGTAAAGTTGAACTGCCGTTTCCAGGGGGTTCAACTTCGACAAGTGTGGCGAATCTCCAGGTCTTTGCTCACCACGCCACAGTTTGTGGCCTGTACGGCTATAGGTAGAGCACTTGGACTATTGCTGGTGTATTTAGTATTTGATTGTGCATTCTATGTGGGTTTTATGCTTTTCCACGTGTTGACTGGGAGTCCATACCCAATGTAAAGTTCGATATATATTTGTACTATACCGCCCACGTATGACCCAAACCACGCATATTACCTACCCACACAACACAGACTTTAAGTCAGATTGAACCCATCGGTCAAATGACCAGACCACGAGGGAAGTCAAGCACACTACATATGTAACTAAAGGTGGTCTACAGAAAAGTAAGATGAGGTTGTCGTAGACATGTGTATATACTCTCCCGTACACGTCATGGAAGCACCAAAGAAACCAGCGGTAGCCTGGCATACGATAAAATACACGTAGCTATTTAGAGAGGTTAAGAAATACGTAGGTAGGAGTACTGGATCTGTAACAGAGATTTAATCAAAATCTATAACTCATGGTGGGCTGATGCTGAGCATGGGAAAACACGCCTTAGACAGGCAAAACAACGCGTCAAGCAACCCCAAGCCACGGAGACCTCAACCCTGCAAACGTCAAATGACCAAGCATCAGCCGCAGAGAATAGGGTATCACACACCAAAGCACAAGCCAAGCAAATAAACAACACGCTAAGACACAAGACACACGACGCGAGGTATACTACAAGCGAGACCGAAGAGCCAAAATCGTTTCAAGTTTTAATTGTATTCGTATCGGATCGCACTTAAGTGCTTGATCCCACCATGTCCATGGTGCCAGCCGTAATTTGGAGGCCGCTATGATACAGAAAAGCTCAGAAGCGCACACTATGGACGCGCAATATTGGTAATCGAGTGTTATGAAAAGCAAACCCAGAGACCCATGACAGTTGTAGTAAAATAAATCAGAGAACACCCCAACGTCCCGTCGTACCGTGAACCAGCCCGGAAAAGAAAAGAACAAATGATTTAGCCACCGAAACCGTAGAGGGTACCTGAGGAGGAAGGTTAGAGACGCGTTGTAGAATGGAAAGACACGTGGAAACTTACGGCCCTGGCGCTTGAGAGCGTAGACAACGTCAAGAGAAGTGACAGTCTTGCGCTTGGCGTGCTCAGTGTAGGTAACGGCGTCACGGATAACACCCTCGAGGAAGGTCTTGAGGACACCACGGGTCTCTTCGTAGATCATAGCGGAGATACGCTTGACACCACCACGGCGTGCGAGACGACGGATAGCGGGCTTGGTAATACCCTGAATGTTGTCACGCAAAATCTTGCGGTGACGCTTGGCACCACCTTTGCCGAGACCCTTTCCACCCTTGCCGCCTGAAATGAGACGCGTTAGAACGCGCTTCTTGTTGAAGAAATGGAAGTGTGGGGTAGTAACTTACGGCCAGACATATTGAATATGGATTAAAAGAAAAAAAGGGGGGTTGTAGAAGAGGAGATGTGGAGTTGGTAGTTGAGAGGTTGTCGATGGAATTGATGAAAAAAGAGGGAAAGGAAACGGAAGTGGACAGAGGATATTTGTATGATACGGGAATCAGCGAGGATTGGGAAATCACGCGCTAGGGATGACGTCCACCAATGAGAGTGCAGGATCACAGACCAACCTTGATCTACCGGGAGACCCCAGAGTTGGCACGCCGATTTTGCCGTGGCCCATTTTTGATCCTACTATAATCCACCACCAACAATGTAAATCTACAATAAAAATGGAACAATTATACATTCCAAAGGATATTGAATACTTCAGAATGTATTGATTGTCCATCCAAAGGAGGTTGGGTGCAAGATCAAGAATTCAAGGGTTTGGCATTCTATACTCCTTGATCCTGCATTCTCATTGGTTTAGAGCTCGCTTAGTTGGCAGTACCATCACTTTGATCCAGCTCAGCGAATCAGAGCTCACCGCAAATCAGTCTTTGGGCTACACGCTACGCAGTCCCCAGTCCTACGCGCACATTTTCCTGACTGATCCAGATCGGCTCACTTCCCCTGATTCGTGGCTCCCCTCCAGATCAATCCCCCCATCCTGTCTCCTACAAATACTCTTCCCCCACCCACCTCTCTCTTCCCTTTTGCATCCATCCTCCGCCAACCAACTCTTTCATCAACAAAAACCACTTTTCATCAAGTTTATCATCAAAGATGGCTCGTACCAAGCAGACTGCCCGTAAGTATATATTTTTCATATTTTATTCACATTTCTACCTCGCTGTCGCCTCCTGATTAGTCAGGTGGTCGCGTTTGAGGCAAGGATCTGGTGACGCGTTCACGCGTTGACAAGTAACATTTTACTGACTGTTTCAAACAGGTAAGTCCACTGGTGGCAAGGCCCCCCGTAAGCAGCTCGCTTCCAAGGCCGCCCGCAAGGCCGCCCCCTCTACCGGAGGTGTCAAGAAGCCCCACCGCTACAAGCCCGGTAAGTTCTATCTCATGTCGAACAAGACATCCATCAAGTATACATTGGGACATTTTCTAACGGTCCATCTCCAGGTACCGTCGCTCTCCGTGAGATCCGTCGCTACCAGAAGTCCACTGAGCTCCTGATCCGCAAGCTCCCCTTCCAGCGTCTGGTCCGTGAGATCGCCCAGGACTTCAAGTCCGACCTCCGCTTCCAGTCCTCTGCCATCGGTGCTCTCCAGGAGTCCGTTGAGGCCTACCTTGTCTCTCTCTTCGAGGACACCAACCTGTGCGCCATCCACGCCAAGCGTGTCACCATCCAGTCCAAGGACATCCAGTTGGCCCGCCGTCTCCGTGGCGAGCGCTCGTAATTTCTCTACTTTCAACGAGCTGGTTTTCTGAAAGGCGATCATGGGGTTTTGTTTTATCTTTTTATCATGACTACTGGCGATACATGATGGGTTTGCTTTCAAATATCAATGGGTTTCGGCACCGGGTTGCTTCGCAATTTGCTTTTTTATCGATGCTACTGCTCACCATCGATTGATGGGTCAGTCATGGGCATGTACATTATGGGGGCTCCCTTTAACATGATGCCTTAGCGCGCATCATCTCATGACAAGACGCTACAATGCTGTCTTCTATGATTCATCACTTCTTTTCTTCTTTGTAAACGGTCGTCTGTAATTCCTTCTGTAAATATTTGCAATCGACGCGCCTTCTTCTGTAGTTATTGGTTCGCTTGGACCTGGGGCGGTCTTCTGCCTTCTGCTTGGGTTTTCTTTGTGTTCTCGCGGCCGTATGCCAGGCGACGGTCGCAAGCCCTGGCGATACCCCTCACCCCATCCAAACTGGTGACGCATCCATCCAGGGCTATAGTGCCAACACCCACCAACACTGCCTAAGCAAAATGTGATGGAAATAATTTAGCCTACAACAATAGAATAGTCTATCTTTGCACATAATTATTCTCAAGCCAATATGAAAACAAGTGGTTCGATTACACCCCGAACCTTCCTGGAAGGTTTCCTTGCGCAACAAGAGAAAATATCATAAGTACGAGACTTCTATAATTAGGCAGCAACAAACAGACATTGGGCATTGAGATTGAAGCAATTCTTGCCCACTTGGAAAAACAGCCGAAAGAACGTGGGCCACCGCCTTGTACTGGGACTTGACCATGCAAAAGCACATACATGTGCACTCAATGTGACTCGTCTGAAACTTGACTATGACTTCACCGTTACTTAACCCCGACCTAACAATTAACTGGAACTTGGGAGTCTCCAATCAAATTGTAGAACACAATATGAATCAAGCAATGAAAACAAAAGGAATTAAACAACCGCAACCTGAACTCGGGTTTCCGACTAGTTCATACCAAAGCCCTGACCAGACCCCATAATCGAATCCGGTCGCCACACAAGCACTTGACTCCAAGTAAAATCCGCGAACTGGACTTGGATTGAGTCATAATGAGCTTAACACGTCATAGGCACTGTAGGGCACCTGGGCAGTAGTACTAGGTAGTCCTCCCCAGGTGTACCGTAGGAATACGGGCGAACATCAGAATGACTCATTGCTCTTCGGACTACGAGGAATATCCCCAATAAATCTGAATTATACGTGTGATACGTGTGACCAGTCTTCGAACGGAGAAGCAGATAGGAGTAGATCAGATGAACACATTTGTCGATGCTGGTATCAACCCTAGTATGTAAATGATAGACAACTCGAGCGCATTTCCAGTACGATGTATTTGACAGTCTGAAACTGCGTGCTTTGATTCTTATGATCTATTTGGTGCTATCGATTGATGTTTAAAATCGTTATCTACTTGCAAGGCTGAACCACATGCTAAGTAGATGGCCGTTTATGTGCCCCCAGCTGTCATGCAGTTTTAAGTGGGGACAGAGTGACCTGAACGCGTGTTTTGTATCTTTGATCTTACTGCCAATATGACTAGAAAATCTCTGAAATGAGGGAACCAAGTAGTCGAAGCCGAGAGGCATCTAATAATATGAATTGACACGTATAACCCTCCTGGGAACCAAGATCAAGACCATATAGTCTGGATGCAAATGTATCTATTCCCAGTTGGGATCCACATTACCTGGCCTGAGGCGAAAAGGAAGGCGCCAAGGGAGCGTAGAAAATTCTAGCTCCCGTAGAATTGGTGGCTTCGCTTTCCTTCCAAGCTTCTACTTGAACTGATTTTTTCTGCAAGCCACCCGCGTGTAGTTTTACCCGCCAGTACTGCCGAACCTTGGCTGAACCCTGGAGATATAGCCTTTTATAGCCTGATATATATATTTGTAAGAGATACATCTATGCACATAACTGATTCCTAGCTGAAATTAGAACCTTGGGCCCAGGAGATGTCTTTGATTACGCCTTTATTTTATTTTATTTTATTTTTCCTTTTCTCTTTCGAGTCCGCGCGTGCCTAATAAGATGGCTGATATTAGCCCATGGGTGGCCTGATGGCCCCCGGGTGAACTCGATCAACACAACATTCGATGGAGCGAAGCACAGCGCTGGTGCCTAGCTTGGATCAGATTCCAAAGACATTTGAAATGTATAACATAAGCAAATTCCGCGTCAGCATCGGAAATAGCATCCTCATTGCCGACCTAGGTACTCAAACGGGGGCTGAATTAGAAAATACTAGAATACTTATACATAATTGTTGATGGTAGCTCCACTATGCATAAGCCTGATGTCGATGATTGATAATTATCAATCATAACGTTGGTACGAAGTATGTGCACGGAGTTTGCCGGTCATAAGAATCATAAACCCCATTTTTGTACGTGTACCGGAGATTATCCTTAAATTGCCCGATCCAGGGAAGTTTAGATCTGTTGAAGCTTCGGTAGTTTCGGCAAGGTACCGAGTGCGGAACGTCCGACTGTGGGCTCCGAAGGTTATGCACGGCCCGATGTCCACGTGTGCACATTGATTTATAAATTTTATTTGTACATTGTTTATATGTTGTACACGGAGCACGGAGTACTCGGTGGTGTTATGTATAATAGCAGAGAATGAAATTAATCTCTAGAATAGACTAGAACAGAAACGCTAGGACCTCCGGGATGTTCCCTGAAACTTGCAGCCCAGTTGACCAACCAGATCGATGCCGCGTACCCGAGTAGCTCAACATAAAAAACGTTCATAAATCACGTGGCATAACAACGTGGCTGCAAACATAAGAGCACTTTTACTTCCAGGGCTGCATCTGAGTCTGCATCTGAGTAGGGTATGCATCTTTGTACTACGTATGGCCTTTATATCACCGAAGTGGACTGATATAAATCGGTATGAAATCTTTATACTAAAATGTATAAAAAATATATGCCCAAAACAACATAACCTTGCAAAGGGCCCAGATGTCAAATTTTGATTCAAAAATATCTTGTCCGGGTCCGGGGCCCACCTATTCCCTGAGGACCGGATTCCACTTATCCGTACTTTATCTGCATATATACGTATTCATAATCCTTCAACCCCCTCTTTTATATATAACTGGAGGCCCATCTCCAATTCACTGATTTCCCTCGGCATTGATCTTTCCCCCGCAAAGCTTCACCCCTCCTTTTCACCTTAAGCACATACCCAACCTCCAATACTTCCAATACCGTCGTCTTCTATATACCACAACTTTAATTCACTACCTGCCCACCATGGCAGCTGACTCAGAGCCTCAGATCGATAAGATCGAGCCCTCTGCCCCAACGAAAATCCCATACTGGCGCTTGGTCTTTGATCAGGGCGTCGTCACGCAAGAGATCATCGATCACCCATACCCCGGTTCAGGAACAGATGAGGACCCTTTTGCCGTAACATGGATCCCCGATGACCCTCGCAATCCCATGAACTTCAGCGAGGTGAAGAAATGGACTTTTACTATGATTGTGGCCATCGCAACATTGGCTGTTTCACTAGTATCATCTGCCTATACCGGCGGTATTCAAGAGATCATGATGCAGTTCAATATCGGGCAAGAGCTTGCCACTCTTGGCGTTTCACTTTTCGTTCTCGGTTTCGCCGTAAGTCCTCAACCCTCCAGACATTGGCTCTTGAGCTTGCCCAAAATCTGCTTTACATGCATACTGACGTTATTTGCTTGGGTATAGATCGGACCATTGCTTTGGGCCCCACTGAGTGAGCTGTTTGGTCGCCAAATCCTGTTCATTACCACCTATGCCGCCCTCACAGCTTTCAATGCCGGTGTCGCAGGTTCTCAGAATGCCTGGTCTATAATCATCCTTCGGTTCTTCGCCGGTTCCTTTGGATCTTCGCCTTTGACCAACGCAGGTGGTGTCATTGCGGATATGTTTCCCGCTAAGCAGCGAGGTGTCGCCATGAGTTTGTTCGCCGCTGCACCTTTCCTCGGACCTATCATTGGCCCCATCGCTGGTGGATTCATTGGTATGAGTGACGGTGGCTGGCAATGGGTCATGGGTTTCCTTGCCGTCTTTGCTGGTACGGTTTGGATTATAGGCTCTCTGACGATCCCCGAGACCTACGCGCCCGTCCTTCTCCGCCGCCGTGCGGAGAGGCTCTCAAAGCTGTCGGGCAAGGTCTACCGGAGTAAGCTTGAAATCGACCAAGGCAAGGTCTCTCTCAAGGAGTCGTTCAAACTGTCACTCTCCCGCCCTTGGGTTCTTTTGTTCCAGGAGCCTATTGTGTTCTTGCTATCTCTCTACATGGCTATTGTTTACGGTACCTTGTATATGATGTTTGCCGCTTTCCCTATTGTCTACCAGCAGTCCCGCGGCTGGAACCAGGGTATTGGTGGCCTTGCCTTCCTCGGTATCATGATCGGCATGTTGATTGCCGTCGCCTACTCTCTCTGGGACAACAAGCGCTATATCGAGGTAACTGATAAACATAATGGCTTCGCACCACCGGAAGCACGTCTCCCGCCCTGCCTCGTCGCATCCGTCGCAATCCCAATCGGTCTATTCTGGTTCGCATGGACCAACTATCCCTCAATCCACTTCATGGTCAGCATTGCAGCTGGCGTCCCCTTTGGCTTCGGAATGGTTCTTGTCTTCCTCAGCATCATGAACTACCTCATTGACTCCTACACCATCTTCGCTGCCTCCGTGCTAGCTGCCAACTCCGTCATCCGTTCCCTCTTCGGTGCCGCCTTCCCTCTCTTCACCACCTACATGTATCAGAACCTGGGTATCCACTGGGCATCGTCGATCCCGGCTTTCCTAGCGCTCGCCTGCGTGCCATTCCCATTCTTGTTCTACAAGTACGGTCCCGCGATCCGCACCCGTTGCAAGTTCGCCGCCCAGTCCGATGCGTTCATGCGCAAGCTCCAGGAACAGGTCACTACAGCGCCGGCGGAAGAGGAGAAAGTGGAATACGACCGCACAGAGGCTCCTGTGCCCGAAGGCTCGCTCTCCAGCGAGTCCCAGGACGGTGTCGAGGAACTCCCTTCTACGGAGCGCATTCGCAGCCGTGCGCACTCTGTCGCTTCCACTCGCACTGCTGGCTCGTTGGCTCGCTCGGTTACCTATGAAGGAAACCCTTACGACATTGACCGTGTCCACACTCGTGACTCCTTCAAATAGACGGCTGCTGAGCAGCTTGTTTATATCCCCTCTCACCTTACCATCTCTTGCCCGGGCATTGTCATACCTATACATGCCTGTGTCACTCTAATCATAGTTTCTATTGACCTCTTCCTCTTCCTCATTGCCCCTCATGTCACAAAAAGTACCATTTTTGCGTGTTATATTTGTTTTTATTTTGATACCCGTTCATATCATCCATACATACTGAGGGCAACCTCATCCGACTAATGTTTTATGGGATGCATTGTATCGAGCCGGAGTTTGGGTTTGATTTCACAGAAATATCAATTGAAATGTTCATCTTAGAACACCACTGTCATGTATGCCTTCTATTAATATAGTAAACCTTTACAATAAACCCAACCCTAATCGGAACCTGCATCCGGCCCTTGCCTCGGAGTTTCACCCGCTTTTCGGCTCTTATCGCCACAATCCCCGAGGTCGGATTTCAAAGCTCATTGTTTTGTCATTCCTGACAACTTTTTTCTACTTCCACTTTCAACATTGAACTATTCTCACTTTGTAAATAATAGATGTGGTCTTGGACATGACCCCCCTCCGAAATGGCCTCTTATCCAGGGCCTCGACCTCATCTTCAACCTCCACCCTCCGCCGACCGATAACCCCCAGATCCCAACCCCAGGTATTGCGCCAAGCACGCCCACAACGCCGATACAACTCCGACTCTTCCGCAGGGAAGACATCCGGCGACAGAAATGCCACACCTGCACACTCATCCCATTCGCACCATTCAAAAACCTCACCCTCACCCCGGCTGCCAGACACAACCCCCGCTACAGCCGCCGCCGGAGCAACGACCACACCCGTGCGAAGTCGCGGATTTCGCGAGGTGATAAAGGCCGGTCCGGTGGGGAAGGTGGGAAGATGGTATGCGCGCGTGCAGGAGCAAAAGCCGTACACGACGCAGTTCTGGAGCGCGATCGTTATCTACCTGTGTGGGGATCTGAGCGCGCAGATGCTGTTCCCTTCTGAGGTTCCTGCGCCTGCGAAATCGGATTCGGGAGATGGCGTTGCGGTTCAGGGGGATGGGGGAACTGTGAGCGCTGGTTATGATCCGCTTAGGACGCTGCGGCACTTGTGTGTTGGTGCTGGGTCGAGTATTCCGTCTTATAACTGGTATGTTCTGTGATGTGGGGTTTTGTTGTGTGACAGACGACCAATGGTTTCTATCTATTGGTACCATGTCGGGGATATCTGTGTGCGTATGTACAATGTCAACTGACATAACCTCTTTCTCTTAGGTTCATGTTCCTCGGAAACCATTTCAACTATCCGAGCAAGTTCCTGTCGATCCTGACCAAGGTCGTTGTGCAGCAGACGTGCTTTACCCCCGTATTCAACACGTACTTCTTCGGTGTGCACTCTCTTCTTGCTGGTGCGACGCTCGACGAAACATGGGAGCGATTAAAGAAGGCTCTTCCCGTTAGCATCCAAAACAGCGTCAAGCTCTGGCCGGCTGTTACTGCGTTCAGCTTTATGTATGTGCCGGCGCAGTTCCGGAACGTCTTCTCTGGGTGCATTGCGGTCGGCTGGCAGACCTATTTGAGTTGGTTGAACCAGAAGGCTGCTAAGGAGGTTGCGGCTGCTGAGGCGCTTGCTGCGGCAGAGGGGATGAGTGTTGGCGCATTGCATGCTGTTTCTGGGGGGAATATGATCTCCGCTGGGACTGCATGAATGCATGAGACGTAAACATAAAAGTACAGTTGAGGCGATTGGATGTATATATTTATAGAACCCTGCCGAATATTGGCTGTGGATGTTTCTTTTTTTTGTTTCAAAGCGGTGCATGGGATACCAAGAGCAATTACTTAGATCAATAGACTTATTTTTTCTCTTTTGCTAATTTGCAGCAAATTTCTATGATTCTATGTAATATTCAATATTTCTACAATTATCCAGTATGTGATGGCCAGCCAGTAAGAACAACCGGATTCTCAAGGCAACTCCTCACTTCGGCACATTGGAATGACGCGCCCGAACATCAACCCGATGATCCCCTCCAGTTGCAGGCATGTCCTGCCCAGAGAGAAATGAGGATGACTCAGACTATGGATCCGACTTCACCCCAGATGAAGAGGATTTGTTAAACGAGTTGCTGAACAAAGCCGTCGCGGAACACGCGACCGACGCCGACGCCACTTCGATCTCGACACCAACTTGGATCTCGACCCCAACGCCGGTCGAACCCATCACCGCACCAAAATCCCCAGAACTTGCCGATCTCGAGTCATTGCAACCGGCAGCTCTAGAGGCACTTGTTGCAGATATCGAGGATGGCGTTGAGCCACCTAGCGTCCGGCTGCCTAAGGTGTTGGGCCGGGAAGGGCCTCGTTCGCCATGGCGGCAGTGGCAGGTTCGACCAGGTCAGGCGGTTAGATGGGGTGCGAGTGCGAGTGCAATGGGGAGGTCAAACCCGCGCGCTGGTAACAACAACAGGCACAGCCCGTCTGGTATGCTTTTTCGTCTTTACTTTTCCCCTTCCCCTTTGCGGTTGATCATCAACACTTTCCCAATAGATTGGACCCATTACATCCAAGTTGAATTGAGCTGATGACATCTTCTCCGAAGCGCTTAGTCGAGCACTCTAATTCAACCGAGGGCCGAGAAATAGAACGCGAGCGCAATGCAGCGCGCGCGCTCGAATGGACACAGCAGGATCCCGCGGAGGCGGCGCTCGATACTCGATCCCCCGTTGAACGCTTCCGGCAAGCACCCAACAAAGCGTTCTCAGTGACTGATCTGGTCTCGCCGGCTTGGTGCGAGCTGCAGTACTGGTTCACGTTGACGAAACATGGGCGGAAGAAGAGGACTGCTGCTATGAAAAAGGGAAGCTCCATGCACAAAACGCTCGAGGATGAGATTTACACTACTGTCCCCGTGGAAATCACGACTAAAGAGGACGCGTGGGGTCTCAGGATATGGAATGTTATCCAGGGACTGCGCATGCTGCGCGAGTATGGCGTTACGCGTGAGCTGGAGGTTTGGGGCGTTGTCGATGGGGAATTTGTCAATGGTATTATTGATCAGTTGTCCTATGAGTGTCCTGACTCGGAGCTTGAGGCTACTGCCGCTGGTTACTATGCAGATGTTGTAGCGTCGCGCGCTGCGCTGCCGGAGTATCAGATGTCCTTGTCGGACTTTTTGCTTTCTTCTTCGCAAGGCGGAATGAAGCTTTCTGACCTAGGACAGAATGGAGATGAGGAAACGGGGCATGTTGAGCAGGAACTGCCTGCGGAGGTCTATAACCTGCCCCGGATTTATTTGACAGACGTGAAGACGAAGGGTAACCGATCATTACCGAATGTCAAAAGCACAGGGTTCCGGCCTACTCTTCTTCAGCTGCAACTCTACTACCACATGCTCAACCGGCTGATCACGAGCGACGATGTCACTATTGACCTCCTCGCCGCTCGTTACGACTTCGACGCCGAGAAACCGTTCACGAACGCTTTCGTCTCGGAGGTTGGCGGCCTGAACGACCAATTCTTCGACGCTCTCTCTTCCCAAGAGTCCGAACAGAACGAGGGTCCTTCTACTGCTAGCCAGGACTCAACCGGCATACTTCTAACACACAACAACCTTTCCCGTCTTTGGAATCTCATGATACAACAACTCCGCCTCACATTTCTTCCCGAAAATTCCTCCGACATGCGATCTATCGCACCATCTATCCCCTCAACTTCCCAGCCAGAGCTCTTGGAAGAATACTCAACCCTCCTCTCCCCGGTGCTCACAGCTAGATATCTCTCGTCTGTCGCCAACGAAGACCAAGAGAGACAACTTATCGGAAGCCGATCTTTCCTCTTCGATCCGACATCCCTCACCTCCTACCTCAGTGACCAGATGACCTGGTGGCGCGGCAAGCGAGATCCTCGCGGTGTGGATATCATAGACGCGTGGAAATGTCGGATCTGCGAGTTCCGTGATGAATGCTCCTGGCGTGAGGAGCGTGAGATGGCTTACGCGAGACGGGGTGGAGGTCGAAGAGCTGGGCCCATTGCGGATATATGATTTGTCTTGGTTGAATCTGAGTTACATTGAATGAATTCAGCGAGTGTAAGAATACGGAGTTGGTCCCCTCTGAGCATGCTCTTTTACTATATTTGTTGTGCCTGTCGAGGTCATTTGGATACACGGCTTGAAAACCAAGCCCAGGCATTGCACTAATTGCATATAATAGCCATGATATTGGAAAGAAACATCAAAATAATCGAATAAACAAAAGACATCATTCATGAAAAGCCGTAACCACATCGCACTCAAAGAGGATAACTCCTAACCTCATCCTCCCTCTCAAGCTCCAAACCCCCCTCAACCTGCATTCTATGCTTCTCATCCAAAAACTCCAACAAAACATCCTGATACTTCTCCTTCCCCTTATACCGACCAACATCATCCCCCCAACTCCTGATCGCATCCGCCAGACGCCCGGGGACATAAGGCTCCTCAACAATGGCAGTAATAGGCTCAAAATAAGTCCGAATGGTAAAAATCACCGCGCCAGATCTAGGTAATCTCCTCAGCGACTGCCTCTCCGAGCGAAAGAAATGATTCTCAATAGCGCGGTTCTTCGCCGCCGTATTCCACGACACCGTCTCCGCATCCTCAGACCCTATACTATGCGACCACGCCAGGTTATCGTCCACCTGGATGAAATAGTTATTCCGCAGAACGGGCTCTTCGGGTCGTAATCGTCGGAAGAAATTCAGCATCCCTTTCTCCAGCTTGCTCTTGAATTGCGGCACGTCGCCTGATGTGTGGATCTCAGATAGTCGCATCCCGAATTTGTCGCTCAGTCGCCAGAACCCCGCTAGCAGGATCGCCCCGGCTAACAGGTAGTATTCGCCGTCTGCTCGCTCGATCATGAGCGCTAGGTCGTCTTGGACGAGTCGCGCTGCTGTCGTCATTGGGTCTTCTGGCAGTGGGCGTTGGGTTATGTTGAAGGTTTCGTTGGTTAATTTGTTGGTTATTCCCGTTGTGGTCTTGGTGAACATGCTTGGGTATCTTTCGGGGAGGTAGGCGCATCTGGTGGGAGGGGTGTTAGGGGGGTTCTTGGATATGCGTGGGTATGCTTTGATTGCTCTTACAGTTCTTCCAGTAGTTCGATTGCAGCATCCATTGCCTCTGGTGCTGTATGGCAGCATTTGTTACCGCGCTCTTCGATACGGCGTGCTTTGTTGGCGTGGTATTTCAGATAGTGGTTGTCGAGCTCTGTGTTTGGGATATATGAGGTCAATGGGCTGGCTGGCATGTTACTATCGAAGAACGACTCACCGATCCATTCGTCCCATTTCATGCTTCTTAGACCCAGCGTGATGTAGTACTTCCTGCCAGAAAAGGTTAGAAGACAGCCAGAAATATCTTCTATGGATTTGTTCAACATACGGGCCATATCTAAACGGCCGGTAGGGAATTGGCTTTGTCGAGTGGACATTCCATCCTGGGTATGGGGCTGCTGTTGGCCGTTTGAAATCCGATGGAGTCCATTCTACATGTATGCAGTAATAGTCAGTCAGTCTTGCTCATCCTTGTATGTACTGATATCCCGCATTTACTTACCACCCGGTGACCTGGTTACCTTCCCTCTCCCACCTGCAGTGGGTTTCTCTACATCACTTCTCGAAGCCCTGGCTGCCCACTTGCGGGAGACCAAGATAATAAGCCATACACAGATACTGAGAATGAGAGAGGCATCCACAACTTTCTTCGTCGGGGTCGATAAAAT
Organism: Penicillium flavigenum; assembly: GCA_002072365.1. Taxonomy (NCBI): domain Eukaryota; kingdom Fungi; phylum Ascomycota; class Eurotiomycetes; order Eurotiales; family Aspergillaceae; genus Penicillium; species Penicillium flavigenum. The sequence goes on from MLQL01000011.1 coordinate 211,910, forward strand.
AGTTCCCCATAGGGATTCAGGTGTCGACATGGTCATCGCGAGTTACTTCTAGGCAGTACCTAGCTCGAGGATACATTGAGAATAGAAAGTCGAAGAATCAAAAGTTGTTTTAGTATATAGTGAACGCAAATCGGATCGCCCTTATTAAGTCTGGAATGCGGAGAAGGTTATTAACTGTCTACATAGATGGTTCTGTCATGCGAGATGCAGTGTAAATCCGACACGAGATAGGACGGACGTCTTTGGCCGATATGTTAATTGTGGCTGAGGATAGACACTATCTTGTCTGGGGAAGAGGGGACGCCGTCTTTTTCGAGCTGTCAGATCCGGGACTGCATAATCTCTGTCCGTGGATTGTCTGTTGTTGGTGTCAGGCGAAGCGGAGTGAGGGTTATCTGCGGAGAAAAGCCAAAAGTTCATAGGGAAATTTTGTCCCGATTGGGAAAGGTGACGCTACACTTGTACTTGATAATCTCATGTGTTACTTATCTGCTTGCATTCGATGCGAGAATTTGGTGTTCATACTCTTACATAATTATTCTAGAGGTTTTGTTCCTGGATCTATACATGGCCTGGCGCTCTTCGTTGGAGAAGACAGTATTCTCCCCATTTGCGTCGGAAGCGAGCTGGGATGACTGGGAAATCAGGAATCCAGATCAACCGACCCAGCAAACCTGTTTGAGACGCATCGAGGAAGCTTGCGCAGGAAAGCGTTTCCCACTGCGCCTTGTCTAGGAGGTAATGGGGCTCTAGCTCGGTTGCATCATGACCAGGGAAGTAAGAGTCAACCAGGAAAGAACATTGAGAGACATCCGTCTGTTATAAAGTCAGCAAAAAGACAAGAATAATCATTACAACGTCACGCTGAGATACTTACGTATTTGCTAGGGTCCTCGATGTTGAGATCATTCATGCCAGATGGAATCTGTGAGGCACCATCTAGACGCCCAAGATAACCCGGTGCATCTGGGAACTCGCCCGGAAGTAGTCCCCGGAATTCACTTCGGATGAACTTGGCGCGCATGTCGTTGGGAAGGAAATATGAGGACGGGAAGCGATACCACTCCTTACCGAAACACACCGAGTCTCCTGCCTGCGCGATATCCACACTCTGTAGGGGCTCGAACACCTTCAACGGAGCGTTATAAGCCGTAACCATCCCTAGAGTGCGCAGCATGCCGGCATTCAGACCAACTAGGACAACCGACATGGCTGCTGCAATCTTTAGTTTAGTTGGTACGCGGCCGATCAGTTCCTTCTGGTTAGTAGAGCCAAGGTAGGTCAGGATAATATGGAAGCTCAAAGCCGCGCTAAGTGCCAGGAACGGGTATGCTGGGTACATAAACCGCTCTTCCTTGTGTGGCTGGACTGAGAAAATCCCGAACCACATATAGAAGGGAGCGACCAGGGTCATGGACCGCAATGAGGTCTGCAAGGAGGTAGTGTGTGATCGAAAAACGACCTGGAAAAGCAGGAGGGGCGCGGATAGCATGGCGAGAACAAACCAGACATTGAAGTTGAGCAAGAGGTTTCGAACATAGAAGGTCCACGGCTCAGTTCCAAAGATATCCGGTCCCTTACCTTCTCCTCCCAAAATGTTGTATGCAACAATGTTCCAAGGCACGAGGACGAGCTTTCGAAAGAAAGCGTAGTCAACTACAACTTCAAGAGCCTGGGATACATCTTAGTAAAGACACTGACACCAAGTAGAATGTCACATACCAGAATTGACAAACAACGGATGATGCCATCAAAGACATTGTACAATAGTGACCCGACAGATCCAGACATGAAACTAACAATAGCCTCCTCAGCCAAAAAAGGGACAATGAGAGCACCGGAAAAAGGCCACCCAACAATTGTTCCCAGCCCAAACCACATGATGCCCTGCGCTGTTTTCCGGCCATTCTTCCAATCCAGGAACGAAGCCAGACCGAGCATAGACATATACATGGTAAAAGTAGAGGGCAAAAAGGCGGTCGAAGCATGAAAAATGCCAGGGCTCAGTGTGATGATCATGACAAACAAGAGACCGATGCGGGGACTGAGTGTACGACATATCGCAGAGTATAGTCGAGTCTGGCAGGCGGCGCACATAAATGCAAGAGATAGGCGAATTGTATAGAATTCAGCTGTCTTGGTGTGGACCACCAAAGACCCGATCTTGCCTACAGCAGCATGGAGGGACACGTAGAGCCAGCTCCGGATAGAATAAACCGGGGAATATTCCCAGGTTTGAAGACCATATCCATGTTGCAGATAATGTGTAGGTTCCCAAAAATTGAAGACCTCATCACAATCTTGAATTGGAGAGAATATTGCGGCGAAAGTGTTGGCAATTAGGCATAGGTAGAGAGTGATGTTGAGGGGAATGTAGAAGGGAGCTGGTGGGGGTCTATGCATAGGTTAGCTTCATTCATGTATGATCCCGCACAAATCCATACACATACTGTTTCTTTGTCCGAGGTTTATGGGCATCCCCCGATGCATTGTCGTTCCCTGCCATCGTGCAAGTTGGACTTAGCTACGTAGGTAAGTCGAAAGGCGACAGAGCTGCGATAACCGATAAGACCTCGTTGACCGCCCATGCGGAGTCTGGCAAAATAAAAAAAGTTTCCCGTCCGACTTTTGATCTTTCAAGTTGAACTGGTTTTATTCAATAAATATTTGGACTGAAGATTCAATATGGAAGGACATCAGAATCCCTCAAATGAGACAGGTGCTGGTGAAGGCCCTGCCCCGAAAAAGCCCTGTCTTATCGAGACGCCTATCGCAGGGACCCCAGACAAAGGCAGCGATTTCTATAACACTCCCTTGGCTGCAGGTACACCAGAGATGGGTACAACTAGCTTGAATGCTGGAAACAGCGAAGCTGAACCTTCCACTTCCTCCAAGCCAAACAATATGATCCCCGGATTGAACCTTATCCACCACCCCTCCGAACAAGAAACTGGCTCGCAGTTGACCGAACACACAATTAAGCGAGAGCAAGATCAACAAGTGAACCACCAAGAATCCGAAACAGAAACCAAGCGAGAGGAAAACCGGCACACCTCTCAGGTCGAGCCCACCGAGGCAGTTATTAAGGAGGAGACAGAGGCGAACCAAATCAAAATTGAGCCCACTGCTCCCCTCGGCGAAGCTATGGATGTCGAGCAATATACTCGCGAAAACAATATGATTGAAGCCACTGGCCAGGCTGGCGATGACAATGAAGGGGAGCATCCTGAGTGGGAGGTTGACTCTTCCCCGTACGAGTCATCTTCAGACAGCTCTGATTCCTCGGACTCCGATGATAGTGACGATGAAGACTACCCCATCCTCAGCCCCGAGGAGCAAGCACAGATTCTGATGCGAGCGGAAGGTGGCTCTGATGACGAGGGAGACGGCAAGGGGAAATCAGGCGGAAAACTGCGGACCACCAACGAGATCGAACAGGAGATCCTGCCTGTCCCTGACATTAATATCACCCCGGAGATGAAGATTGTGTTCCTCGGCAAAGTTCATGCGGCTATCGATAACAATGTTCTTATCGAGGCCAACACCTCCGGAGAATATCAGGTACTTGAGTCGGGCTCCTTGCTCTGCTCTGAAGATCGCCAGATCATGGGTGTAGTAGCAGAGACCCTAGGCAGAGTGGAGAATCCCCTGTATACCGTCGCGTTCGCCACAGCCGCCGAAGTTCAGGAAAAAGGGTTAGTCAAGGGCAAGGACATTTTCTATGTCGAGGAGCATTCCACCTTTGTGTTCACCCAGCCGCTCAAGGGCATGAAGGGAAGTGACGCCTCCAACTTCCATGACGAGGAAATTGCCGAAGAAGAGATGGAATTCTCTGACGATGAGGCGGAGGCTGAATACAAGCGGAAACTGAAGCAGAAGAGACAGGAGCGAAAGGAAGCCAGAGAAGGCCCCAAAGGCAAGAAGCCAGCTCCAGGACCTTCAAAATTGAACCAGACCGAGCTCAACTACGATGATGCCGGAGCTGAGGAGGGCTACACCCCTCTTGCCCGCCCTACCAACCTCTACGAGATGATGAATACTCGCGAGCCACCAGTTGAAGGCAACGAGCGTGGCGGGTTCCGTGGCGGAAGAGGCCGTGGCCGGGGTGACCGTGGACGCGGAGGACGAGGCAGAGGCGGACGCGGAGGAAGGGAGTGGGACCAGGATCGTCGGCCTCAGCAGGCCACCGGTTCGACCCACGAGTCTCAGCCTCAACCTCAAGCCCAGCCCGCTGCTCCCTACGGCCAGCCAATGTACCAGCAACCACAGCAGCCATACGGGCTTCCCCAGCCCTTCGCCGCGTATGCGCAACACGCACAGCAGCAAGCCCAGAACCCGCAACAGCCGCAATTCGGCCAAGGTGGAGCGCAGCCACCGATGCCCTTCCAGTTCTCCCCATATCCGGCCTTCCAACAACCGCAACCCAATAACTTCCAGAACGTCCAACAGGGTGCTTCTCAATTCAATCCTCAATCAATGGCTATGTTGCAGCAACAACAGCAGCAACAATTTCTGCAGCTTTTGCAACACCAGCAGCTTTACCAACAGTCTCAACAGCATTACCAACAGCCCCAGCCTCAACAGCAACAGCATCAGCCTCCCCAGGCCCAAACTCCGGCTATGAACTTTGACCAAGTTAAAGCCCAGCTGGATCTGCTGCGAAACCTGAGCGGCGGGAACCAGGGTCCTCCTCCTTCCTGATAACTTTGTTTTCCATATATGTTCTTCTGTGATATCCTAGTAACAAAATATTTGCTTTGCATACGGAGCGGGGTTTATGTGGGCATGGAAATTTTGTGTTCGATTAAAAGTATTTTTCATAGCTCTAATTGAGCGTCTGTTTTGAACAATTTACGGTGCCTATGGGACAGTAGACAATAAAAGTCTGAGACATCATGCGTGTGAATGATAATGGCTATGAAGCAAGTTCGCTATCTGTAAAAGTACAATAGACCTAGACTTTGATTATCGGTCGTAGGAAATGTTAATATTCAGCTGGCTTGGCACTCTTCGCCAATGTCCAGAAGTTCTCCATCTTGGCTCGGGACAGGGCTGCTTTGGCAGCAGAGTCTGTTTCACAGATACGAGCACCAAACCATTTCCTGAAGGCCCGGCCTTTGGTCTGACCTTCCCATAGGAGATTACATGTATTCGCGCTGAAGTCCCGGGGCTCTCCTTTATCATCTTCAGTGGATAACCAGGAAACCTTAGCTTCGGGGCTGTCTGCAGGTACTCGATCAGATCCAGGGTTTTCGGTCCAATCAATGCGGTTCAACATCAGCTTTCGGTAATTTTTGATGGAGTGCTGGCCGCCCTCGACAATCACCAGGTTGAACCGGGGATGCATGACACACATGCCCGTCAGATTATTTTGCTCTGCGTTTTTGCCGATCTTGAAGCGGTTCCGGCCGCTCGCCAGACTGTCAATTCGATACACAGATTGGAAGATGCCCAATGAGGCGTCCTTTTCCTTCTGAGCTTCCAACTTCTCGCGCCGTTGCTCCTTAGTCAGTTTGCGCTCTTCGTTCGCCATCTCGTGCGCCTCCTTCCGATCTGCGATCTCCCTGGTCACGCGAGCTTCCACGGCCGTGGGATCCTTCACAGCTTGTTCTCCCAACACCCGCATGAGATTGGATTTCTTGACCTTTGGAGGCGGTGCTTCCTCGAGTCCCAGTCTGATCTTCGCTTGCTGTTCCTTCAAATCTGCCATGCGTCGCTGCCGCCGAACCTTGGCTTGTTCTTTCGGCGTAAGGAACATGGGCTTTTGCGCAGGCATATGCTTTTCTTGCGGAGGTTCCAGCTCAATAGGATGCTGGACATAGCTGTTGAGGGTATCAAGTTTGATGTTTTCCTGGTGATCAATTGCGTCATAGTCGCTGCCATCAACTAACTTTGCATCCCACCACTCTACAGCGGGCGGAGCAGGAACAAGGAATGCTTTCTCCACATCGATGTCCTCGTCAAGTCCGGCCTGTCGCGATTTCTCTGCAATTCTTTTCTTCATAGCTTCCAGCTGTGCCTGCCTGCGTAGAGCTGCTGCCTGTTGGATGTATTTGCCCTTCTGATTGAAAAGGAGCTCTCGTGTTTTTCGGGGCTTTGCAATCGTTGCTTTGGGGTTGATAGCCGGGTCGAAGTAAGGGTTATTCTTGATTTCCTCGACAGATGGACCAGACAGATCAAGCTGGGGCCCACCGGCACGTTTTGGTTTAGTCTGTCGTCCATTCGCACCACGATATTCCGGGGTAGTGTCAGAGAGAAGCGCAGGATGAAGGCCGACATCTAGACCACCGCGAGCCTTGGACATGCCCTCGTCGTCATGCGCCGGTGGTTGATAGGACGGTACGGGTGCACTGGGTCGTGGCTGAGAGGGGGCGCTGGCTCGTTGAGTAGCTGCAGCGACTCGAGCTTTCATTTGTTCTAGCTTCGACATCCCAGGAGCAGGTGGTGGCGGGGGAGGACTTGCAGAATCCGGTGCGGGTGGTGCGGGTGGTGCTGGAGGTCCTGGATGTGCTGGCGGCGTTGGTGTCGCTCTCACACCACCATGCGCCTGTAGACGAGCGCGCACAGCTTCTGCCTTTGCCCTTGCTTCTGCCATAATTTTCGCAATATCTGGCTTGCCCGGGGCAGCACCTCCTTGACCTGGTACTGGGGACCCATGGTTGGAGCGGGTCCTTTTCTGGGAGTTGTCGTGTTGATCCTCAGGGTGAGGACGCTTCAGCGCGTTACCCGATGCGTCGGCCATGATGTAGATGGCTTCACACGCACTCGGTCTCCAGGCGATAGGACAATAGAAAAACGTGGAATGAGCGAAGGATAGACAAGCAGCAGGAATTGTGCATGACAAGAGTAGTCCACGCAGAAACCCAAAAAGGGTAAGGCGGTGGAGTCGGGCAGAAAAGAAGTTGCTCCTCCGGAAAAAAAAAAGTTCGCTCCAGAACTAAAAGCACTTGGAGGTCTGAATCCGAGCACTTTGATTTCGTGCGCCAGCGTTTTCTGTTGCTCAAGGAGCTGCAGGCTACAATGGCAACTTTCGCGCGCCCGGTCGCCTCGACCATTAATGGCGTCGACTTCAATGTCTACTCCGAGGAAGAGATTAAAGCTCTCTCGGTGAAAAGAATTCACAATACTCCAACTTTGGATTCATTTAACAATCCCGTTCCTGGTGGTCTTCAAGACCCTGCTATGGGCGCTTGGGGAGATCATGTGTAAGTCTTGAATCGATCAGTATACTGTTCAATCTTTAACGTGAGAGGTTTTCTTATTCTACAGATGCACTACCTGTCGCCAGAACTCTTTCACTTGTACCGGACATTCTGGACACATTGAGCTGCCAGTACCCTTCTATAATGTCACCTTCTTCGATCACATCTTCCGCCTCCTGCGAGCACAATGTGTGTACTGTCTTCGCCTGCAGATGGGTCGCAACCAGGTCAACATGTACACCTGCAAATTGCGCCTTCTGCAATATGGATTGGTCGACGAAGTCGCTGTTGTCGATGCGATGGGAGCCGTCAAAGGTGCCAAATCAAAGGCCACCAAGGGCAAGGAAGACGATTCGGACGACTCAGACGATCCTGATGATGATGACTACATGCAAAAGAGGACTGATTATGTCACTCGGCGCATCCGCGAAGCCAAGAAGGAGGGCAAATTGGACGGATTGATGCCTGGTGGACAGAACCCTATTGCCGCAGAAGCCAGACGGGAGTTGCTCAAAGCCTTCTTCAAGGATATCAACGGATTCAAGAAATGTGTCGGCTGCAGCGGGTACGTTATATTCCTCGACCCTGACTTTGGCTTTCCCGGCTAACTTTATGTCAGAGTATCCCCCTCCTATAAAAAGGACCGCTACAACAAAATCTTCCGAAAGCAATTACCCGAGAAGCAGAAGCTTGCAATGCTGCAAGGAGGATTCCAGGCTCCGAATACCATGGTCCTTCTCGAGCAAGAAAGGAACGCCAAGTCCAAGAATACTGTTTCCGAGGTCCACGGAGCCGAAGAGGAAATCCGCCGTGGTGTGGCTGTCGTGCAGGAGGCACAAGGATCGACCGGTCAAGAATTCATGTCTTCTTCCGAAGTCTATGGAGCTCTTCATCTTCTCTTCCAGAAGGAAAGTGAGGTCCTGCAGCTTGTCTACAATTCTCGGCCTGTGCCCAAGGGAGTGAAAGCTATATCGGCAGACATGTTCTTCATCAAGAGTATTCTGGTGCCGCCAAACAAGTACCGCCCCGCAGTCCAGCAGGGTGCCGGAACAGTCATGGAGGCACAGCAAAACACTTCGTTCAATGCGATTTTGAAGGGCTGTGACACCATCAACCAAATCAGCAAGGAGATCCAAAACGAGGAAGAGAAGACCATGTCTCGTGCGCGGAACTACAGTGATCTCCTTCAAGCTATCGTTCAACTCCAAGATGTGGTCAACGGCTTGATTGACCGCGATCGTACCTCGGTCACCGGATCAGCTGCCTTATCACAGCCGAACGGTATCAAGCAGATTCTGGAGAAGAAGGAAGGTCTGTTCCGAAAGAACATGATGGGCAAGCGTGTCAACTTTGCTGCTCGTAGTGTTATCTCACCCGATCCCAACATCGAACCCAATGAGATTGGTGTACCCCTTGTCTTCGCCAAGAAGTTGACTTTCCCTGAACCTGTGACAAACCACAACTTTTGGGAGTTGAAGGAGGCTGTTATCAACGGTCCCGACAAATACCCTGGAGCCTCTTCCATCGAAAACGAGAATGGACAAGTCATCAACCTCAAGTTCAAGAACCTGGAGGAGCGGACAGCCCTTGCCAACCAATTACTCGCACCGTCAAATTGGCGCCAGAAAGGTTCGCGCAACAAGAAGGTCTACCGTCATCTCACCACTGGTGATTACGTCTTGATGAACCGTCAGCCCACTCTGCACAAACCCTCCATCATGGGTCACAAGGCTCGTGTCCTTCCCAATGAGCGGGTTATTCGCATGCACTACGCCAATTGTAACACCTACAACGCCGATTTCGATGGCGACGAGATGAACATGCATTTCCCTCAAAATGAGCTTGCTCAAGCCGAAGCCAGAATGTTGGCAGACGCCGACCACCAGTATCTCGTTGCCACATCAGGGAAACCGCTGAGAGGTCTGATTCAAGATCATATTTCCATGGGAACGTGGGTTACGTGCCGTGACAGCTTCTATGACGAGGAGGATTATCACCAGTTGTTGTACAGTTGCTTGAGACCAGAACATTCGCATATTGTCAGTGACCGGATCCAACTGGTCGAGCCTGCCATGCGAAAGCCCAAGTGCCTATGGACCGGAAAGCAGATCATCACGACAATCCTCAAGAACATCCAACCCCCAGAGCGAGGTGGTTTGACCTTGAAGAGCAAGTCTTCAACCCCTGGTGAACGATGGGGCGAGGGCAACGAAGAAGGAGAGGTTATCTTCCAGGATGGAGAGTACCTTTGTGGTATTCTCGACAAGAAACAGCTCGGTCCCACCGCCGGCGGTCTCATCGATGCCGTCCATGAAGTTTATGGATACAGCACTGCTGGCAAGCTCATCGGTATCCTTGGAAGACTCCTCACTCGCGTCCTGAACCTGCGGGGCTTCAGTTGTGGTATCGATGATCTTCGATTGACCAAGGAAGGTGACCGTATCCGCAAGGAGAAGTTGGCCACTGCTCCCCAGATGGGTCGCGAAGTTGCTCTGAAGTATGTGACCTTGGACCAGGTTCCTGGTGACCAGACCGCGGAGTTGAACCGACGATTGGAGGAGGTTCTTCGCGATGACGAGAAGCAAAGTGGCTTGGATAGCGTTTCTAACGCCCGGTCTGCCAAGCTCTCTTCTGAAATTACCAGCGCGTGTCTCCCGTCCGGCCTTGCTAAGTCTTTCCCCTGGAACCAAATGCAGTCTATGACGATATCTGGAGCCAAGGGATCCGGCGTTAACGCCAACCTGATTTCTTGTAATCTCGGCCAGCAAGTTCTTGAAGGTCGCCGTGTACCACTCATGATCAGTGGAAAGACTCTTCCGTCATTCAAGGCCTTCGAAACCCACCCGATGGCTGGTGGTTACGTCTCTGGTCGTTTCTTGACCGGAATCAAGCCCCAAGAATACTACTTCCACGCCATGGCTGGTCGTGAGGGTCTGATTGATACTGCTGTCAAGACATCTAGATCTGGTTACCTGCAACGTTGTTTGATCAAGGGTATGGAAGGCCTCAAGGCCGAATACGACTCCTCTGTTCGTGAAGCGTCAGATGGCTCCGTTGTCCAGTTCTTGTACGGAGAGGACGGTCTCGATATCACCAAACAAGTGCACCTGAACGATTTTGACTTCCTTGCTCAGAACCACATCTCCATCTCCAAGCAAGTCCAAGCAGATGATTACCACAAATTAGCGAAGGAGGATGTTACGACTTGGCACAAGGATGCTATGAAAGCGGTCCGCAAGACCGGAAAGATTGAGGCTGTGGACCCTGTATTGTCTCACTTCCCCCCTGGAGGAAACCTCGGAAGTACATCTGAAGCATTTGCCCAGGAGCTAAAGAAGGTATGGACTCGCTATCTCTTCCCTAATATTCTTTGCAGTGCTAACAGCTTTTGAAAATAGTACGCGGATGTCAACAAGAACAAGCTCATTAAAGACAAGAAGAAGAACATCGAGGGCAAGGTTACCAAGAAGACCTTCGAGGCCTTGATGAACATGAAGTACATGAAGTCCATCATTGACCCCGGTGAGGCGGTCGGAATTATGGCCGGTCAATCCGTTGGAGAGCCGTCCACGCAGATGACTCTCAACACCTTCCATTTGGCTGGTCACTCGGCAAAGAACGTCACACTGGGTATCCCCCGTCTACGTGAAATTGTTATGACTGCAAGTGCCAAGATTATGACACCTACGATGACTCTTCTTCTGAATGAGGAAATCTCTAAAGAGGACTCGGAGAAATTCGCCAAGGCCATCAGCAAACTGAGCATTGCTGAACTTGTTGACAAGGTGCAAGTCAGGGAACGCATTGGCTCAGGCATTGGCCACTCCAAGGCTAAGATCTACGACATCGAGATCGACTTCTTCCCGTCTGAAGAATACACCAAGGAATACGCCATTGAGACAAAGGATGTTCTGATTGCTCTGGAATCCAAGCTCATCCCTAGGTTGGTGAGACTCACCAAGGCTGAGCTCAAGAAGCGCAACGAAGAGAAGAAGGGCGTCAAGGGCACGACTTCGCAGCCTGAAATTGGTGTTTCAGTCGGTAGAATCGCGGAGGCACCGAGAGGCGCGGACTCCGAGGCCCAGCCAGCCGACGATGACAACGAAGATGATGAGGACGATGCCAAGCGGGCCGCCAGCGCTCAGAACAGGGGCAACCAGGTCTCCTACGAAGAACCCGACGCCGGCGAGCAGGATATCATCAGACGCCAAGACAGCCCTGACGAAGAAGAAGACGAAGATGAAAGCAGCAAGCCTGCCAAGGCCACTCGTGACGTGCAAATGAAGGACGGCTCCGACTCCGACTCCGAGGATGAGTCCGACGACGAGACCGCCCAAGACAGCAAGGCGCGCGAGGAGGATGTCATGGGCAAGTTTGAGGAGATCACGAAGTTCAAGTTCGACCCGAAGAAGGGCAACACGTGCACCATCCAACTGCAGTATGACGTCGAGACCCCTAAGCTTCTCCTCCTTCCCCTGGTTGAGAAGGCTCTCCACCTCGCCGTCATCCAGTGTATTCCCGGCATGGGCAACTGTGTCTTCGTCGACGCTGACGAGGCGAAGGGTGATCCCGCCAACATCATCACCGAGGGTGTCAATCTTCTCGCCATGCGCGACTACCAGGATATCATCAAGCCCCACTCGATCTACACCAACTCCATCCACGACATGCTCAACCTGTACGGTGTCGAAGCTGCTCGTGGCACCATCGTCCGCGAAATGGATGCCGTTTTCAAGGGTCACAGTATCTCCGTTGACAACCGTCACTTGAACTTGATCGGTGATGTGATGACACAGTCCGGTGGCTTCAAGGCCTTCAGTCGTAACGGCTTGGTCAAGGATGCCTCGTCTGCTTTCGCGCGGGCCAGTTTCGAGACTACTGTCGGTGCCCTGAAGGACGTTGTGCTCGAGAGGGGTAATGATAACCTCAAGAGTCCTAGTAGCAGAATTGTTGTTGGCCGTGTCGGCACTGTCGGCACTGGTTCGTTCGACATTCTTGCTCCTGTAGCATAGTCTCTGACCGGACGGAGTTCTGAAATGTGTATTCTTGTTTTTCCCTCATGTGTATATTGTATTTATGCAAAGCTCTTGTTATTTTTTTCGTGTTTTCGCTTCATCTTTGATGTGTCGATGATCTGGAGTTTGTCTTTGTGCAGCGGAACCAAAAAGTCCTGTTCATATTACCATCTTGACTAGTTCGATAAATAGATCTTTCCTAAGTAATGATGTTATAACGTGGCCTATACTTCTTTTATTCTCCCATATGTATAGTATAGTCTCGGACTACCCCAAGGGCTCTACAACATACCATTACCCCGCAAAAGCCCCCACGATCAAAAACGGCTTTGATACATCCTTCGCTGAAACGGTGAAGGTCAGTCTTGCCACTGGAACACTTCAAATCTCAGTTCGAAAGAACAAATTGTGTTCCTTTCCAATGCAATTATGCCAAAATGCAGTTTATACTCGTTTCCCTACTGCGCCTGGGCAAATCCATGATCTGCCGAGGTCCCTCGGCGATGTCGCCGGACTAGGCATATCCCTGTGACTTGAATGATAATTGAATCTCAGCTGCAACCTCATCAAACCTCCTAATATACCCTGCACAAACCACAGGAAAGATCACACTTTGCTAAAATGCAAGCCGTTGTTTTCAAGGGCCCGTTGAAGGTAGCCATCGAGCAAAAGCCCATCCCCCAGATCCAAGATCCAACAGATGTCATCCTGAAGGTGCGATACACTGCGTTATGTGGCAGGTAAGAGATCACGACCTATCTCTAATAGCGGAAAACCGCTTATATTCGCATAGTGAACTCCATGTCTTTCGCGGCCACCAAAAGTCCGGCACGGAGTTCATCATGGGCCATGAATTTACAGGTGAAGTTGTCGAGTTTGGATCAGACATAAAGAACTTCCAAAAGGGAGACCGAGTAGTCTCACCCTTCACTGCGAGCTGCGGGGAATGTTTCTACTGTGAGCGTGGCTTTTCCTCTCGGTGTGCTCGAAGCCAGCTATTCGGTACTGTTGCACTTGATGGTGGACAGGCCGAGTACGTACGTGTTCCACTAGCCGATTCGACTCTTGCCAAAGTCCCAGCTTCGATCGACGAGAAGAAGCTGGTTCTTATGGCCGATATATTCCCGACTGGGTACTTTGCTTCTCTGAATGCTTTCTCTGGCACAACGCCAGAGGAGATAAAAAAAAGCACGGTACTTCTCTTTGGTTGTGGCCCTGTCGGTATCTGCGCACTTATTAGTGCGCTCGATTACGAGCCGAAGACCCTGATTGCAATTGATAGTGTGCCTTCCAGACTAGCACTTGCACAGAGTCTAGGAGCTGAGCCTTGGAATTTCAAGGAGGACGAAGAAGGATTGCGCCAAAGGGTAAAGGATCTTACTGACGGTCGTGGAGCGGACATCGTTATCGAAGTTGTCGGACATAGTAGTGCTCTCAGGATGGGGTTCGAGTTGTTACGACCATGGGGTCGTATATCGAGTGTGGGCGTACACAATCAGGATATCCCGTGGACTGGGAATGAAGCTTACGGAAAGAACCTTCGTCTACAGATGGGCCGATGCCCTGTACGGAGTATGTCTGGTTCCACATTTTACCTGGATTGTCTTGCTTAATTGTGTTAGGTATCTTTGGTCCGGCGATGGACCTCTTCGAAAAGAAGCAGGACACCCTCAAGTGAGTTTGGCTAATATAATATTCGTTGTTTTGCGAGTATCTAATGATTCCCAGCTTCATGTCTCAAGATATCCGTCCACTCTCGCAGGCAGTTCAAGCGTAAGTTCTTCTCGTTCAGATCTTAACGCCCTATGATTGACTCTTCGGTAGATATGACGATTTCGATAACATGCGGGCACACAAGGTGATCTTTGAGGCGGACAAGTGATGAGACCTACTCAGTAGCGAAGATCGGAAATCCAGGAGTTATTTGAGCCTGATCCTGATGGTCCACGTCCGTGGTATTTCAAGCGAATAGAGATACCTCTATACTTGGACTGTATCCCATGGATAATTGCTTAAGAGATTTGTCTTCAATTGTAGGTTAATAGTTTCTGTCCTTGGAAACCCCGTGCTAGATAGCACCATGCCCAATTCCAAACGCCTGCCCATGCCAGTAGATGTGTCATTATGTAAAGAACAAACAAGATTATTTTATGGTGCGTCGAGCATCATGAGGTCCTGGTCAATGTTGTCGTCGTATTCGTCCGTGACGATCCGGGATGCGGATGGGACCATTCCGTCCATTGGGTGCCCGTTATTCAGCTCTTCTCTCATCATCCGCTCTTCCTCCGTCCTCCTCTTTGCCTCATGGCGCTCGATGTCAGCCAAGCCCCAGGTAGAAATGCCTTCTTGATCTTTCGATTTGAAAGGCTGGGCCATGGTCCGCAGGAAGTTCTTCGCATTCGATACAGCCATATCAGTGCTAAGATTGGTTTCGCTGTCCAACATTGCTTGGTTGATCCACTTGGGGAGTTGGGGGCGCTTTCGCTCGAATCGACGATCCGCCAACACCATGACTCCATAGTCGTCCTTGCCACGCAGGACACGACCTAGACACTGGGCGGCATGTCGAATCGCATCGAAAGATAAGAAGTCATTCTCCCGAATCCGATAGTTCTCACGCAAGAACTCGAGACGAGCTTTTAGAATTCGAGATTCGGTGTATTGGAAGGGAACACCAATACACAGCACTGCACGACCGTAATGATGATCGAAATCAATGCCCTCGGAAACCTTGCCACGAGCGACACAAAACAAGATCGCACCACGCCCATTGCAGCACGCTGTTCGGTAGGTCTCCAGGGCGAGTGAAGATTCTTGTGCATCAGGAGTTTCGACGAGAATCAATTTGTAGTTCCAGATTTGATCCAGAATACCCATACCTTGCCACATACTGATGATTGACTCCATGTAGAGATAAGAGGGGAAGAAAACGACAACGCCGTCCGGTGTGATGCGAGCAAACTCGGTCACCAGACTGCCGTAGTTTCGCACAACACCAGGATCATTGCGAATTCCGAACGAAGATGAAACCTGTGCTTGGTCTGAGCCTCGAGTGACAATCATAGGCAAGAAAGATCGTCGAGCGAGTGTCATGCTGTATGATTCTTGCAGAACAGCGGTGAACCCCAGCATTTTCGGATACATTTCCAACGGCGACAAAGTTCCCGAGGTAATGATCACAGAGCTGAAACGATCGAATACCGGCTTGATAGCAATAGCGGCATCCAAGCACGTGAAATGGAGGATGGGGTTTGGTACAGTAGCCGCTTCGGACTCGAAGGGCTCAAGGATAAGAACGAATCCCTTGTCGTAAGTTGCGACCAGTGTTGCAAATGTGGCCACCTCTTGAAGAGGTTGATAATCTTCGATATTGACAAGTTCAAGCGTCCGTACAAGTGACGTTAGACGCTCGGCGCAAAACCTTAAAGGCTTTCGTTCAATATAGGTAAGGTCTTTTAGGTGAGTGAGGAAAGATGGAGGCGTCTCGGATATGGTATGGGTGACTTTCATCCGAGTCTTCAGATACTCGATAAATCTCTTCAAGAAAGAGATGAAATGCTCGGCCCGGCGGATGTTACCAGGAACAGCTTCCTTTAGTAGGTCATCTGGCAAGACCGGATTCGAGATGAATTGATCTTCGTCCCGAGCTTTCTCAGCTTCCTGCAGTCCCTCCACTAATTTTGAATACTCGTTCTTGAGTTTTTCTTCATCCGTACTCTTCATTTCTTCGATCCTGCGTTCCAGGTTGTTTGCACCCCGAGTCGCTTTTCGTAGGGAATCCTCGCTCAGGTCTATACTGAGCGATTCAATACAGACATTGTCAATGTTGTGCGCTTCGTCAAATACCACGATGCAATCTTTCGAGAGCTCTCGGGATACACGTTCCGCAATTTTCGGATCGAGAAGATAGTGATAAGAATAGATAATAATATTGCACCAAGGCATCTAATGAAGTTTGTCAGAAATGGGTCACTTTGTGTGCGATAGTCGCTCGATATCTTACCATACGCCGAGCGGAGAAGTAGGGACATTGTTTGTGCTCTTCTCCGTATCTTGACAACCCGTCCAGTGTGAAAACGCCTGGGGGGACGAGGTTATGTGGCTCGAGTAAGTCAAGGTTCTAGGCCTGTTAGTTCGTTCAATGTTGGATTGTTGATAACAAAATCCCACCTCATGGTATACACAAAGCTCAACATCTTCACCACGCTCTTTCTTCTCCTTGACGAACCCGGCCGTCAAGCTTCTGCACCTGGCATCGACTACGGTACCACTCTTCTCTCTCTTTACCGAAGGGTGAAGACAGAGGTTCTTCCGACTGGTCAGACCAAGCGCACGGAATTCCTCCTCATGACCCAGCTCCTTAGCACGATGTTCCATCAAAGCCTTCAACTCCGCTAGAGCTTTCTCGATCTCCGACATGGTTCGGGAGCAGTAGATGAGCTTACGGTGCTCTGGGTAGTGCTGTTGGTAGGCGACAATCAACGACAAGAGCGAAACTGTCTTCCCAGTTCCCGAGGGCATTTCCAGCACACAGTGACCCCCGACGTCGAGGGTCTTTTTGAGATCGCACATGTAGGCATATTGTTCGGGGTAGATGCGAGGATACGGAAACAGCACCGGAAGATCACTGTGACTGGTCAGCTTGGAGACAAGATAAAATCATATGCAGGGGACATACTCAATGAAGAACTTCATCTTGGCTGGGCTCTGATGCAAAGCGCAAGAGGGCAAAGGATCAGAAGAGAAGAGAGCTCGCTCTCATCTTTCGCGGCTCCGCCTATGCGCTTGTCCTATTTGGGACAGCGATGACACAAACTCACGTGACGGCTATCTTAGTCTCGCGGAACTCTTTTGGAGATCCGATATTGAATGTGCTTGCACCTTCACACTCGCGATGGAAGAGTAATATAGCGTTCAAATCACACTTTAACCTAGTATTCACAACGAGACCCTCTTGCTCTCTCTGAAGCCTTTCCAAGTCCTCAAATTTGAGGTCCTCCCCCACTACTTGCTTATCCCGCTGACCTCATACCCCACATGAGCAAAAAGTTCAAGTCCCAGGCCTCCAGCAGTCGCGCTGCTGCCAGTGCCTTCGGGGCATTTGGGGGCTTCCCCGGTGGTCTCGCCAGCGAGGGAAAGGACCCGTCTGCTCTCACATACATTGCAGCACCTCCAGATCTTTCTCGCATTGCGGACCAGCAGGTAGTCATCGCCTTCAAGAATCTACTAAAGAAAGATGATATTACACGATTGAAGGCTTTAGAGGAGCTGCGAGACCATATATCAAGAGTGGAAGTCAAGAAGGGAACTCTAGATGACGGGTTTCTAGATGCATGGGTATGTCTAGATTGCTTCTATATACAAACCCTAAGTAATAACAATTTTTCATCAGGTCAGAATTTATCCCAGACTCTCGATTGATCTGTCCCGCCGAGTACGCCAAGTTGCCCATCCGATACAAGGTACAATTTCTGGTCTGGTTGGGAAGCGGATCGTGCCCAATTTACCCAAGGTCATCGGAGCATGGATCGCAGGAATCTACGATAACGACCGGCCAGTCCACCGTGCCGCCCTTGAATCATTCACGAAAGTCTTTACAACCGAAGAAAAAAGAAACAACGTTTGGAAGATCTACCAAACCTCCATTTTGGACTTTGTGGATGATGTCATTCTTCACCAAACAGCCTTGACATTGAGTGATGAAAGGACAGTGAAGAGAGACGACGCCGAGGGAAAATATGCGCGTGTTGCAGGAGCTGCGATTTTGCTTTTCAACCGCGTACTAGGTATGTTAAGTGTGTCTACCTTGAATACTTTCTTCTATCTAACAATCCAATGCGCCTAGGCAATTCGTCCGATGAAGATTTACAGAGGAACATAACAGAAATTGAGAACCTGTTAGCCAGCAAGAACTTGTGGGCTCTCTGTTACCACGATGATCCATATGTTCGCCGGTCCATATACATGCTGCTCCGATCTGCGGTTTCGCGGGAGCCTGGATGGATCGACTGGAAGACTCTCAGCTCAGCCGTCATTGGGAAATCTTTGTCTCTCCAGCAAATCGGATCGGCTACCGAATTATCAGAGTCCCTCCTCTTATTATCTTCGCTGAGGCCTCAAATATGGACAGATGACTACACTGGGAAATCATCTGCCTCGAAGAGATTGCGCCAGTACATGCAGAAAGGGTCCGAGGGTGGACATTCTAACTTTTGGTCAAATCTAGACCGATTGCTTCGAATCATTCCACAAGAAGTACTAGCAGGTGTTGACAAGGCCACTGCTGCCCATGGGATCACCTCTGTCAGTGCAATCACCTTGACTGAGGCTTTACAAGAAGGTCTCAACTCGAGAGAAGAACCGCGCTCAAATCTTGCTATCGGATGGAAATCCTATACCCAGATAGGAACATGGCTTGCAACATTGGTCCCGCAGGAGCAAAAATCCGAATTCATCGCGCAGAGACTGTTTCCCTTAGTGGTGCAGTATGTAAGAATGGACCCAGACCTGACACAATGGTCACTTCCGGCTGAGTTAGCCGAAGGAACTTGTGTGGATTATGTTTCCACTCTGGCTTCCGCCGAACAAGCCCAGGAACTGCAATCATTGTGTACATCCCTTTCAGATGGGCTGCTGGAAGCTGTGAAGCTATCAGCGCCAGAACAGTCAAAGGACTTCCGTGGATCTCAAGACTCAATATGTGCCCAATCCAAACGCCTCTTGGATTTGGAGTCTGCTGTTCTCTCACGGGCCGCAGATACTGAGGTCGAGTCTCAACTATCTGAGGTATTTCAAAGAACAAGCACTTCCCTTCTCGAAGGTTGTCTCGAAGTCCTGCGCACCCGTAATGGGAAGCCATACGGAGCGGCCGCCACGGTGGCGGAGTGTGTTCGCAGCCTGCCATATGTCGCGAAAAAGTCACAGGGCCTCCAAAGCTTTGTGCAAAATGATGCACCGGAGCTTTTGATTTCACCATCTGCTGATCGGTTGATTACAATCATCTTAGAATGTCGGGAGTGGGATGGATTCGCGTCCAGTTTCGCGAATGTTGTTGAGCGAGCATTGGCCCTGGAGCTAGCGCAGTCTAATGTGCATGTACTCCAAAACTTACTTTCTTCTCTCGATTTCAACGATGCTGAGCACAAAGACAAGCTTAACTCACTTGTTGTGCGGGCTCTTGACAAAGCTTGCCAAGGTAGTCATGCTCATTGGCCTATCATCATTGCAGTTCTTCAAAACAAATCATCACACGGCGAGTTGATGGATCAAATATTTTTATCTTTGATCGAGGCGTTATCTTCAGATGATAAAGTCTTTGATGCCTTGCATGGGCTTTCTCATATCGGAAAGTCTGCACCATCATCAGTTCGGGAGTTCCAAAATGGAACACATGGATCGAAGTTAGCAGGGAAGCTACTTTTCCTCACTGAGTCACCATCTGAAGAGGTGGCAAGCTTGGCAGAAGCTCTGCTGAAATCATTGAAAGAATCTGGTGTTGGTGACACGAGTGCCAAGTCAGGCATCGAAATTCTCCAACATGGATTCAACCATGTGGATGAAGAATCATTGTCGTGAGTGCTCCATTACCACCATGTTTTACAGGAAATTGTACTAAAATTCGGTTCAGGATTGAATCACTTCTTGCTATCGCAGAGGAATTGCTGCCAGGTCTTACGGCCGAAGGCGCAACCAGTACCGTGAAGGATATTTTGCCCTCTCGTCGTGCATGGGAGGAATCCCTGACCCCCTTTCTCCAACTTCCACCTCGCCCCTCCATTGCTATAACAAGTCCCCTAGGAGGCGCTGTTCACTTGATCCAGCGTGAACTATCTGACTCCTTCAAGGGGTTATGGCTGAATATTCCTCGCGATTCAGACCATCGCTCTTCTGCATTCCGCCTAGCAATCTTTACCATCAGTATTCTCTCTTCTTCTGACTTACTGAAACATATGGGCCAAGCGGACCTAGAGACTTTGTTCCATTTCTTGCCCTTGGCAATTCAACTTATAGATGACGATTTGAGCATTGAGAATTGCAACGGCATCTCAGGTCTCGAGCTGGCTGATCAGCGAGAAGAGTACATGGAGATTGTTTTTGCTGGCCGCAAGGTGGTCGGTGAGTGGATTCGCGCCAATGAACCAGTCAGCTTCGCACCCGAGAAGACTATCTCCTCTTTGTTTGTCGAGTTCTGGGAAACCAGGCTAGAGGAACTCAAGGGTACAAATTCCTTGGATTATAGGGTTGGCGAAGCCTTCGTCAAGATAATGACTGTTGCGGATTCATTGCAAAAGTCAAAATCATCGGAGGACGTTGCAAAGATCTGCAGAGAGGCTCGAACAGCAAATCTTATCCGCTCGGCATCGTGGTTTGCAGTCTTGCGAAGCTCCATCCTTTCAAATACCATCGGCAACAGAATCTGCAATGAGCTAATTGCCGATTCCACTGGACTCAAGCCCCAGGATCCTTCCCAAGTTGGTAAGTGTCTGACAACAGATTAGCAAATGTAGTACCAATACTAACTGTACACAGGATTGCGGAAGCTGGCTCTGTTGAATATCCTATTGTCTGGGGAAGAAGATGTTGTCTCCACCATTCCGACACAGAGACTAGTCTTCCTCGCCAAAAATCTGATTGAATGTCTCCAATCCGACTCAATGTCTCTTGGTTTGAAATCCGAAGTTATCCAGACTCTTTCTCTTGTCCTTCCAGCTCTCGGGGAGATCTATGGATCTCATTGGGAAGACAGCATGGGCATCCTAAACTCAGTATTGCGGGAAACCAATGGAGGCGAAGAGGGTCTACCATTACTAGTGTCATCTTTCAGACTCTTCGCACGATTGAAGTCTATCTCGGAAAGTGACGACAGCAATGACGACGTCCAGGATGCTTGGTTAGACCGGAAGGTCGGTCTTTACAATGCCCTGGCCTCCACCATTGACACGTTCGGTAAGCACTTTAGATTTCTCTCATCACTGATCTGTCTAACGAAACATAGATTCCTCAACCACATTCCACCAACCTCGGGATGTTGCTGTTGACTTATTACGACGCCTGATTAACACTATTCCTGTTGACAAGTTGGAGGATGTCAGTGAAACGTTCCATCTTCTGACTGCGCACAGTCGAGCAGTCCAGCGAACTGCTTACACAATTCTCCATCACTATATCCCCCATGCCCAGGAGAAGGTATCTTTTGAGGTCGCCTTATCCAAGACTGCAGTCAGCCTTCCTGATGAGCTCGTGTCTCTATTGCTTGAACCCCCGACAATGCAAATGGTCTCTGCTGGGTACGGAGATGACAAGATGTGGACCAGTATGCGGGCGTATCTTCTTAGCTGGAAGGTGGTATTTGACCATTTCTCAAATGCTGTAAGTTTTGACTCTTCCATGGCAAACTGTAAAATAAACTTGCTAACAGTCCGACCAGTCGCTCCCTGTCCAAGAGTACTACACGTCGAGCATCAGAGAGAACAATATCCTTATCCCACTGCTTGAATTCACGTTTGATTTCCTTCAGAAATCACACGGAAAGATGATCGATGCATCCAAACTTGACATTCGATCATTTGAGCCGGATGATTCCGAGAGTGCTGAAAAGGAAACACAATGGCTCCTGGTACATTTGTACTACCTGTGCCTGAGATATTCTGCCAACATGACCAAGAATTGGTGGATTGACACTAAGAAACGTATCAAGGGTCCGGTGGAAGCCTGGACAGAAAAATACGTGAGTGATCTTTGGTGGGGAGCCCCTTTGAACGAGAAATTATAACTAATACTGTTTTCAGATCTCCCCCCTCGTCGTTGAGGATGCACTCAAAAGTGTGACCGACTGGATTGCCACCCAGGATGCAAACGAAGAGCGCGCACTGGAAGTGAAGATTTCCCCAAAGACGGGCGAAATCATTGCCAGCATACCAGTCGACGAGGAGTCGCCTCCAGTTGCTATTTCTATCACTCTTCCACCTGCGTACCCGCTTCAACCGGCGTTGGTTGTCGGCCGCAGTCGCGTGCTTGTGGACGAGAAGAAATGGAAGAGCTGGCTGCTGACGATCCAGGGAGTGATCATGTTTGCCAATGGCAACCTGGTTGACGGATTATTGGCCTTCCGACGAAACGTTCAAGGTGCTCTGAAGGGTCAGAGCGAGTGCGCTATCTGTTACTCTGTTATCTCAACAGACATGCAGACACCGAACAAGCGGTGTGCCACTTGCAAGAATACCTTCCACTCGGTCTGTCTGTTCCGCTGGTTCAAGAGCAGCAACCAGAGCACTTGTCCTCTTTGCCGAAACAACTTTGTGTATGTTTAGATACTTTGTTAAGTTCACTTGTACATAGAAAAGAGACATGACAAACACAGGGCAGGGCCCTCGGATTCGGCCCGATAGCCGCGAACGAAGCAGGACCCTATTTTCAGCATCTCAGATTCCAGCAGGAATAAAAGGACCACCTACCTTTAGTACCCTGCATACTTGACCCTATAGCTGAGACCAATGAAACAAGTACGTTTCGAGCCATTCCCGATTGGGAAGTTGAACTGACTATCTTCGGTGTCGATGCTGAGAGCATCTCTTGATAATCACAATATTACAGTTAGATTTCTATATCTATCTATGGCCTTGGATATAGCCCTTTTTGCCGAGATGTACATGAAGAATTATAGCTCGCCCTAAACCAGTTAAGAGCGAGAATCCTCATTCCATACCCCAGAAAGATCTGACGATTTTATTGCCTATAATAACGCGGAGAGATGGCACAGGATGTCACATTTCCAACCCCACATCCAATAGCGTCAAGTTTGAGCCATTCTAGCCTGGTCCAAGCCTATACATCGGTTGATTCAGCCTAATTGTGTGCCCGGGTGGCTCCTGTTCCATTTCTTCACGGCTGAAACTGCCGACCTTGCTACAACGCAGATGAGGTTTCACACTCCAAATGACCATTAGGCAAAAACCTCCCCTCGGTCCAAAGGAACAACTTTCGTTTCTTGCCGACCTATTATACGGCAAAATGCAATGCGCTTCTCCAATTGACAAGGGGACATTCTACATCTACATAAAGCAAGCGTTGTCTCCTCAGTTCGAACATCTTATCCACTTTCACACCTGAATATATCCAAGGCAACAACTAGCTTGCACTTTTGATTGATATCCATTGACACTATGATTTCCAATATCTTGACGTTCTCCCTCCTTGCCGGCAGCGCTCTCGCTGTCCCAGTCGAATCTGACATTGAGAAACGTATCGACTGCCCGAGCGTCCACATATTTGGTGCACGCGAGACCAGCGTATCTCCCGGGTACGGCTCATCCAGCACGGTTGTCAATGGCCTCCTCAGTGCCTACTCAGGCTCCACGGCCGAGGCCATCAGCTACCCTGCATGTGGTGGACAATCGTCTTGCGGCGGCGTGAGCTACTCGAACTCAGTTGCCCAGGGTATCGCGGCGGTCGCGTCGGCTGTGAACTCCTATAACAAACAGTGTCCATCAACCAAGCTTGTTCTAGTCGGATATTCCCAGGTGAGCTATATTTCCTTTTCGCGAAAGACCAACTTCTTACGATGCTCCAGGGTGGTGAAATCATGGACGCAGCCTTGTGCGGCGGCGGCGTCCCAAACCAAGGCTACACCAACACTGCGGTCCAGCTGTCGACATCCGCTGTCAACATGGTCAAGGCAGCCATCTTCATGGGTGATCCACTGTATGTCGCAGGATTGCCGTATAATGTTGGAACATGTGCTGCTGGTGGCGTATGGACTTCCCTATATATCCCTTGAGCTTGGGAGCTTTGGATCTAACGCTCGATATATAGTTTGACGCACGTCCTTCTGGCTTCTCTTGCCCCTCGGCCAGTAAGATCCAATCGTACTGCGACGCCCCAGACCCATACTGCTGCAACGGCAGTAACGGCGCGACGCACCAGGGCTACGGAGCTGAGTATGGCGCACAGGCTATTGCCTTTGTCAAGAGTAAGTTGGGTTAGGTGCAGATCTAGTAGCAGCCCTACCAAGACATTATTGGTAGGGGTACTGTGCTTGGGAGAGTTAGATAAGCTTGCCACTGTGATAACTTGGTGTTTACAGTGAATTTTTACAACTGTTGTTGCTGCTGGACATAATTCACTGGTTTTATAAGCATGAAGAGCTTCCATTGAGGTTGAATCTTACAACTGTCCACCTGGGCAAGGTTAGTGTAGTTACCGGGTCGATTAAACAAGGCGTAGGGGCGAGGATGTAGTTGGAATAAATTGACAAAGATATACTATTTTCAAATAACTTGAAAATGTTAATATTTGGAGAGATGGAGAAATATAAGATTGACACCGAAATCCATGCCCACTTGGGCAGATAGCTACCCCACCAAGAGCTCCAAGCTTCCTTCATTCCCCATGGCCACTCACATTCCCAACCTCAACACTCTCCGACGAGGCCGAGGTCGAGGCCGCGGCATAGGTCGCACAGAGGAAACTGGATTCCCTTCTGGAAAAGACCGCATTGTTCAAGGCACAGACAATGACGCAAGCGTGTCCCGCCTCAGCGCCGTCGAGCTAGGATACCTAGAGGATGCGTACGCGGCGGTATTGACACCTCCCGGGTCGGCGACGCGGCGATTGCCAATTATAAACAGAGGTGAGTCCGTTTTTCCAGACTATGCTATCCCAAATGACAAGAGAGCCTATGGCTGACCGGGACACTTCCCGCGCACAGGAACCTACGCCCGCACAACAGCCATCGACCAGCTCGTGGCGCGTTTCCTCGGCCCGTCCTCGCCGGAAAATACACACAAGAAACAGATAATATCTCTAGGCGCCGGGTCGGACACGCGCGTCTTCCGGCTTCTCTCGTCGCGCCAAACCCCGGACTTCGTCTACCACGAGCTCGATTTTGCCGTGAACACAGCGGAGAAGATCCGCGCGATTAGATCGGCGCCTGTGCTACAGAACGCGCTGGGGATTGACTCGTCGCAGGTTTCTTTGGAAAAGGATACTCGAGTTACCGTGTCGGAGGCCGGGGACGCGCTCCATTCGCCCTCGTACCATGTCCACCCGGTTGACCTGCGGTCGCTGTCGACATGCAGTGACCCCACCACAGCACTGCCAGGCGTGGAAACGGGACTACCGACTTTGCTGATCTCCGAGTGCTGTTTGGTCTATCTATCGCCTGCCGAAGCGGAGCAGGTGGTTGCGTTCTTCACGCAGCGCCTTTTTGGTCATGGGCGTGTAGTACCTGGAACTGGCGACGGCTTGCCAGAGGCGCAGGTGAATGTCGCTCCCCTCGGGTTGGTTCTTTATGAGCCTATTCGGCCGAATGATGCCTTTGGTCGTACGATGGTGTCGAACCTTGCGGCGCGGGGGATCCAGCTCAAGACTCTCTCTAGGTATGCGTCGCTTGAGGCGCAGCGAGACCGCTTCCAAGACCAGGGCTTTGGTGATGGCCAAGCTGCGGCTGATATCGAGTTTATTTGGAAGCGGTGGGTTAACGAGGATGAGAAAGAAAGAGTTGCTGGGCTAGAGATGCTCGATGAGATGGAGGAGTGGCAGTTGCTTGCACGGCATTATTGCATTGCGTGGGGATGGAGAGACCGCGATGATATTGCGGCTTTTGCTGGGTGGAAGGACCTAGAGGGTCAGCGAGGCGAGTAGCTTCATTTGTGAATATTTGATGTCTGATGATACAGCTCTATAACGAAAGTCCATGATGTATATCTGAAAATACAAACCAAAATCACCAAGAAGCCCCTACGGAGCAAATTACCCCGCTGTACTTCACACCCTTACTCCGGTCCAAGTGCAGGCCTACGAGGCTCGTCATCAGCAGGACAATTTGAGTATCTATACAATATAACGGTGTGGTCGTTTTAATGCGACCTGTCATATATTGTCAGATGCACTGGGGCCCCGCAAAATCCAGGTGATAGGCCGAGTGGATATTCACCATGCGAGGAACATCAGCAGTCCTTGCAGCAAGCTCAAAAGATATCCTGTTTATCGTGCGTGATGCATTGCCTTTCTCGGCATCCACTCTTAGCACCCGTTGCAGCAGGATGTGATCGAAGCTGATGCAAGATCCCTACCGTTTAGGGCTGCTGCGCTATCTGACAAATATCTCACCACTGATCTAAGTCTGAAGTAGTATAAAGAGTCACTTGTTATGTCTTTTATCATTAATGACGTACAGAGTAGCCCTGAAAGACTTGGAATCATCTGATATAATTAGCCCAAGCCATTGAAGATATCGACATTCGACACCTGCATCATGTACTAAATCAGCTTCATGCTTCTTGCATTGATATTCCTACCAAGTACAGGCACGGGCGATACCGGACATTCCTCACAATGCGTACTTTACGATTTGTGTAACTCTGGTGCGTCTTGTACACAGCAGCGAATGGAGATCGTGGTCAGAGTGATCCCAGTGGTGATCTTGTCGATCTCTTGCTATGCCATCAAAAACCCCATCTCTCCTAGGCCAAGCTTTAACCAAGACACACATTAGGCAGTCGGAACACTACGTCCTAAGGACTTCGGATCTCTCGGCCATGTGATGCCGTGCCTATCAAAGTCCACTTGATGATCAACAAGTCCAGACCGGTGCAGGATGGTGGGTTTGATTGGGATTGACGGGTACTAGGCTAAAAGGGCAATCTCTCCCGCTTGGGAATATTGGCCCATTCATGTGCTTCGGTGGAGTTCTCTTCCTTTGGTATGGAATGTCCGATGTACTCCAGGTTCACTTGGTTTGTTTTGCAATGCAGCATCCATGGATTTATTGCAAGGTTGGAAGTTCAAAGGTTATAAGTTGGATGTTGAGACGTCATGTGATAGATCAGATCTCCAGCCCTGAAGGTTCCCAAACGTTGCGCCGAGCAACGCGTTCTTCTTCCTCCACTCTCCTCCACCCTCTTCATTTGAGGGTTTTGATTTTATCTTTTTCCCGTTGAAAGAGTTCGCGGGATAACTCCACAAAAGCACAGCTCTTAGCTTATTGGCCTTACTGCCCCTGCCAAGCAGGAACCATCGGGGTAATGCCGTTCATCATTGGCTGCAGGCTCTCACTGCCCCTGACACTAAGTGTCTAGCGGTTCCATATGGCTGCCCACTAGTGGAGTTTTGCTTCAGGGGCACAGCTTTTGGGGGGTCCAAGGCTGCGCCCATAATTCCAGTTTGGGGGAGCAATTATGGAAATTATGGGAATTATGGGCAATCACGGACGAGCCGCTCATGAAAGTCGGGGCTACTTGCTCGACGCCGGAATTGCGCGCACATCATCCCAGATCTAACGCTCTTTTAGGCTAGCAGACTCGTGGACCCTAGAGGCCGTGTCCCTTTTCTTGGTGCTTTTCCCCATCTCTTTCCTTCTCTCGTCTTGACCTTCATTCTCTGTGAGCACTGTGTCTGTCCTTGGCCATCGGCCGTATATTTTTTTGTCACTCGTTTGACTTAGCCATTCGCTTCATATATTCATTCTTTATTGATACTTATCAATCTGCCAAGTCTTTTCCCCCTGACACAATGAAGTTCCAGATCACATCCTTCCGCGCAGCGGCGCTTGTTGCCCTCATTGCGAGCGCTGAAGCCGCGAAACATAGCCATGGCCACAACCATCACCACGAGACTCGTGATGTGTCTCTGGGAAAGAGGGGTGGAAAGTGCGAGTTCCCCTCTGACGCTGGCCTGGTGGAAGTCACCCCGCATGAGCAAAACGCCGGTTGGGCTATGAGCCCCGACGAGCCCTGCGAACCTGGCAACTACTGCCCTTACGCTTGCCCTCCCGGTCAAGTGTCTATGCAGTGGGATCCCAAGGCGACGTCCTACTCTTACCCTATGTCCATGAGGGGTGGTCTGTACTGTGACGATGACGGTAAAATTCACAAACCCTTCCCCGACCGCGACTACTGTGAGTCGGCCACTGGTCCTGTCAAGGCCCACAACAAGGCCGGAAAGGCTGTCTCTTTCTGCCAGACTGTTCTGCCCGGAAACGAGGCCATGCTTATCCCCACCATGGTCGATGAGCTGTCCGATCTGGCCGTGCCCGGCATGTCCTACTGGTGCTCCACTGCTGCCCATTACTACATTAATGCTCCAGGTGTCACCGCGGAGGAAGGCTGTATTTGGGGTACCTCCGAGAATCCCGTCGGTAACTGGTCTCCGTACACCGCTGGTGCCAACATGGACGACAATGGCGAGACCTTCCTGAAGATCGGCTGGAACCCTATCTACTTGGAACCTACCACCCCTTTCCGCAATGTCAAGCCTGACTTTGGTATCGAGATTGAGTGTGAGGGTGGCGGCTGCAACGGCCTGCCCTGCAGGATCGACCCTGCTGTCAACGACGTCAACGAGATGATCGGTGAGCCCTTCGTTGGCGCTGGCGGCGCTACGGGCTGCGTTGTGACCGTCCCCAAGGGCTCCACCGCGCACATTGTTGTCTTCGAGAAGGAGGGTAGTGGCAGCACTTCGTCCGAGACCATCGAGGTTTCTACCAGCACTCCTACCTCCACTAGCAGCTCCAGCTCCAGCACTAGCACCTCGAGCCCCACTCCTACTCCGACCAGCACTAGCACTACCGAGACCCCCACCTCTACCTCTACTCCCTCGGAGACTTCCACCTCGACCCCGACTCCCAGCTCTAGCTCCACCTCTACTGCTAGCTCCACCTCTTCTACGACTTCCGCCTTGAGCGTCACTAGCCCCAGCACCCGGCTGCCCAAGTCGAGCCCGACACTAAGCTATACCTACCAGCCGCACGTCCTGACTGGTTCTGCTGAAATCCAAGCGGCCTCCACGACGACCGCTGCCGCTGCCGCTGCGTCCACATCTTCCGCCACTGGCGGTGCTACCAGCGCCACCGTTTCCATGTTCACCCTGGCCTTCGGCGCCATTGCCGCCATGGCCATGAACATCTAATCAGCCCCCACTGATTCGGCTATATCTACTGCCCAATATTGCATATATGTACGGGGTGTGTACAGACACCACCCCGGGGCATCCTTTCCGCATTATATCTGCCCGCGGTAATCAATCTAATTGGAACTCTGCGGGCATCTATTATTGTTCGATTCTTTCACATTTTTTTTAATTCTTCTACATAATCCCCCTTTTTATGATTCTTCACATCCCTTGGATGCCCTTTCTTGACGACGCTCAACGTTGGACTTTTTTACTCTGCTTCATGACTTTTTATATCCCTTTGCTCCTCAGCATTGCTCTTTTCTTTTCAGCTTGTTGAATATTCGCTTTTATTGCTTCTGGTACGCAAGGGGTTTTGTTTTTGGTTACATATGATAGCTGTTTGAGGCTGAAACCAACCATGTCTTTTTGGTTGGACATTGGAAAAATAGTGTTCTTTGTTTTTATTCGTCAATCCTTACCCCTGGGATCTTTTGCGATCCCAGCTAGGTCTTCATAGAATATACTGAGCGCTCTCTCACCAGTCGTCCTCGCTTTGATTCCTCGGGTCAAGCATTCCACTGTCCTTAACATACTTGGTAGATCGAATATAAACAAAAATTGAAATTATCTATGTTCCGGTATATGATACGCCACATACATGCATCATTACTATCAGAGCCCGCATCTAACATACATAAATTATACCCAGGCAGATCCAAACAATTCCTTGCCCTCAATCCACATGTAGAAATCCCAATCCCAAACGCCAAACCCAAGCGACTCAAGCATTCGATTCCCTGATAGGAACAATCATATCAGGTCTCCTCGCCTCAACAGCCAGCACGTTCAAATTCCGCTGTCTGATCTCGCGCATGTAGTTTCGTTGCTCGTGGGACATGTCCTTGAACTTCTTTGAGTCGTCAAGGCCGTAGAACATACTGTATACACTGAACCCGATGAGTGCTCCTACAATGCAGCCAGCGATGATGAGGAAGATGTAGAGCGGGTATTTATCGGGGTCGTCCATGCTACTCCGCTTGAGCAAGCTGACGGTGTTATCCATTGTGGAGGATTGTGTGATTTTTGCGTCTATTGTGGGTGGGATGGCAGGCATTGTGGCCTGAAGAAGATAAAAGGTCTTGTTAGTTATTGGACATAAGGGGCATGGTGTGGGATTGTATAGACACGCACTGTAGTCAAATGAAAGTGTCAATGTCAGATTCTTTCTTGTTGGTATACAAATGTCGATTCGAAGTAGTTTCTGTCAGGGGACCGGTTATAGAGATAGGAAACAGTAGACTACATTTAGTGTGCGAACACTGGCAGCTATATAAGTAAACATAAACTACACTAAAGCTTCTCGTCTACGGCTAAACAACTGAAACGCGAAGGGATTGCTAAAACCGACCATACAGTTGTGATATTCTTCCCAAATAGGCATGGCGGCAACAGATTCCCACGCCAATGATGTCAGGAACCGAGCGGACCAATCAGCGTGGCTCAATAACTAGTGGGTCAACCAATTAAAATCTGTGTTGGATCATGCGGAATGAACTAAATGTTCTAATTATACGGCCCTGGGAATTTTGACCGGAGAGTAAGCATCTCTCTTCTCAAGGACCGCTCTTCGGCCCCCATTTTCCAGGTCTAATCTGCTATAGTGGCTTGTCCTCGCTTTTTTTGTTTCGATCTTGCTGTCTGCCGTGTCTGATTGGCTCGGCTCTGTCTGCTCTCTCTGGGTCGTCGGGCCCGCATTGGATGCAGCAATTCGAGGATTGGGATTTGCTGCAAGTCCGTTTGTTTGGGTCTTACATGTCTCAGATAGCTCGGTCTCTCCGTTGCTAATCTCATTTACTCGTCACGTGTGACTTAGTGTGACTCCAAGAAGCCCCACTGTTGCTGGACGGCTACGGTGTGGTGCGCATACTCCAGCTCAGCCATATCCATCCTTTCTTCTTCTGCAACGGCTTCAAAGGTGTATCTTTGCAATCGGGTTGCTAGTCCTATCCAGTGGTGGAATTGAGAGTCGTTGCTTTCATTCTTCTTCCGCCCAGAGCTGTACAGTATCTCTGTTTTAGGCCTGGCAGTCTTGCGGATCTATTGCTACGAACCCGCAGAATTGGATTCAAAGGTCTATTACCATATGATACAATATGACTTTTGAAGGTTTGGATTATCAATTGGAGGGAATATCCATATCGGAGTCGTATGATATAGATTGAAAGGACGCAGATAAAGCACAGGCATAGCCACTCATACAGGCATAGCCACTCATAAGGGCTGACTAGCGGCGTCTACTTTGTATAGACTAACTCTAAAGATCGTCTCTAGTAATCTTTGGAATATTTGATATTTTTTTTACCCACTCTCTCGTGTTTATCTCTATCTTCTAGTAGAGCAGAATTAGCAGACACCGAGTATGAGACTGAATTTGTGAAGTTGATGAATTAAGAGATATATGTAGGCTCAGAACCGCACTGTTCGTGAAGGTCACGAAAAGGCGGCGTCGGCGGGTATGCTCAGTCAGCAAATCTTCACCCCGGGGCCTGCCCAACCGCGAGTCTTATACCTTTCCTTGCCACATTTCCACATTCCCTATGCCATATCCAAATGGAGGTAGTATGCGATCCATGCTGGACATGTCGCAATCGCCGCATTCAATGCGACCAGTCCGGAACACCGTGCGCCAAGTGCGAGAGAGCCGGCATGGAATGCTTCGACAAAAGACCGCTGAGGTGGGTCAAGGGCGTGGCGATTCGTGGAAAGATGCAAGGCCATTCGTATGAAGGTCTGGCAGATGGCACTCCTGTGCACACTTCAAGAACTAAGAAATCCGCGATATTGACACCGAAGAAATCGTCTCGCGCACTGGTCCAAGCTTCTGCTGGCAGTAGAACCCTGCCGGTTACCCTACAAGACCCGTCTATGTCAAACCTGGATCAAACTTCGAAATATTATATAGACTACTGTAAGACTCACATGCAAAGGAAGCTCTGGTACCGGGGGTATTAATAGCTGACATCGCATTTAGATAACGAACGCATATGCAAATTGTTCATTGTATACGACAGCGCCAGAAATCCATTCCGGAGTCTGATCTCCTTCGGGTTGAAAGATCCGGTCTTACAGAAGGGCATACTTGCTCTCGCGGCGCGACATCATGCCAATACAGGCCAGTCGTTTCACCAACTTCAAGCTCCGACATCCGCTGGTCGCTTTAATGCCAATCGCGATGCGCTACTTTTCAAACATCAAGCTATGGAAGCTCTCTCTCGAGTACTTAGCGACGGAAGAATAGAGAAAAGCGACACTACTGTCGCTAGCATATTTCTTCTTATTTTCCTCGACCTCCTCGAATCCGGAAGTGAAGGCTGGAATTTCCATCTCGAGGGTGCGAAGAGTTTGCTTACATCCCACCGGCCGCTGCTGGAGGCGCAAGCTGGAATTAATAATGGACCTGGCCAGACGGTACAGCAGATCTGGGAGTTTATCTCCAGCCAGATTCATTTGTGAGTTACACTAAGCCTAATGGATGGTATAAAGCCATGCGGGAGACTGACTTAAAAAATAGAATCGAAACACTGGGGGCAACATTTTTACGACCAAGACTACTGTCAGAATTCATATTTCACGGCCGAGCAGAGAGGCAACCGCATGAAGAAATTGAACAGTCTTTCCTTGGATGTCCGGAGTTCCTGTTGACGGCGATACAATTTCTCTCCAACGAGAGGGACGCCATCGCAGGACAGTTGCCGGACGGCGCTGCTCTCCAAACACATATAACAAATACCACCGCGATGATGGAACTCATCCAAGACTTTGACAGTTACGCCTGGGCTTCGAGTGTCCAACGCTCGGGACAGTCTTCGCCAGCCGAAATCAATAATCTCTGCACATTATCGCAGGCATTCAAGACCGGGGCCTTGCTATACGGGAGACGCATCCTTGATGCACTCACAAAATCCACCACAATGCAGGATGATTTGGTCTCTGAGCTGTTGGGTCTGATTGATAGTTTGAAAGACGATGAGGCGCTTTTCAAATGTGTTCTGTGGGCTATCTTCGTGGCGGGCTTGGAGTGTCGGTCTCGGGCCCGGAAAGACTTTTTGGTCGAATCTTTAGAGAAGTTCTGGACTGTTACGAGATGTTTGAACGTTATCAATGCAGCCAAGATCCTGAAAGATTATTGGGACCAGGAAGAACGCTTGGAGACGTCTTCGCAGTGGATATTTGATATTGGCCGATTGGGTCGTGACTGTCTTCTCATATAACATAATAAGCATTGAATACAACCAAGATCTCTCACCAAAGGTTATACATAGAAAAGTCGCATTCACAAATTAAGCCTTTTTTGGCCCTTTTCTGTTCTGCGTACCCAACAAACTGAGTAGGGGACAAGATATATATATAACCAAACGTTTAAAAGACCACTAAAAAGACATAAAAAGACTATCGGAGAAGACCAGGCCGCTCATGCGACTATTCTTGTCTATGGATGTGATCTAGCACTCTTCATTTTGCTGTCACCCCAAGAGCGACTTGAATGCCTGGAGCAAGTCATTCTTCAGGTCCTCCCAGTTCTCGAGTCCAACGCTAACTCTCAACAGCTTCCGGTCAACCCTGGGATCCGACAAAGCCCGCCACTCAATCAAAGACTCAACCCCGCCTAGACTAGTAGCATGCTGGAAGAAGTGAAGCTTAGTTGGCAAAATCTTCGCAAACTCCTCATTGTCCAAGACAATAGAGAAGACGGGTCCAAACCCATTCGGCATCTGCTTCTGCAACCACGGCTCGTCCTGCAAACTAGCATGGTAGATCTTCTTTAAAACCGACTGAACAATCATCTCCTCACTGCCCAATACAGGAGATGAGGCTTGCATAGCAGCATGAAGCCAGTAAATCAACCTAGCCGAATTCTGGCTAGCCCGCTGAACCCGGACCTCCAGCGTGCGCAGACTCCGGATCCCGAGCCAGCTCTCCATATTCCCCATCACACTGCCAAGCGCGATTCTATCCTCAAATAACTGCTTCGTCCAATCGGCTCGCTTCGTAGCAAGCACGCCACACAGCATATCACTATGTCCACCGAAATACTTCGATCCGGAATGCATGACGATATCCGCGCCCCAGAGGAACGGATCCTGCAAACCAGGCGGCGCAAACGTACTATCGACAATGAGGAATGCGCCGCGGGAATGGGCTTTGAGCGCGTGCTCCTCGATGCTGAACGCCGTCCCCAGCGGGTTGACGGGCGTCTCTAGTAGGATAACATCGCCGGCATCTAGGCTTTCGGCGGGACAGTCGAGAGGGAGTCTCTGTAGCCCGGATAGACGCGATACTACCGAGATGACTTCGTGGCTGCCGTGGTATCCCTCGCCCACGGAGATGCGGCGCGGGTTGAGCAGTGTCAGAGCAGCGTGTAGGGCGGCTAGTCCTGTTGAGTAGCTCACTGCGTGACCGCCTATTAGGGATGAGAGCACCGATTCGAAGCGAGTCGCGTTTGGTGCGAACTCGCGGGAATAGACATAGTTCTTGCCGTTGAATTCATCCTAGACGGGCCTGTTAGTTGGGGATATGGTTGGCTGTGTGTTGGCTTGAGACGTACCACCGGATCTTCGGATGGGACGAGTTGGTCTGGATCATTGGGGTATCTGAAGATTGTAGAGAGATGGATTGGGGGTGCGACGTCGGTCACTAGATTTAGGGCATCGTCTGCATGCAATGCTTTGGTGGAAGGGTGGGCATTGTTAGAGGCCATTTTACTTATTGGAATCTTTGTGAATTGAAAAAGAGAAAATTGAGATCGAGGGTCTTTATATCTTTGATGCTCTTCCAAAGTTGGCCCTATCACCGTTGAGACCCACTCCCGTCAACTTCCCAAAACGGAAATCCCCGCAAGTATAGAGTGGCAAAGCATCTAAGAAAAAAATCATGAAAATTATTGTTGTAGATATCTAGTATATCTAATGTATTCTCTAATATCACCTTGAAACTATAAGAATCACAGCGCAGACACAAGCCTGTGAGATCTTTCGATAGCAAGAGCCGTCAAGTTGACAAGGTAACTACATGTAGAATTAAGATCCCTTAGCATGCCTAGGTAGCATCTATATGTGTTGAGTCTCTACGATTTAAAAAGCTATCTGCTTTCCCCATCCCTCCATCCAATCTCATCCTTTTCATATCCCTATTCACCGCATGCTTTAGCACCCGAAGCTTCCCGACCATGGAGGAGGACCATGTCGAAGGTAAGTCATCATCCAAATTTCGAGTTCATTCATTCTGATGATATTCAGAGTGCTCCGCTGCGAGCTTCCTGACCTCGAATGAGTTCAATTTGCTGCTAGATGAGATCACAGCCCGCTGCAACAGACAGACAAAGGAGATCACCAAATGGCTTCTCTACACCAAAGATTTCAAACGGACTATTGCCGATACGTTGGAGCAGGAGAGACTCAAGAAACAAGGCGTTGATATCAGAGCTATGTGGTCACTCAGAACTCCCAGAACTCCCCGAACCCCCAGAACACCGAAAACACCGAAAATCACATCAAATACCTAATTAACATATGATCCCATTGTTTGAGTTCTGTGGATTCTTTAAGTTTCGAATGTGAGAAAACAAAGGGCAACCCGATAAAGTGGTGACCCCAAGGTCTCTCCGCCCCATCGGCCTCTCCCCCACATCTTCTCTTCTAACAACTCATCACGCCAAAATGCCTCCCTCGGTTCAAACGGTATGCCATACAGTCTATTCTTCTTTTTTTCCCTTTCTTCTTTCGCATACGCATTCCATGATCGGGGCTAGATCTCGCTACCTAGAGCTCACAAGGCTACCCCGCACTGCCTATATAACGCCTGCCTGCCCTGCAACTCCCATGCGCGTCTGATATACAACCAAATAACTAACATGGAAACAAAGACCAGGCTAGTTTCCACCCTCCGCCTGCTTATCCCCCGTCTCCGCCTCCTACAAAAGAAAGACACAGGCTCCTCAGTCGTCCAACGCCGCGAACTCTCCCAGCTCCTCAGCGAAGGCCGCGATGCATCAGCGCGCATTCGAGTCGAAAATGTCATTGCAACAGATATCGCAGTAGAGGTAATGGAGATGGTCGAGCTCTACTGTGAGCTGCTGCTGGCGCGCGCAAACGTGTTGGATCAGATGGCCTTCAGCGACCAAGGGACCCGCGCCAGACTTCGCGCCAAGGAATTGCTCAAGAAGCGCACCCAAGAACAAGCTGGTGCTACGGTATCAACCACCGCAGGCGTCAAGGGTGCTGGGGGTGCTGGGGAAAGCACTGGCTCGCGATTCGGGTTCTCTTGGCTGGGAGGAGGAGCGCAAAAGAAGGAGGCTGAGCGGCCTGCGCCCGCTACAACATCTAGTAGTGCGGAGGACTCTGGCGATGGATTTGCGGATGACGATAACCCCTACATGGATACTGCACTCGATGAGGCTGCTACTGTGGTCTTCTACGCGTGGCATCGTTTCCCGCACGAGGTGCGCGAATTCACTATGCTTCGCACTATGTTGGGTGAGCGATACGGCAAGGAGTTTATGACTTTGGCGCAAGATAATAAGGTCGACTCTGTCAAGGTCCCTGATCGGCTTGTCAAGGGCTTGCGTGTGCGTCCTCCGGGACACGAACTTGTTGAGAGTTACCTGCGAGAGATTGCGAAAGCTTACGGCGTTGAGTGGCATGGAGCGGAAGAAGAGCTGGGAAATGCGCCGCAAGAATTTGAGGACAATCGTGGTGATGGTGGCGGTGACGAAGAGGAACCCCAATTACCGCAAACTCCTGGCAAGCAGCAAGGAGACTCGGCGTCAACGCCGGACCTCTCTGAAGCAAGGCGTGCCTCGGAGACCAGTGAGTTGACCAAAGCCACGCCTCCACGTGGACTCGCTGCGGGGCGAAGTCCTGTCAGCGTTGCACCGCCGGCTCCCAGAATGGACAATCCAAACCCCAGAGTCAAGCTTCCCGGCACTGAGGGGAAAGCCGCTGCTGTTTCAAAGGAGGATGGTGGCTCCAAGAGCAAGAGTAATAACAATGGGATACCGGAGCTGGATGAACTGACGCGAAGATTTGCGGATTTGAAGAGGAGACCATGATTGAGAGGCTCAGTGCCCCAATATCTACCAGAATTCGGCACTCAGCGCCTTGAATTTAGCCATTAGCCAGTTTTCATGTTGGTTTCCTTTCCTATGCCTTGGATAGGGCTTCGCTAGGTCGAATGTCTTATTTCTAGCCCCGCATAATGCATCACATCTCCTCATTTTAAACGATTCGTGTTAATTTCAGTTGACTGGCTATCCGTGAAATACCATATTTTAAATTAGACCAGGTGGTTCCCCTAATATGACAGGTCATATTCATCGCAGAACTCCGAAGGTGGAGAGTTTGTACTTCCAACGTTGAAGACAAACGAATCTGAGGTGATGTTACATTGGAATTAGCTGTTTCTCAACATATTATATGCTAAAGAAGATTTAGGTCAACATAGTAATTAGGGATAATAAAGAACACCCAGCCTATATTGTACCCAGTCAATCTATAAAGCCGACGAACTAATAATCTGCCACGTGATAGAAGCAAGGCACACCTTTCTCCAGACCTGTGGGTTTTCAGTTATGTATCACCTAAATTAAATGAAACAGGCCAATCATATATTGCCCCAATATCGAATTCTATTCAATATTTGAGGCATTAAAGCAACATTTGCATTAAAGCAGTACAGATCGAAAATCCCGTTGCCCGTTGGAGCTACGCACGGGGACCCGCAAAACCCAATCGCATCGATTCGATACACCCGCCCCGAAAAACCACAGCCATGACACAGACTTAATATGACCTCTGAATCCCCTGCAAAACCGACCGTACTCCCCAGCTAGCGGTCGCTAGACAGCGCGTCAACCCTCCCGAAATTCCGAAAACGGCCCCAAAGAAAAGGCCCAAATACTATGCCGGTCTATATGCTCCACGGCTTCCGCTGGCCCCGCGCCGGGTTCACGGGGATCCGCGTATACATCGTACTCCACAATCTCGAAGAAGCAGCAGCGGAATACATCCAGCAACCGCTGACGACCGAGCTCATTGCAGAATCCTTCCACAAAACACAAGCGGACCTCGTGAACCGGCTACCGGAGCTGTCGTTTATCGAGAATTATGACCCCGCCGACGAGACGAGTGGCACCGTCAGCCAGGACTATGCGTATGTTTCAACGCGGGTTCTGGAGATTCCGGAGGACGGGAGTGGTGGTGGCGGCGGAGCGAATATCGAGGATTGCGTGGAACAGGGCTCTGGGTTGACGGATGACCAGACGGCGGCGCTAGAGGAATTGCGCGATCGCCTAGCTCCCGGTGAGAAGATCGGCTGGTATCTTGTTTACAATGGGGATCCTGAACGGTGGTATCCTGATTCTGAGGACGAGGAGTATTACGAGTCTGAGGAGGAGTCTGTGGATGAGAGCCAGACTCGGCGCCAGAGTCAGGTCCAGAGTCAGAAGGGGGATAGAAATACAGAGCCTCCTAGTCCCCAGAGCTATACGGTATGTGGTTCCTTTTTATTTTCCTGTTTACTTGCTTTGTTTCTTGTTTTGCGGACTTCCTCTCTATCTCACTGCTATATCTACATGGTTGCTAAAAGAGTATTTCTAGAGTCGCCTGACGAGGTTTTGGAATCGGATGAGCTCGGGGTGAGAGCTGTGGCTAGGCGCTATGAAACATGGCAAACCAGCCCGATTTATTTCGTCACGCAGTGTCACTCGTTGCCTCGTTACATGTGTTACACCGGGCTATGATGGGGGTTTTTAACGAATTCTACGCTTTATGTCTGTTGATACACTATGTTTTGGAAATACTGTTATACTAGTTCAGTTGATGTTTTAACTGTCTCATGGAAACCAATTTGCTTGAGGATTTAGTAGAATAATGAGCTATAATTCTCCAATATGCGCTTCTATTTCATCTCCATTTTCTATAAAATCCGACATGGGCGGTGAATTCGGGCAATATGGGAGGGGAGCTTCGATAACGGGAGCAGCGGAGACCATCCAAAGCTTGTCGCAACACTCCCCCCGAGTGGTTTCATAAATGCTGACCAGGTAACATCCTGGCTTTTTATTGCAATGGTCCTCTCATTTATTCTGGTTCAGAATCGCCAGTGAGTGGATGTCCGCCCCGGTCAATTTCGATTTCAACGCTGATGACGGTATAGGGGGAAAACGCGCCTGGCGAAATGGTATTCACCGTACAGTGTGAGTGTTGCCAGAACCTGTTTGCCAATACAGAATTGAAACTTCGAGCTGACACCGGCTTACAGGATGAAGAGAAAGTCAAACTGAAAGGCGAGGTTTGTCCAAACAATACCACCCGCACCGCACCCGCACTTGCTCCGAGGTTCCCATCCAACTAACCATCGACAACCGTCTAGGTTCATCGCCTCGTCGCCCCCCGAGATCAGAAATACCAGTCCAACTTTGTTGAGTTCCGTCGGAGTACAAAGGTCGTCTACCGAAGATATGCTGGTTTGTTCTTTTGCGTCTGCGTCGATGCGAATGACAACGAGTTAGCCTATCTCGAAGCTATCCATTTCTTTGTCGAAGTGCTGGACCAATTCTTTGGCAATGTGTGCGAGCTGGATTTGGTCTTCAATTTCTACAAGGTGCGTGCAAGTCGCCAGGCTAGCGATGAATGCGCTATTCGACATGAACCGAGGCTGGCGTGGGATCGGAGTTGCGTGAGCTATGATACTGACCACGTGCGCCGGATTTATAGGTCTACGCAATCCTGGACGAAGTCTTTCTCGCAGGCGAGATTCAAGAGACAAGCAAGCAGGTCGTTCTCACGCGATTGGAACACCTGGACAAGTTGGAGTAGAACGATACTCGGATTCGGGAACGATATGGGGCCGTTGCCGATTACGGACCCGACTGCATTGGACAAATCAGATCAAAACAGTCATTTGCAAGGAGTTTCAGGTGTATTGGTGGCTTTCAGACAATATCAGTGCTGTTCATGTTCATATTAGGGGGGATTATTCTGGAGATATCAAATCGTCGGTACAGTTCTTGCCACCACTTAGGGGTACCTCAATCTGTTTGCTGCCAAGCATTTCGCTCGTATTCTCTTTCCGCCAGCGTCCCCATAGAAAACCGCTCGGGTCATGGTTCAGGGTATAGCTGTGTTGTCACTGATTGCCGAAATCACTGCCGTCGGTGGATGCCTGGCGGAGACGGAATGCGCCATCTTGGCCCAATAGACCAAGGAGCTTTAAGCTCAGATTAGATTGCAATGTTCAGCCCTGTTTCCATCGTATAGAGGGGCTCCCCAATTGGTTATGGCTTGGTGAGGTGATCATAGCCATCGATGGCGAGCGTTGGTCTAAGGGTCTTGGCACAGTACATTTAAGGAGCTGTGTCGCTGTTGACCCTTAAAAAGGGTCTGCTTTGGTGAGACAGTCTTCTTCTTGTTTTCCTTTGCTTTACTACATTCGACTGGCCATGCACGTTCCAGGTTATATCACGTGGAATCACTGGAACAATTCCATCCATTATACGGAGTAGACTGTGATATCGTACTGTCTACACAGCCTCACAGAAATCTGCTCAGATTTGTTGCACACGTGACGAATACCTGATTCGACCCCGGGTCTCCGAGTATACTTTCCCAGAATGGAAAATATCTCAGCAACAACGGGACGATCAGTTCAACCGCGACAATACTGATTCGTGACAGCAGAACTGCGGAAATCCTCAGACATTACCCCGTCCCCTGTCGATGAAAACCATGCGAAACTTCGTTTCTGACATGCCCAACGCCAACTTCCCCTGATCGATACCTGGGTGACGACGGCTTTAAGTCCGCGACACATCGGGCAGAGTGTCTTCCCCGCGATAGGCAGCGTGGGCGGACGATCCAGGAGAAGGGCCCCATCGTGACCGACTGGCTGAAACTGATACATACTTTCCGCGGTGTTGAGAGGAAATTAGACTAGGCTTGACATGTGGAGCTCGCCACTGCATTCTCGAACGAGCCAAATTCAATCAATCTGATGGAGCGGGCGCGCCGGATTCTCGTACCCGGAACGATATTCCCCTGGGCGGAACAGCGAGATGATCTGCTTGGAACATTGTGGGCCACGCTTGGCAGACACAATTCGAGCTGTTTTCTGTGGATAAGAGATGATATGCGGAGTACGGAATGCTCCGTACAACACGACGCAGGCTCATACATAGTATATGAGTCCATAGTGATGAGCCTACAATGTCTGTTGTATGTGGTATATTCAAACCAGCACGGGCCTTCACATTCGGAAATACTCTCCACAAGTTGAAAGGTGTACGCGTTCCCATTTAACGCCCCACCAATGACCGACATTGCATGGATCGTCAGTTCTGCCGAAAAGACTGATCAAAGAATATTTCGAATTTCGAAGTGTACTGTGGATCGGTCTTGGCGCGGCAGACAACCTTGGAATAATTACTCCGTACTTGGGGTAATTTCCATTTACCAATGTTTGCACACGTTACCATACAAACCATACCATACAGACAATACCATACACAACTTCACAAAACGTTCACCCCTGACAATCCTTGACATCCCTGTGCGTCAGCCTGTGACGTCTCTCTACGCGCCGTGCATTGTACAATATGTATACATGTATACTTATACAATGACTTTTCAAGGTACGTATCCCGTTGTCTTCCGTTGTCTTTTAAAGTGTACAACATACAGGTACTT
The DNA here is from genome assembly GCA_002072365.1 of Penicillium flavigenum. Classification (NCBI taxonomy): domain Eukaryota; kingdom Fungi; phylum Ascomycota; class Eurotiomycetes; order Eurotiales; family Aspergillaceae; genus Penicillium; species Penicillium flavigenum. Next base: position 253,757 of record MLQL01000011.1, read on the forward strand.
TTTATACACAATTAACTTCAGGAATGAAGGGCCAAAAGCCAAGGATACATAATGGAAACATTGCCACCGGGAGACATAGTTCTCTGTGGAAAAAGTGGCTCGGGCCTCGTCATTGGTACTGACTGGATGCCCACTCGCTTCAATTTGTTATCTTCCTTGGAGATCAGTTCAGTACCAAGTCTGGACTCTATTTTAGCTGATCCTTTTTTATTTTTGCATTTTGGTATTTATTCATTTACTTTTCCCCTTATCTCCATATCGATCTCTTAAAAACCCCCCTTCTAGACTTTTTCCATAAGTCTTGTCCTTTCTTTATCCAGCTCTATTACTTCCTTTCGTTTATATCATCTACACCTCTTTGCTCTCTCTAAAAGTTTCAATTATATCGAATTACAATTGAGCTTATAAACATCCCAACATGTCTCTCATGCTTTCCGATAATCTGGCTCCTCAGCCCGTGACCGACATCTTCACCAATGACACAAACATTGACCGCCGAAAGTGCCACCGCACAGTGCCTATGAAGGTCCTTGCTCTGGGCGTTGGTCGTACTGGAACTGCCTGTGAGTATGATGTGCTGTGTTGCATTGGACTTGGTGTATATACCAGGTCTGATGGGAAGAAACATAAACTAACTATTAGTTGACAGCTCTCCGCAAGGCCTTTGAGCGTCTGGGCTATGGCAAGTGCTACCACATGATGTGCGCAAGTGTTGAGAACCCGCCGGATTGCCTGATGTGGCACGATGCTCTGAACGCCAAGTACAATGGAATCGGCGAGTTCGGCCGCAAGGAATGGGACCAGCTTCTGGGTGACTGCCAGGCCGTCTGTGACTGGCCTGCCTGTGCCTTCGCAAAGGAGCTGATCGAGGCCTACCCCAATGCGAAGGTCATTCTGACCACCCGTGATGTCGACCCATGGCACGCGTAAGTCACAGTCACATCTTACAGATCTGTATTCCTGGTCTAAAGAGCTACAATACTAACAAACCACCAGTTCCGTCATGAAGACCGTTTACTGGCGAGTGTCAGACCCAGAGCACAAGTTCGTGTCGAACTTCAGCTGGGCCGCTGGCATGTACTACCCCATGCTGAACAAGTTCTTCGAGACATTCTTCCGCGGCGACTTCCCCGGCAAGGGCAAGCAAGTCTACGAGGACCACGTCGCCGAGGTCCGCAGCTTGGTTCCCCCTGAGCGTCTGCTCGAATATAACATCAACGACGGCTGGGGCCCGCTCTGCGAGTTCCTCGAGGAGGAGATCCCTGATACCCCTTTCCCCCGCGGCAACGACATGGCCGATTTCTACAAGCGCTGCAGCACCCGCAACCGTCACCAGATGATGAATGCTGCCCTCCAGGCCGTCACTATTGGTGGTTCGCTGCTTGCCGCTGGCTTCGCTGCTACTTTGGCTTTTAAGCGTTTCTCTCCTCGCTAAAACTCTCGCCCTTGCACCTTAGGCATCTTTTTTCCTTTTCTTCATATTCCCCATATCTCAACTTTTTTGCTGGCTGCTAGCGTGCGCAGGCGCATCTAGTATGTCGCCAGACCCGGTGGTCGTTGTTGCTTTTTGCTGTTATCTTTGGAACAAACCACTGCATCTATCATCTCGATCCCTTGTTTTTCATCTCCAGTTTCTCATAATTGGTTTAATGAGAGGCGTCTTGGAGAACAAAACCCGGTAATATAACAGTATATACTATTTCTTCTATTCTTGACCATCATTCCTTATGCAAGTGTGCGAGCACATCAAACCATCCCCAGCTTCCAAATGAGGGATACACACCACAGCGGACCCGCTTCCCCGAGGCTCTGTCATCATCATGCATTGCCAGGTGCCTAGAGGCAAGGGGCACCTAAAACCTTGGCTACGAACAGCCTTACCGCCGACTTTTTCGAGAGATCACGGTCAATGCAAGGCGCACATCGAGTAGAGCAATTTATCAAACAAGCCAACTGAAGGCTGCAAAATGTATACGAATGAACAATTGATTCTGAGGTTTGCTGCATACGACATATACAAGAACAGGAATTCACTCATATTGCCTCATTGTACATGTACATATAGCAGATTCGGCAAGTAAATAAACACTTAACTATTGACACCTAAATCCGCCGTCCACACCGTCCACACCCGGCTCAAGCCCTCTCCCACTCTCGTACTCGTACGAAACCAAGAGGAAACCGAGAGGAAACGTACCAGCCACGCTTTATTGGAGAGATGCCGGTGGATATTCCTCTGTTAGTGGCTTGGCTGTCGATGGGGAGAGGGATCCACATTGATTACGCAGACCTGCGATACAGTAAGTTACTTGTCATTGTTACGTATGTTATACCGCTGTATGGAATATCGGAATAACTGATACAACTGCTTTTCTCTATTCGTTTAGATCACTTCTTTAATTCTGGGCTCCGGAGCGGATTTCCCTAGAGGCTTAAATCGAGGATTCAGAGCTTTGACAGAAATACGCAATATAGGCCTAGGCTTCGGGTCGGCGTACGTGGACTAACGGCACCTGCAGTTGTGTTCGGTTCATTGTTCGTCGACTGATTATTTTGGGATTGAGTGGTTTGGCGACACTTGTGAGTTTTGATCTTCGGGGCTATTCGGGTATGAACTGGTGGTTCTGGGGATTGCGCCGCGTTTGCCGCATGAGAGAGGTATCTCAGCTGTGGTAATGGACACCTGATTATGCGCCGAGAGCAGTATAAGATTCCACTTCATCTATATCGCTTATCTACCCGCTGTGGCTTCAAGTGTTGAATGGTTTATAGCGTCTAGCATGGCACCTGGAGAATCTCATACGACTCCCATTTACTCAAAATGCTGCATAGTAAGTCAAAAACTCAAATGATCAATCGACATGTCTTGGCTGTGGTACGACAGTATCCATATCCTTTTCCGGTGTTTACCTCTAAATTATGGATCCTAAACGTCCATAATGACGAACTTGTAGGTTCAAATCTAATGCACGTGTACCAACATAGCCCGCGTATGCTCTGACGACGCACCATACGCCACCGCTATACCTTACCCAATCCACACTTCCAATTCACTGTACGCAACGACTAATGCTTCTTCTCAGCCACATGCACGTGGATTTTAGCTTTTAGCTTTATCGGAGCGGGAACCTTGGAAGCCCGATCCGGTGGTTACACCTCCCGAACAGGATAAGTCACCTACGCGGATTTGGGATTCCAATAGCTGCCCATCTGATTTTGGCTATTGCCCGGCAGGTAACAGAGTGTTTATCCATGGCCCCGTATATCCGAGACATGCCCAGGTGTTACATGGCTGAAGTGTCAGGCTCATCCCGAACCTCGACAAGAATTGAAGACGGGCATACGAAACAGTATCTCGGAGTTATGGTATTCGGGACTAGTTCGCGCCAGCCACATCACTTTAGTCTTGCGGCCATGACGTGGCCCCTGAGAAATACCCGTACCGTCACATTATCTGGATTACAGGTATTAGGGGGGGAAGAAGAAAACAACAAGGTTTTCCGCAGCAATAGTTAGACGATCGAAATCTTTGGAGAAGATCATGCTAATGAGGGGGCATGATGATCATTTTACCACGATTTTGCGCGAGTAACCAATTGCCGAACACTCCCCCACAACTTAAACAACACAAATTTTAGTAAGACTGGGTCATCTTGGCACTAGACCGGTGTTGGTCGAATTACGCTTGACTAAACATCTGTTTCGAGCTTTAAATGGCTGTTAGCCAATGGATATAGACGATCGACGTAATTGATGCCCCACTATATCTGCAAAAAGTATGCATTGACAGGTGGAGAGGGATTCGTACACTGTTGGTTCACTTGTGCCTCTTTGCCGTCTTTGGTCTTGCGTCTCTTTGGCATTTTTTCTACACTTCTACATGTTTTACTTTCAATATAATCTCTCTTATATACATTCTTTTGCATGATCTCCTTTCTATTTGGCTCTACACATTGTTTTTTTTTTTTATCTTGCGTCGGGAAGTGGTGTTAAGGATCCATGGGCGCCTCCATATCTTCCTCTTTGAGGACTGGGCCAGCGCTCTTCTTTCTTGGTATCCTCTGCTTATGCGCTATTGATAGCGCACTTGGAGAGGATACCTCTTTCTACAAATCGGTCAGTCAAATTAATTTACCCCTAAGTGTGCTCTTTGACTGAAATTATTATCGCGAAATAGAGACCCGACATATACCCGCCCGTTTTCAATGTCGAAAAGTCCAATCCAGACAAGCTCAGCCCGGGCTACATCTTCATCACACCGTACGAACTACAGAACCCCGGCCCATACATTTACGACAACACAGGGGTAGGTCTTATCGTGCGGGGTTGAGAGTCGTCCGCGATGGAAAGCTAACTCGTTATGCGATCACTAGGAATTAGTATGGAGCGGCTGGGGTATTTCTGGGCCAGGCAACGCCCATGGCCTCCACGTGTGTAAGTATAACGGCGCGGATCACCTATGTTTCTTCCAGGGCAACCAGCAAAAAGGATACTGTCGCGGGCATGGTATTATCATGGATAAAAACTACCGAGTTGTGCGATCAGTTCAGCCGGGTGGAGGAATGGCCTCGAGCGACATGCACGAATTCCGTCCCATCAACGATGGCAAAACCGCTCTCATGACCATCTACCAGCAACGGCAATTCGACATGACACCGTGGAACGTCAAAACTGGCGTAGGGTGGATCATGGAGAGTGTTTTCCAGGAGGTGGAGGTGGAAACCAACAAGGTCCTGTTTGAATGGCGGTCTCTCGATCATGTTGATCCATCGTCGAGCTATACATGGCCGGCTCATACAGACACTTCCGGAACAGGATTGAACGTGCATGAGCCTTGGGATTACTTCCATATCAACTCCATCGACAAGAATTCTGCCGGTGACTATCTGATTTCGTCCCGGCATACTTCGGCCGTCTACAAGATCTCCGGTATGGACGGCTCGGTGATGTGGAGGCTTCACGGCGCGCAGCCCTCTTTCCGGAATATCAATTTTAGCTTCTCGCAACAGCATGATGCCCGGTGGCTGTATGAGAATGCTACACACACCTTTCTCTCACTTTACAACAATGGCTATAACGGCTTCAACAAGACCCATACCTATTCAGCGGGCATGATCATCATGATCGACCACGAGGAAAAAATGGCCATCCAGATCCGCAATTACGTCCCAATCCAACACGACCTAGTGAGCTCCAGCCAGGGAAACCTGCAGATGCTCCCTAACAGAAATGCCTTCATCGGATGGGGAAATAACCCGTTCGTATCCGAGTACGACGAGGCGGGCAATCTACTGTTCTGGGGCTCTTTCGCTAAAGACACCGTGATGAACTACCGCGCAATGAAGTTCGAATGGGACGGTGTACCAACAGACTCACCTGCCCTATGGACATACTCCCGAAGCGCGGAGTCATTATCTCCCACCAGCTTCTATGTCAGTTGGAATGGCGCAACCCGCGTCAACAAATGGCGATTTTGGGGAGCGATGAACATGACCGGACCTTGGACCTTGCTGGACGAGGTTTTCAAAAGCGGTTTCGAGACAGAATACACCAACTCCAGTTTCTACCTTTGGGCTAAGGTCGAAGCGGTGGACCGCGAGGGCATTGTGCTGGGAGAGTCCGAGACCAAGTATACCTTCGTGCCCTCGTCCGAGCTGAGCGAATTCTGCGCCGGCTCTACCTGCTTCGATGCACAAGGATATGGATATCCCGGTGAAGAGGCAGCCGTCCCTTTCATTCCGCCAGTAGGTGTCAATACCGTGCCGTGGATTGACCCCAACAACCCGGGCTCCAATATTTGGACACATCCCTCGAGGTATCCCAGTCCTTCCAGTACTCCGAATTACTCGGACGGGTGGGACATTGGCCGTGAGTATTTCCAGAAGATAATTTCTATTCCATCAAGTTAAAGAAGCAAAGCTGACAATGTCACAGGCCTACTTGCCTGGGGCACCGTTCTCCTCGTGATGATCCCGCTCTTCGCGGGAGCCTTCCTCGGACATCGATACTATACCAAGCATTCGTTAAATCAATCGGAGGATCAGGAGTCCTCTGGCCTGATCAATGATATGCCTGAGCGGAAACACCCTCCCTTACAGGCTACCGATCTTCCCTGGTGGAATTGGCGGCGATGGTTCGGAGAGGACGATGCAACTTCCTATCTCCCGCTCGGTGAGCGGCGTCTATATAGTCACAGGCGTGAAAGACAGCGCAACGAATAGTGACCCCTCATTGTTTACTATTTTTCCTTTTTTGCTTCATCTTTGCATCTATACCACTAGGTACTCAGCGCTGTACATACATGCTAACATAACATATAACTCATATACATATCTATACATACGCTCTTGAAACTGGGTTGTGACGCGTTTTTGTTCTTTCCAGTCATTATCTATTTCAATTTACAAGAAGACAATAACTCTGAGGTAAACCGTAAACTTCATATATCAAATATATATATGGGGCTCTGCTTTGTATCGTATATAAACATTGGCAGAAACACTTGACTCCGACGACTTGAAAGATAATATCAACAAAAACAAGCGAACAAAACATCACACGTCGGGAATTTCAAGACGAAAAAGCAGTAGCAGGAAGGACAAGGATAGCAACAACTACAAAAACAAGAACAATGAAGTTTCGAAATGAGATAAATCCCTTCGGGCGGTTACCTCCTGCGTTGACTGCTGCCACTGAGGCTCGCAAATTTGTCCAAATTGAGACGGCCAACCGGTTGACGTATTTTTCCTTTCCAAAGGTCGCATCGGCAGGTCCTTGTCCTCTAGAATCGACAGTGGTTTTCGGAATCCAAGACCCGCCATCTCGCTGGATTCGATTGCCTATCCGCAGAACCCCGTCCAACATTTTGGCTCCAATAGTCTTTGGTACTCCGAGGTGCCAGCTTTTCTCGCTCAAGGGCATTGTGATAGAACCAATCACATTCATCCATCAATATCTAAGTGACTAAGCCCACTAGAGCCTCCAGGGCTCCGCCCAGGTCAACCTTGAAAGGCCCACGCAGCTCAACACATCGCCAGGCAACCGGGCTCGAGATAAAGCCTTGCTGCCTACGCCCTCTCCCACAAGCAATAAGTAGTAATTACTCGATTTCCTACACTGTATTTAAGCCTTTGATAGACCTACAATCGAAATTTTGGATCCCAGTTTCACTGACAGCCTTTCGTTTCTTAGCACGCCTTGTTGGCAATGTCTGTTTCATTGGAGGAATCAAGTTCTTTGGCTAGTCATTTTCGGGACACTCTTCCTTCTATTTTGAAAAAATCCCGCATCACTGAGATTTGGGGTGTTGATTTGAAGCACGCGGAGTGGCAGGTACTGGAGGTGATCTTGGAGAAGGTATTCTGACTACTGGCACCACTGACATTCGTCACTAACTTAACAATAGTTTCTCAGACGCCATTCCGCAATCCCAGCACTTCAAGTGTCCAGGGCAAGCGCCTCACTCGAGAAAACTTTAGACCGGAGACCCTTCTTTGACCCGAGGGCTTTCCTTGCTGAAGCAGAGTCCATCCTTCCAGACTTGGGCCTGTGCCATATTACATTGAATGAGGGTCAATATGTGCTGTGGGTCAGCATTGATGAGATGAAGATTAAGGGATACGCACCATTACATGAAAGCCTGACGACATTTAAAGGGTTGGTGAAGTTAGGTCTTGCTGTAATGGAAAAGCTCTCCATGCTTCTGATGCAAGCAGCCGCTAGTTCTGACCTACATGACTACTCGGCTTCCTGTGTGATTGAATTCAAGATGAGCAATATTCAACACACCACGAAAGGACAGCAGTCCTCCCAGGGAAAGATTCGCAATGCCCTTGAGGAATTGGTGACATCCATTCGGCATCACTATCCGAATATTCTGGGAAAGGCATACATCATCAATCCTCGGGATGAATACCTCGCATCTCTTGATATCGATGAAGCTCTCTTGAGAGATACGGTATTGTTGAAGAACCCAGAGGACCTTAGTCGATATCTTGGCTCACAGCTTCCACCTCGATATGGGGGTACTGTGGAATCGTTTGCGGGATGTGATTTGCTCCATAGTGACTGCATTGCGAGGGATCCAAAGGAGAACACCAGTCTCCAGACGCCAGAGATCAGCGCAGCAGCAAGTGCTGATATAGAGAAGGCCTGGGTGGAAAAGGAAAATACAGCTTCCGCTATGAATATCGGCTGCACCAGTCCTGAAGGCCTGGGAGAAGGCCTGGAAACAGAAGAGCAAAAACCACGCTTAATTTACTCAGAAACCATTGGATCTCCCTCTATCATACTTGACCCTGGTGACTTGCAGACAGCAGACGACCTTTGTCCCGGGAAAATGGGTGCGCGCCTCGTTTTTGCAGATTCGGAGACGGTTGTGAGATTCGGCCATGGTGTTCGTTTGGCCGAAGCCGAAGCATTACATTTGGCATCTACCAGTACGACCATAGAAACACCAAAGCTTCTCAGTGCATACATCCTTGACGGCGTTGGATACATCGTAATGTCATATGAAGCGGGCGAGCCACTCGAACAATACTGGGACCGTGTTTCGCAGGCTGAGCAAAATCGCATACTGGAGCAATTACGGGACTACGTGAACCAGATGCGGGAGATTCCAGGGGATTTCATCGGTGGACTTGACGGATCACCCTGTCGAGACGGCATCTTCGAGGCTGGCTACGGCGACTACACTAGCTACAGCTACGGACCATACTCATCCGAGGAAATTTTTGATGAAGGAATCGTCCAAGCTTTGCGAGATCGACTGCCCTTGGAACTGCTCGAACGTGAACATGACATCGAATCGAACTTTTTCAACAGCGAGTACATGCTGTACCAGACGGTCCGAGGTTTCAAAAATCACAAGATCGTGTTTACGCATGGGGATTTACATCCAGGGAATATCATTGTTCGGACTGATGGCACTGTTGTTCTAGTAGACTGGGGCTCAGCTGGATTTTGGCCGGAGTATTGGGAGTTCTACCGTGCTTTGCATAATCCACCCTGGAGGGCCTCATGGGATCGCATGGTGGAGAAATTTGTGCCGCCTTTTTATGTTGAGTATAGCGTGATTAAAAGGTGTTCGGGACTGTATGGAACTAGTCTCCGATAATACTCCGTACAAAATATTTATTTCAAAAAAAGAAGTAAATTAAATTGATACCCACGGAGGTACTAAGCTAACCTCGGAACACCGACGGCAATAGTTAGCGCTGAGAGTATAATCGTTTCAGCCATATTCCGAGTCACTGCATACATACCGGATAATGCCTAGCACTCAAGACCTTTCCTTATAAAGAACCATTCTTTCCCTACTTCCTAGCCCCTAGCTCGGTATTAGAACCCTAAGCACCCGCCCGACTGATATTCAAGCAGTTTTCCGTCGATATTTCAATAATATGTCCTAGGCATGTCAGGTTGGCTGGTTGGGGCACACATGACAGATTCAGTAACGAATATCCATAGGCCAGCGGTCGATGGATAAGGCCATACCTTAGTAGCTCAGTTTCTCTCTGAAGGCCCATTTTGACCTTAATACAATAGAATTTGTAAATGCGCGATTCACCGGGCTCACGGGGTCAATTCAGTCCGTGCACATTTACAGCAGTATCTTTAGCAGGCAGACAGTCAATGAGACCTGTTTCAGAGCCAGCGATGCCGCAGGCGGTTTCACAGATGTAGTTCTCCAATAGATGCCCTCTTTTATTATAGTCTATAAAGATTACCATGGTGGCCAGTTTAGACAGACTCACCAATTTCGAGTAATGGCTAAGTGAAAGCTAGATAATATTGAAACGACTTGTGCCTCCCTGAGAAACATAGCCCTGGAGGCCAAGGAGGCTTACTGAGTTTCCGCCTATCAGAACTACCACTGCTTGCGCGACGGTTTCTAAATGCTGTACTTTTAGTATTTTTAGGCGGTATCTAGGGGGCGAGGGAAGGCTCTTTTGCTGCCATTGAAACCAGTGCCACTACAGGACTAGAAGAGGATATTTGTAGCTCAGAGAACAGTTTGTGGGCTCAATCCCCTCAATTTCGAGGAAGTGCTACTGCCACGCACCGGAGGACATCCACCCACATCCACATACATATAAAGTCAACGCTCCCCCTTCACGCTCCTCCAGACTCCACCGCCATGGCACCCCATTTTTTCAACAAACTTTTCAAGCGCAAAAGGAAAGCGCCGAAAGAGCCTAGGTTTACACTGAAAGAATGTTCCCCAAACGCAATAGGAATCTGGGATTCCACCTGTGAGATTAACGGCGATGTATTCAATCGATGGAAGCTGCCGATACAACCAGAACAGCGCTCACGCAGCCCGGGAGCTCGACAGAAAAGCTCCCAACAGCAAAGTCCGCTCTTTCGTCTCCCGGCTGAGATCAGGAGGCTGATATACCTCGAGCTTATGGGCGATCGGCGAGTGCATATTCGGTATTTTTGGAGAAAGCCATCGCCGAAACCGCACAGCGAGCCTCGCTGGCGTTGGTGGCATGCTGTTTGTGAACATTCTGATGGATTCATCGATGATCCTATTGAGGATATCTGTTCAATCTCGGGCCGCGAGGGGTATATGCACATCCCGAGGCCCAGAATTGGCGGCGTGGAGTGGCTGAGATGTTGCCAAATTGGGTAAGTCGGTATCCTTCCACTATCAGAGCATTGACTTATTATAGTACAGATATAAAGAAGCATTGGAAATTCTTTATGGGACGAATGTCTTTGTGATGAACGAGGCTATGGACACCCCTTTTCTAATATCAAGGATTTTGGCACCGCGTTGTGCATCTCTTATGACATCTATAGACATCTCATTTGTTGTTGGCTTCTGGGACCCGGGGCAAGCTGAGGAGGACTGGATGGCAACCTATTACGCGTTCTTTGGGTTAGTTGAGAAGAGTTTCCGCGGCGTGCTCCGGCTACGTGTGCTACTTCAAATGCCGCCCTGTGAGGCTCAAGAGCTTCTCTATACTCATGAAAAGGGGAAGGTGTTTCTCAAACCATGGGAAAGACTCTTGGAAGGTCGAGAGTGGACTCGACTGCAGCTTTGCGTTCCGTACAATTGGCACGACTGGTTTCAAGAAATCAAAGAATCGATGTCTGAGCTAGCCAGATTGGAGCTTGTATCTACTTCATGGGCCGACCACTCACTCGCTCCCGCGGATTTGGCATGGTCAACATAAATTTCTATGAGCTATTCTATCTCGAAATTGTGCTCCCCAATTCGGTTCTAGCTCTTGGATGTGATAGGTACTGGAGTTCCACTAGTGATCGTCGTGATTGGGCTGGCAGTTCCAATGCAGACGAAGACGGAGGCTTGCAAGCCGGCGCAGTTCGTGCTTACAGCCGGGCTCCAATTGTAGAAGTCCCTACATAATGTCAGTTAACCTGTAGGGCACCCATCATACTTTGAATCCTAGAGCAATGGGAGACTTAAGACTTACGTTTGAGCAACACCTGCCTGAGATGCGATATCTGTGCAGCCTTCTCCGCTCTGTACATCATAGAACCGAAGACAACCGGACACCATTCCGGTCTAGCATGCCGTTAGTTTATTCACTGAGCGAGAGGGGTGCTGCAAAGTGACTTACTTGTGTTGGGGTTGGGGTCACAGGCACAGGCGTGCCGGTACTGATGGTAGTTGCGTGTAGTCTCATCGTAGATAGAGCGGGATATCTTCACCTACGCAGTGGTCAGTAACATATCGATGTGTATGAATGCGGAAAACAAACCAACACGAAATTGAAGGCCAAATACTATGCGAGATAACGAAATTCTTTAGTGGTTCAAGTCCAATATCTGTTCACTCCAGCTACGACGGGTCCTTCGTTCCAACAGATATTGAAAGACACCTGGTGCGTGGCATTATCAGCCCAGGTCCAGGCTACCGGGGGGCCAACTTACATCCGGGCCATCCTAGTCAGATAAGCCCCTCGTCGTTTGGACCTTGCATTAGTGCCAATTCCTGCATATGGGTCTGGGAGCCGAAATCCTTCCAGCGGAGATGAAGGTGCTGTCGAGCACAAGCATTATCATGCCGATTTCGGGTGGCAGAGAAACGTAATGGCGCAAGGCGCTATGTGCAATTCAGGAGTATTCATTCACCATATCTTTTCACAAAGTCATTCTTCCTCTGGTTCCTGGAATCGTGGTAGACGTGGAAAGTGCTTAGAATGCGGCTCAACGCACTATTCGTTTTGTTTGCATCAGCAGCCCAAGGGCTCGAGAGAAATGATCTTTCGGCTCGTGCTTCTTCGGTAAATCCTTTGGATTTCTCATGGATCAAAAAATGGGCTGCGGTTGAGGACAGCTTCACTGCTGGCATTGGGTCTGGAAACACGTACAGCTCCAAGAAGGACGACATCGCCTGCTCGCGGTACGACTACTCGTATCCGTCTATTATGAATCAGTTCTTCGGCAAATCTGTGACACACTTCACCTACTTGGCATGCTCGGGAGATGCATCGGTAGACATTGCGGACCAGATAGCCAAGTTATCCACAGGGTTAGATCTGGCTGTGATGACGGCGGGAGGAAACGACCTTTGTTTGGTGGGTGTTGGACTCACGATTGTTGGAGACCGTGCTAATCGCTTTAACAGACCAGCATTATCAAAACATGTATCTTGCAGTCCGTGACAAGTGAATCGAGCTGCCAAAAGGCCATCACAGAAGCCCAATCAGCAATCGATGACCTTCTCGAGAGCAACATTGTCGCCCTGTTGAATTCACTCGACGACAAGATGGCCGACAAAGGAATAATTGTCTTGTCTTCCTATGCTCCCTATTTCAACAACCAAACCAGTGAATGCGCTGACAAGGAGGACTGGGTTTTCCCCGGACAAGCGGGAAGCACCAGTCTTCTTTTGAGCAAGGCCCATCGGACTTCTTTCAACAAGCTAGTAGCCAACACCAATGCCAAGTTGAAATCCGCTGTTGACAAGGTTACAAAAACCGCCAGCTCAACGGTTGTATTTTCAGACTGGAGTGCGTGGGGCGAGGCGATCGGGGGTCGTTTCTGCGAGTCAGGCTCTTCTCCAGACCCAGAGGATAAAAGCAACGACAACGCCCTGTTCTACAAGTTGCCCACCTACAAGGTCTTTAATCCAGGGACTGTGTATCGACGAGAGTCGGAATGGGCATCTGACTCGATGCTGGAATACTCATCCAACATCACGTCGATCCAGGAGGCTGAGCAGGAACAATCAGAACTCGACCAATTCATGGACTGGATATCTTCACCTCTGGCCAAACGAGACGGCCCCACAATTGGAGTCTGCGGTAGAAATGCCGGATCGGGAGTCCTGCCTGATTCCATTGGAAAGATCTTCCACCCTACCAACCTAGGCCATGAGTCAATTGCGTCCTATGTCACCTGGACGATTGGAAACGCCATAGTCAAACGCGAAGGCGTTACCACGCCTGCCTGTCAAATCGTCGATGAGATCACCTGTCACTCGAGCAAAGGATCCAAAGGCTATGCCAGCACCTACTCTCTGTACGCCCACACGGAAGAGTTTTGCAAGGATGCCGTGCCAGACATGAATTCCAAGGAAAGCGGGACGCTTTTCAGCAAACGGTACAACAAAAACACCCTTGATGATGTGGTTTTCACCGTCACGAAGGACGCAGGTGCTTCCGATTTGGATTCGAAGACCTGCAACGCAGCCGTGAATCGTATTCTGGACGGCTGTGATGGCAACAACGACGAGAACCCAATGAACTGGAAATCCGGTGGCACCTACGCCAACGGTCCATTCACGTATAACATCGCCCCCGTTCGGACTAACCGGCCATTCCCCGTGCCCAAAAAGCCCTCGGCCAAGTGCACGGGTGTTAACCACTATTTTTGGCATCGTTACAACATTCGGGGTGCCGGATGGGCCACCTGGGACAAGGGTCAGAAGACACTCCGGGGTAATAGCACACGCTGCTTCGGCCTAGGACTGACAGGTTGGTGGTTTGAATACTTTGATGAACCTGACTCCAATGATTATGAGTGGCTGGCCAAGTTCAACTCGCCGATTGCGACTGAGGCACGATGCTATTCAAACAACAAAGTCCAAAAGTGGTCGGGGGGGCCATCAGATGATGGGTGCCACTGATGTACGATAGACAATATATTTAGGACCAACCCTAAAGGAGCTTGCATAGTTTTTTCAATGTTATATATATATACCTATATATACTCCCCCCTCTCTCTGTCTGATTTGGTGCAGCGTTTCTTTGTACCCTTATCAAGGTTCCGAAGTTGTGGCCGCTAAATACGCAGTTTTCCCCTTAAGTGCTTCCAAGGTTTGCATGGATGGATGCCCAAGTGGTTTTTCTTTCGCGGGTCTTGCTCGCTCGCTGTAGATTCCTTTTTCTTTTTCTGTATTGTGCATCTTGTTAAGATCTACATGCAAGATGAGATCATAGAAGGCAGTACAATGTAAATTGTATTGATGACAGTTGTGTTGTGTAGAGGACTATGGAAAGGAGAGAAGTGATAGTACTAGACTACATGAGAGATAGGGTCATGTGACATAGAGAGGTTTCAACACATCTCATTACATCCATGTGTCTGGTATTTATGTTATCTACATCCCCACACACCGCTCTCGGGAGCGGTGTGGGGACACTAATAGCTTCATAACCGCCGACAACTAGATAACTACATGTACATAGTATAGTCCCTTTACTTTACCAGCGCCAGCCATGGAATCTCCCACTCACGGCCTTTCAATAAATATCTACGGCCGCGGCGACGCCAAACTAGGCGACGGCCCCTCCCACATGGGAGTCGCCATCTACAAGCACGGCTCCTCAACCTGCGAAATGCACCATATCCGCAACCCCACAGACGAAGACTTCATCTATGATCCACGGACACAGCCGCTCGAAGACCCTGTTCTTAAAGGTCGCTGCGAGCTCTCTTCTCTTTCTTCTGAGCAGGCACAACAAGCTGCTAGCCTGATCTCTGCGTTTGGGAATGATGAATCTAACATCCCCGAGTTCGGGGTCGGAAATTGCCAGGACTGGGTTGCTGGTGCTGTTGGAATGCTTGAGCATGCTGGTATTGTTTCTCTTGGAGAAGGGGAATTCTGGAAGAGTATGATCAACAAAAGTTCAGGGGAAATGAAAAATGAGTGTCTCCAGGGAAAGAAGAAATGGATAGATGGTCCGGAGTCGACGTATGAAGGGGAGCCTGATGCAAAATTTGCGGATAGAGAACAGGGTACAGTGAAACCTGTGGGGAAGTTGGCTCAGAATGAAGTGTTTCGGGCTCGAATGCAGTCGCTTCTGGGCCCTAAGGCGGGTAGAGAGACTGACCATGGTGAGAAGCCTGTGGAACGGCCATTTTATGTGTCGAGTCCTTTCTTTAGTAAGATGAATGATGAATGAGAGGAACGATTGAATGCATCGTTAAAGCACTGCATTGCTATCACTTCGAACAGTATAAGGGGCTATAGAAGCTAAACCGGTGGGATGGAGCCACCGAGCGGCGTGACATCTCTCTGGCCACGATGCCGAGCTCGGTTCTCTGGCTAGAGCTGGCGCGAGCGGTACAGCTAAACCTGTCTCCAGCAGAACTGGACTGTGTATGTGTCTGGATCGAGGAAGACAGGCTGCTGTAGGACCATTTTTTCACCTTGGCCATGCTCATGGAGCCCACGGCTGAACTGACGCGTGAAGAGACGGCCGTCGTCAAAACGGCAACTCGCTCGCGAAAGTTACTGGGCGGAAGACAGCCGTTTTTGGCTCCCAAAGCAGTCATTTTCGGCGTCGATTTCACAGGTCCTCTGAACTGCTACGCACCGCATGCACGTACCTCTGGAGTAAGGTGGAGCTGTTCGATACTTCCGTGCTGGGCATTCATACTTCAAATTAACTTCTTCTAGAGTTTGTTAAATTCGGCGTTCCATAGTTGACATATATGACAGTTTGTAAAATGTCTATCTCTATGTCGATCAAAGTATGTAAAAACCTACGATGTACTGTGTCCACTTCGGAAGTTTTGTAGCCGTGATCATGCAACATGCTACATATCGACCCCTAGTTTTGCCTTGTAGGGTCGAGTATGCCAGCCTTGCAATAAGCTGTGGCAGGACTGGAGGTATACGTTTGCATTGTACGTGAGATGTATCAGAGTGGCTTTTTCCCAATGACGTGGAATGTGGCTGAAACGCATGAACTGTCGGCGCTAATATAGAAACAGGGCTTGCATTAATTAGTAATTTATTATTACTTGAAATAAATAACCTTGGAATACTCCGTAAATAACTTTATGTCGCATTTAATGTGGTAAAGCTCAAAATGGAAGGCCCGATCCACATGAACAATTACGAAAGATTAATACATCCATACATTTTCTCCGTAAGGCACGTACGTATCTGTATGTATGAAGGTAAGTACTGTAATTTACTGTAAAGCTAGAAAATACCCCCACCACGGTTCGTACCTGCCAAGATTTCCGTTTAAAACGCACCGGCCAGTCATGACCCAAGGGAGGAAGGCTCGGCAGGGAGATGTGGAGCCGTCGTCGCAAGCCGGTGTCGTTGTCGATCTATGTATCAGAGAGAGTACTATCTATCACATGGAACGTTCACTTTATATTAAGGGATTTGATTTAACAAAATGAACACTTTGTCAATATATTGTTATGATCAAAATATAAAAATAGAAATGTTTCGAAGGTTGCGTACGGAGTACAAAGTAGTTAACCCGTGGCATTCCCCGGGCCTGGTGGGCCTCAAATAAAAGTACCGAGAAAGGACGTCATCGGCAAAATCCCCTGGAGACGGTACAACAACATGGGGGAAATTTGAAGAGAAGTAAAATAAAAAAATACACCTCTTTCTCTCTTCTTTCCATTCTCTACATAGCCAATCATAATTAACTTGCATCAAGCTTCGAAACCACCCAACGGAAAATTACGTGAAACCCAAGGGGCCACACTACTTTTGATCCTTACGGCACCTTGGTTTACACTAGTCCACGGGTACATTCCTCAATGCCTGCCAGGTCCGGAAATCATAAATCGAATAATGCCCGCCACGGACGTACGACATCCTGGTCGAGCGGCTTCCATCTCACCCAGGGCACCGGCGAATCCTCCGATAACACAGGCCGCCGCAGACGCGAGTCTAACACCTCCCTCGCCAGCGTTGAAGAACGCTCCTCCTCCCACTCGCTCGACTCGCCTGACTCACCCACCATCGATGATAACATGTTAAGGAACACCTCGATGGATTTGGGTGGTGACCGCAAAACACAGCACGTGCGCGCCCGCTCTATTAGCCATGGCCAGCCACAGGCACTGGCCCCGCAGGAGAATGAGCTCCCGACTGCGCGGGCGCCAACGCGCCCCGCGCTCGTAACGTGGATGTCGCTGCCGCGGAAAGGTCAATTGGCGCTGCTAGGCCTCTGCCGTGTCTTTGACTTCTTGCAGATCGCTTCGTTACAAGCCTACATGTTCTACCAGCTCAAATCCTTCGACCCGAGCCTCTCCGACTCGGATGTTGCGACCCAGGCGGGAATTCTCCAGGGTGCTTTTACCGCTGCTCAGTTCGCGACGGCGATCCCCTGGGGTCGTGTTGCCGATGCTCAGTGGGGTGGCCGCAAGTTCGTTCTACTTGTTGGTCTGGTTGGCACTGCGGCGTCTTGTTTGGGTGTTGCCTATTCAACGTCGTTCGCGCAGGCCGTGTTCTGGCGCTCGTTTGGTGGCGCCATCAACGGCACCGTTGGTATTATTCGAACTATGATTGCGGAGAATGTTAAGGAGAAGAAATATCACTCGCGCGCTTTCTTGATTTTGCCTATTGGTTTCAACATAGCGTCGTTGTTTGGTCCTGGTGAGTACTCGTTCTGTCAATTCTATTCGCGACTATGCGACAAATCGCTAACCAGTTTCGCAGTGATGGGTGGCATGTTGGCTGATCCCGTGAAGAGCTATCCCCGTCTTTTTGGTCCCAATTCCTCCTTTGGGGGCGCGAACGGAGTGCAGTGGCTCGAGACTTACCCTTATGCACTGCCAATGATCGCGAACTTCTGTTTCCTCTCTTCAACTGCAGCTTTGGTTGCGTATGGATTAGAAGAGACCTTGGCATCTTGCAAGGGCAAGCCTGGCCTGGGTGCATTTGCTAAGAAGATCTTTGCACGCGGCGTGAAGACAGTTGTCCCCCCTTCATCATCCTTGTACACAAGGATTCCGCTCCGCGACTACGACGAGGATGGGCCTTTGCTGGACCAGGACCGCTCGGAAAGTTATGAGCTCGAAGAAAAGGCCCACAAGCCTGTGCGCCTGCAACGTGTCTTGCCTTTCCGAAAAATCTGGACCAAGAATGTGTTGTGCACACTCGGCGCACAGGCTTTCTTCGACTTCCAAATGGGTGCCTTCAACAACCTCTGGCTACTCTTCCTGTCTACTCCCCGCTATGATGCCAATGACCCCGCGAGCCCCGCCCAGAGCTTGCCATTCGCCTTCACCGGCGGACTCGGCATGCTGCCGCAGAGCGTTGGTTTCGCGACCGCCATTTTGGGTGTGATTGGCATGGTCCTCCAGTTCACCATCTACCCTACCATCAACGGTCGTCTGGGCACAGCCAAAAGCTACCAGTATTTCCTCTCCCTCTTCCCGATCGCTTACTTCATTGCCCCCTATATTTCGCTGGCTCCGTCTACAATTCCTCCTCCTGGCCAAGCCAACGGCCCCTGGGTCTGGTTCTGGATCATCATCGTCCTCTTCTTCCAGGTTACCGCTCGAACCTTCACTCTTCCCACCTCCATCATCCTGCTGAATAACTGCTCGCCGCACCCATCGGTCCTCGGCACAATCCACGGAATTGGCCAGTCCGTGTCATCAGCCTTCCGTACCATTGGACCTATCTTTTCGGGTGCCTGGTACGGATATGGCCTGGATATTGGCATGGTCGGCTTCGCCTGGTGGTTGATTGCCTTGGTATCCGTGTTTGGTTGCCTTGCAGCTATCTTCGTATATGAAGGTTCTGGACATGAGATTCTTCTTCCTGGCGAGGAAGAAGAAATCTGATGTGGTACGATACGAGAGTGACTTCTTTTCTCGAGAGTTGAATTGTACATTGCTTCAACATTTTGCATATCATAAGGTGTCGGTTGGGTGGTTTTTTGGTTCTGATACGCTTTGATCTCCCTATCCTGCTGGTGCAGGTCACCTCAATGTCTCCGACTGATATCTTCCTCATTTGCATTCATTGCTGTACTGGTGGGCAGTGGTGTTCTTGCATATTGAACCTTTTGATTTTATGCATGCATATTTGTTTTTCCTTATTTCGGGTTTTTGGATACCATTTGCTTCGCGACTTTCGTTATATTGCGCATTTTCATTTTGTCTTCCCATGTATATATTGCTAGAATAGAAAAATCCAGACTCTGATCTGGTCAGTTGATCCTCGCAGGATCAAGTTGAATGACAGCCAATATACCACATACTACCTTTGCAAACTTGAACATTCCAACAACTTCAGTGTATCTATAGCAAGTAACTCCATTTAAAAAAACTTATCATGTATTTTAATCTTGAAATCATCTCTCTTCAACTCAATTCTCACAAACTAGCCCCATACCCCTTGGCATAGCTCGCATCAAAAGTCTCCTTATTGACCGCATATTCGCGAATATAGTCCCTTTCAAGATCGTGCGTCCTCCGACCAAGAAGAACAAGACTGTGCAATGGCGCGCCCATCTCAACAGTAGACAACTCCTTAAGCGTACCAGAGATAAGCTGCTGATTGGCAGCGCCAACACGCGCGGCACCAACAGCCAAACTATCTGGCCCATAGACACCCTCCTGTCGCTCCTCCTCAGTCTCCAGCATCTGTGCCGCACACTGCGCAACAGTCATGTAGCGCGGCGGCTCGAAAATGCGGCGCCCGCGCGCCATGTTCTCTAGCGACTGCTCCTTGACCTTAATATCAAGCAAGACTAGTGTGTGTAGGCCGGTCTGAACGTTCTCGCGCACACGGTCGTAGTACGACGACGGCTTCCAGGTCTCAGTGAAGAAGACCATGCTGACTGTTTGTCCGAAGTTGTAGAGCTGGAGTCCTGTGCAGCCAATCCCGGACATGATGGAGGCGTTCGGGACAACCTTGGTTTCGATGCCAAGTTCGCGCGCGCGGAGGACGAGGTCGGTATGCGTTGTTGCGCTGTTGGTGGTATGATTTTAGCTATGGATCTTGTAGGGGAAGTGATAATGACCGTACCCGAATGGATCTCCCACTACTAGAAACACAATATCGACTTTGTCGCCGTCGGCTAGGATGTCATCGCTGCCGGTCTCGACTAGTTCACGGTCTGCCTCAATGACGGGGCGGCCATAGAACGCTTCCTACTGGTAGTACGTTCAATCAGTCCATCTGCCCAAAGGATATGCAATGTTTAATTGGGATATAGGATTGAAAAAAAAGTCTTGGAACTCAACTCACCAATTTTTCCTTATCGACAAGAAGAATACTTGTGTATGCCTCTAGATAGACTCTCTCGGCCCGCTTGACAATCTCCAGACCGCGGACGGTGATATCCGTCTCGTCGGCGAGACCGAGTCCAACTAGATGGAGCATATTGGCTGTAGTATCTCAGGCTATGCAATTGAACAATGCAATGGATCTCACTGTATAACAAACAGTTAAAAAAAAAAAGAACAGCCGTGCTGCCCCGCGATACCGGCAGAATACTCCGCCACCGCCGGATTAAAGAGTATCCGGCTATCGCTTATCGCCCCCAGATCGGCCTGTGCTTCTCCCCGAACGTCCAGAGCTTCATCCTCCTTGCGCCCATCTTCTCCCAATTTGCATTGCATCGATCCAATACCGCTCATTTTTATTGTTTGGATACCAGTGTGAACATCATCTCGACCATTAAAGTCATTTCCCCCGGTAGGGTTACCGTCATTCATCATGAGCTCCGATCGAACTCCGAAGTATCGGCAGGAGATACAACAGGTGAGTTCCTCCCCGATCTCTGGCTCATTTTGTGTTTTCGCCCCTTGATCTCTCTGGCTCTCGAATATCTCAATTTGATCGTCTGATGAGGCTCCGAAAAGCCTCTGACCATATTGTGACTGTCGGCTGGCTTTGCGACACGACATCGCATGGCGCAAATACATTGTCTTTGGAAACACGACCACAGCCACCTCGATTCCCCGAGTCCGATAGGAGGAAGTCATCCAAGTCGATGTCTTTGCGGGTTGCAAACATGATGTCCACGGACGGTCCGGCTGTGCTTGTCCGCCTGGGCTTGCGACATATCACTCGCCTTGCGAATATGCTCATTTGCTGAAACGACGCCATCTCGTTCCTGTCATCGCCGGCAATTCATAGCGAAGGTCGATATTGGGCCTAAAACCTGTGTTCATATCGTGTAATGGGTCCAGCATAACCTCTCAGTCTTGCATTGCTGGGTTGTTGAGATGCACATCTTGACGTCGAGCAACAAAACTGCAATCCTCGAAATTGCCTGGATCCTATCTGCAACTGGTGCTCAATATCGAAGCTTTGGCGTAGATCAATGAGGGATACTGGATTGAGGACTAAGGACGATTTCAAAGTTCCTGGGGTTAGCAATTGGCAAGATTGTTGTGCCTTCTCTTCTATATTCTGAGATTTGCGGTGGTCACGAGTGAGCTTCTTATCGATATCGACTTCATGACGGCTACTACTCAGCCTATCGGTTTGCTGAGGTGGCTGGGTATCTCGGTTCTTCTTCATCCGACCTTCACTGCCACCTGTCGCTCTTCATCTTTTCTATTCACCAGAGAAACCCTCTGTGCCTTTGGCTTTTCTCATTAGCCTCTCATGCATCCTTTGGCATTTCGTCCACCCACTCTATCGAACACTTTCACTGAGTCATCATTCGCCAATCATGTCTTTTCCGAACCTGGACGCCGGATCAATCGTTGAGCTCTGGGCGCAGGGTAGCGAAGAGCTTGCGCGAAACAAAGAACTGATGCAGAGCTATTATGATGATTATGACGAGACCATGAGTGATCCTGATCGGACCTTAACTGATCCTGATATGGCCTCTCCTGTCAATGCTCCTTGGGAAGATTCAGACTCAGGCGTGGTTTTCCCTGACGATATTTCCATGCATTCTGTTGGAGATGTCACTGATGCGCATCAAGATCATCTGTCGGACGATTCTGAGTCAGACTTCTTTTCCATGGGAGAGTACTTTTACGAGTATTACACCGAGATCCATGGTCCCGAAGGATTGCCTGGCCTTCGGGTTCACTTGCTTTCCACCCACATCTTCAAGTCATTCACCTTTGCGACCAGCCCCGAAACAATTAGCGAGAGCCAGGAAGATCACGGGATGGAGGACAACATATTTGAAGGCTCATTTACTAACGACAATATTAAGATGATGTTTGTCTCTGGAGAAACAGCAGAACCGTCTCCTGAGACTACCACTTTGATTGAAGACATCACCCGCCAACAAGTGGTCGAAATTGTGAGTACTACGAATTCTACTTGAAGGACCCTTGTCACTAACGATAAATTAGCTTACCCGCAGTACTGCATTGGCAACCCGCCGCGGAGTTCGCTCGATCTCTACTGACGACCTAATTTTCCTGATTCGCCACGATAAGGCCAAGGTCTCCCGTCTGCGCACCTTCCTGTCCTGGAAGGACGTCCGTAAGAATGTCAAGGACTCGGACGACAAGGGTGGTGGTGACGCCGCCGACTTCGCTGCCGCTGACGACGCGGCTGGTGTTGTTGCAGGGCCGCAAGACGTGGCCCCCAAGCCCAAGAATAAGCGCGCCAAGGTCGGACTTGCGTGGGATGTCAACAGTTTCTTCTCTGTTCAGGTCCCCGAACGTGAGGATGAAGAAGATGAAGAGGAGGAGGAGCAGAACTACGCGACGCTCCAGCGTCTTGCTGCCGCCGATGAACGCACCCGTCACATGACAAAGGAGGAGTATGTATTCTGGTCCGAGTGTCGCCAGGCTTCCTTTACCTACCGCAAGAGCAAGCGTTTCCGCGAGTGGGCAGGCTTCGGCGTCGTGACCGAATCCAAGCCGAACGATGACATCGTCGACATCCTCGGATTCCTCACCTTTGAGATCGTCCAGACCCTGACCGAGGAGGCACTCAAAGTCAAGGAGCGCGAAGACAACGAGAAGCACCGTCGCGGTGGCGCCGAAGCTGGTGAGAACCTCAAGAAGCGGAAGCGCGAGACCGGCCTGTTCGACCCGCCCGAGGAGGGCCGCACTCCCATCGAGCCGCGGCACGTTCGCGAGGCCTTCCGCAAGCTGCAAGCTACTCCCCAGAGGTCCATCGCTATGCTGCTGCACAATGGCCGTGTTCCTTTCCGCCACGGTCTTGCTTTGGTTAGTCTACATTACCATTATCTGTATGTTCTTATGCTAACAAAGCCACCAGATTTAAATGTTCGCTCACTTCGGCGTCAATTTGGAATTGGCGCCCCTTTATGAATTACGTGCATGGCAGCGGGAGTTTGGGGACGATACCCAGTTTTATCTTGTTTCAATTGTGATGGCGACGGTGTTAATCTCCCTTGGGTCTTCTTCCTGAATTCCCTCTTTGTTTAGTTTAGTGTCTGAATAGTTTACGTTGTACCTTTCTTGTAAATCCATGTGCATTGTATCTTTGGTCTAGTTGCTTTGGCCGATCAATTCCACATAAATTGTAGAAATGTATGGCCTGACCCTCGGCCTGTCTTATATGGTAGATGCAAACCTCGGTTGCTAGTGTGTCTTTTCATCCTAAAGCATGAGGCTGAATGGTGCCTGAAGAAGATTGTATTGCAGGAAGGTATCATACGTAGGTAGTATCACGCTCATTGACACTTTCACACCAGGATACGCATGTCCAATCTGAGAAAGGCTCAGCCAGCGCCTTGGTATAGTCTGTGGGCTTGGACTCATCTTCGCCAACTTCGGTCAGGAATCCCACAGCACTGACATGTCTTCTAGATCTTAAGCTTGAAGGCAAATTCCATCAAGGCTTGGGGTATTAACTACCCTACAAGCTCTACTAAGGGCCACCAGAGGCAAAGTACAGTTCAGGGGATGTAAGACTTGCTCACATCTCCGGCACAAGGTCCACATCTCTCGCATTTGATCAAATGTAGGATTGTCAAGAGTGAAGGAAGAAAGCTCTGTGATAGAAATCTAGAGGGGAGTTCGGTGAGGTAAGGTAATCAAAGTTATCGTATTGAACAGGCAATGCGATCTTAGCTTTTCGCTTTGGATGTCTGGCAACTTGCTTGACGTGAATGATCTATTTGCTTTTTCCGTAAGAATTGACCTCGATATCTCGACCTACATGACGCGTTCTTGACCGTAGTTACCGTTATACCGACCTTGATCTTCGATTATGATCGGCGGGATAGAGATTCTTTGCCATTTAATTAAAAAAGAGGACCTGTTTTTACTAGTAACACACTTCCACTAAACCACTTTTGGATTATTTTGCTAAGTGTAGCGAAGCAAGTAGTATAGGCAGTCAAGAGTCTATACAAAAATTCTGACTTTCGTCAGGTTTTAAGATCTAGCCTATAATCTAGCCTCTAAGGGAATGTCTAAAAGGACAACGCGCACGCAGACGTATAGACGCTACGGGCTAAACCGCATTTTACGCTTAGGATTTACGCCTGAATGCCTTATTTTGGCCCGTTTCTTGACCGCAATATCGCTCTATACCGCGTAATGTAAATTAGGGAACTCAATATGAGGCTTTTTCTCGCATAAAAAAGCTAATTAGACCACGGAAGCCGAATCCGGAGATATTAGAGCTAAAAGCATCTCTTAGATGAGAACTAGGCTTAGAATGGTTTATATCTGAGTCAGATGGAATACTATACGTGGTAATTAGTATGCAAAGACCTACTAAGGGCAGGTGACTAAAGAATGACCATTGCTATCTAATAGGATCAATATTAATAAGGAGACCTCCTAGCGGGGCCTAAGCTTCGAGCAGAGGCGTTGATTATATTGATATAGTAGCGAAGGAGAGCCTTATCTCTAGGAGCGAGATCTACTCGAAATGTCAGTATAAATACACTAAGAGGGGTGTAGAATAGGCATAGGGCACTAGTGGTGATAATTGAGATAAGTGAGACCTCCCCCACTAATCCCCGCTATGAATCTTCCGACTACTAACTAAGTATAAGACGTACTGGTACCGCTGTTTCGAGTTGTCTGTTAATGCGGTGTGTATACATGTAGATGTAGGGTTAACATACCAACCAAGACACGCTGCAGCAAAAAGAGCATATGCACCTTTTTGCGGCTAAGTGAGTCATATAGGACGCCAGACTAGAAATTGGTATATGTGAGTTAAGAATATTAAATGGAAAACACTATGTATAGACCAAAGCTTACCACAGGTAATGATATGTAGTATCGAAGGTTATAAGCCACTAGTAGCTATGATCCCTATGAGAGCGAGTTGAACTCGGATGCAATTATACTCCAAGTGGAGAGGAGAAAGGACTCATCGGTAGCTGTGAGAAACACACCTAAGAAAAATAGTTAAGTGGATGCCAGAGTTACTGAATGGATATGCTGCTTACCCATAAAAGAGCCATAGATGATAAGTCTGCTGATTGGCTTCCTGAGCGTCCAGGTTCTCCCCACGGGGGTCCTGGATGGGATGCACTCGGAGGAACGATGTGTGTTCATTGCCTCACATGCTGTCTTTTAATTAATACGCAAGTTGAGAATAGGCAAAAATGCAGAACTGTGCGCAAACTGGAAAGGTTGGGACGTGGCACAACATATATACTACTGCCGGGCCACGTTATACATGTAAGGAGTGGCATGTAAGCACACGTAAGAGCGTATCTAGGTAGAGGTGTGAAGCTATGTAAGGACCAAATCAGATTATCTTGAGGGTTTATAATGTATCTCAAAGCAAGGTGACATAAACTGTATTGTCTACCTCATTGTCACTATAAGGTATCAAAGGGTCTTTCGTCTGAGATTCTCTACTCTTTAATCTACCAAGATGCGATATCAGAATACGTTACCAGATGCGATTTACCTTATTACATACCCTCGCACTGGATCCAACCTCCTGCGGAAGATTCTGAATCTTCCTGAACAACCACAAGTTGCAGCCCAGACCAAAGAAGGCTATTACTTCCATCCGCCGCTGAAGTTGAGAAATGAGTTGTGTATGTTTGACAGACCCTTGGCCCTCTGGGGGCAAGACTGTTCACAACTTTTGAGCGAATGTTTCCAAGACTGCTTTGTGAAATTAGACAATGACTTGAAATCTGCCAACGCGATTGGCAAAACTTTGTTTGTGAAAGAGCACGCCCCCTGGCTCATTGATCCGACGAGACAGTCAAAATGGATACATGGCCCTCACTGCAACGATGAGATCCATTCTACTCCAATGCCCTGGCAGATTGAGCGTCTCGGGACTACAGGCCTAATGGACCTCCCTATGGGAACGGAGCCCAATCCAACGATACTCCCGAATGAATTTTTGCGACAAGTATCACCAACGTTTCTCATTAGAAATCCCATTCTTTCCTTTCCATCCCATTACCGGGCCATGCGAGACTCTTGGTACGGATCGGCACACACTTTCCAAGAGGATGGAAGATGCTATTTGACATTCAATATGACTATACGCTGGTCCAGGATGATGTACGACTGGTACGACAAACAGCCGGACCACAAGCATGATATGAATCGGCGGCCGATCGTACTAGATGCAGATGATATTATGACAGCTCCTGAAATTGTGATCCAATATTGTAATTTTGTTGGCCTCGATCCTTCGAAGTTGAAGTTCAATTGGAAGCCAATGGAGAGCGATGAACTGGAAAATATAGACCCGGAGTTCCTGAGGATGAAAGATACGCTCCACACATCTGATGGAGTGAGGCAGGATAAAGTTGCGGCCCGTCTCGTGCTGGAAAAAGAGGCTGTCAAATGGAGACAGGAATTCGGTGACGCAGAAGCGGCGAGGCTCGTGAAGTGGGTGCAAGCTGCTATGCCTGATTATGATTACATGTGGGCGAGAAGGCTCACTCTGCTTAATTGAAAGAGTGTCATGTTATCGCAAAGCAATACGCGGGGAAATTAATGAGTTTAATGCATAATATGACAAAATAGAATGACATTTCGGTACTATCAAAATATCCCTCAAACCTTGGAAGAGGTCATTTTCATTAAAGCATTATATACCTCATAGAAATGAGGACATGCTCTTCCTTCGGAGTGAAATACACTTATTCCTGATGCGTCCGGCGCCCTACAGAGACTAGTTAGCATATTTGTTGCACGTATTCAAAAGACCAAGAGGAAGAAAACATACACTCAGCCAATTCCTGCATACTCAACTCTCGAATGCCATTGACATGAGGCACGTTGCCTTGGACAGCACCCTTAATACTTTCAAAAGCACGTCCAAGCAGGCCTTTGTGCGGAACAACATGCGTGGCTAACTTGGCCTGGAGTTTAATAACGCCAATCCGGGGATCCGATGGTCCACCGTCATGGACACCATCTCCCATATCGCCAAGCCAAGCCTTGAGTGTGGGCGAATAGTACTTCGTCACAGTGGCGGGATCACCAACCACTGACGCAGTGCCTGAGATGGAGGCCCAGGCTCCGGTGACAGGGTCGAGGAAGGACATGTTTGTTTCTTGTGGGTGCACAGTTAAATCCATTGTTTTGCCGGAGAAAAGGTTTGTGTGGAAAATGAGGTCGATGCCACCGTTCTCCTGTTTTGGGTAATAGATTAGCATGTTTCTCCTTTATTTGTGGCTCTGTTCATACAGTTGCAGCTAATGCCATGCATCGCGAGGCCAGATAGTCGCCCTCTGATTGCTTGGTTGTCAACATGCCAAATTTAACTTGAGAGATAAATTCGACCAGGTCTTCGATCTTCTCAGGGAGAGGCGGGTCTTCGAAGTTCTGGGTCTTGTAGGGGTCCACGGGGTGGTTACCCGTCTTGGTGTTGATAGTGGCATCTGCTGTAGACATTTTTGTGTAATGACGAAAGATATATTAAAATAGAGAGTCTGAGAAATATACAGGGCGAAGCTATATATACCACATAGGAAGTATACACGGTCGTCAATGTGACGTCACCGATAAGATCCTGATTAGGGCTGGGGTTCTCAGATGAGGTCAAATTCAAGTTCACTGCATCACAGCATGTGGAAAGCTTGCAATCTATGAAGATCATAACTCCACAGCTCTGACTCTGTGGGGATGTGTCTCGACATGATCCATCTCGATTCTCCGCATCGAATATTCTGCGAACCTCCATTACATCATGCCTATGCAAAATGCTCTCGGAAACACCGCTGTGCACAGTGTAACATGAGTGACTTTTTGTGAGATTGCTAGGTCGCATCAAGTCATTTCTCATGGCAAAGAGGTCATGGTCCATACATTGGGGCATGCCAGTTCGACATCGTGGTCAATGGTCGCCATTATCAACTGACTTCCGAGCTCAGCTCTCAATGAGCAGTCATACAGTTTCCCCTCAACCTACTATCGAGGTACCAATTTCTGGTGGGTCGAATCAGCAAGGTCTTCAAACCACATACAAGCAGCATGAGGCAATGTCTCACCTCTGGGCCAGATGCCACAGCAAATTAACCAGAACAGCCATAAGGCCAATTACAAATGCTATGTAACAAGATATCAGCCGATGATTCTATAGGACGAGAACAAGATAGAGCTAAAGTGATAACGGACCTTCATGTCCCCAGCTTTCCATCACCTTGACAGCTCTCCTTTTCCCCAGTGCTTTCACTTTGAACCAAGCGGGCACCAAATCCGAGCGGCAAGTCTGGCCATTCACAAGCAGACAGCCATTCCTGACCGGGCGACACTCAAGATGCCACCGACGGCGCTCCATAATGCCGCGCACACGTCCATTGCAAAAGGACTCGTCAGTGCTGAACGAGCACTTCTCCATGGGGCATTCTAATTTACTCTCAAACCGCTCGAGGAGCCAGTCAACCTTCAGCCGCACGCCTGTGTCCACTATCGAGTAGAAGTGGCGACTGCTGTGTTTCAGAGCTAGGGCGTCTGGGTAGGAAAGGTATGTACTTATTTGGAGGTGGAGTTCGGAGGGGAGGGTCATTAGATTGGCGCTGATGGGTTGAGAGCTTGAGGGGTGTTGGGATGGCTCCATGTTTTTGAACCTGATTTCTGAGGATATTAGTTGTAGCTCAATTGTGTACATTCGATGTGAGGGATATTGTTCATCTTATACGAGCGGGACCGAAAACTGCTGCCTGAAATTACAGCCACTAGCTAAGCTCGTATTTATTCAGATCATCAAATGCTCGATTAGTCCAAATAGCTGCCTGTTTCCAGCCTCCTAGGGGCTATGTATACATGAGTTAAAGGTGATGTGGTCATAAAAACATCCTACTTATTACGGTGCCTAATAAGTACTAGGTCCTAGATATTAATTAGGTCTCTCACCTATAACATGATTTGAGCGATAATAAACCACTTTGGAGAATTTGCAATAACCTTTGGAAAGGCAACATTTAAAGATGTATCTAGCTATTGTATTCCGACCTTAGGTCCACGTGGAAATCAGGATCGCTGACATAATCTTCAATATCGGCCTCAAACCGACCTCAACCTTGGAAGCTCCAACTTTTAAAGATCGCCACCCACCAACCTCCCACTAAATCTCCCCCAAACAATTATCCACTTCAATCACAAACATGTCAGGACCAAACGCCTACGGCACCCCGGTGTCGGACACGGCCTTCCGCAAAACCTGGGACCGTGAAGAATACGCCAAAAAAGCAGCAGACGATGAAGCAAAGCGCAAAGCCGAAGGCAAAGCCCGCTACGAAGCGAAGCTACTGGGCAAGAAATACCACGCACCAGTCGATTACAGCATGCTCGAGGATACCACAGCCCGCAACCAGCGCCTGGACGTCGCGTCCATGGTGGGAAAGACGATGATTGTGCCCGCCGGCGCGGGGATGGGCAAGCGCGGCCGCGGCGCCGGATTTTACTGCAAGGACTGTGATCTTACCTTCAAGGATAACTTGCAGCTTGTGGAGCACTTGAACAGCAAACAACATTTGATTGCGACGGGGCAAAGTGGCGAGGTGAAGAGGGCGACTGTTGAGGACGTACGCTTGCGGTTGAGAATGCTTGCGCATCGGAAGCGTCAGAGGGATGAGGAAGAGCGCAAGGCTTGGCAGCTTGATGTAGGGCAGCGTCTTAAGGAGCGGGAGGAGATCGATGCTAAGGAGAGGGAGGAGAAGCGGCGCAAGCGCAATGAGAAGCGGAAGAAGGACAAGGTTAAGCGGGAGGAGGACGATAGCTGGGAAGGCCGGTTGGGAATTATTTCTTGAGTGTTGTTCTCGGGATGCGCGTTTTGTTCTTGATACCCATGGTGTTTTAGCATTCCAGGCTTTGTTTTTTTTTTTTACTGATCATGTTCCTTCATGTGCAATAATTGCACTTCCAAAATTCAAATTGCAAGCTAAAAATCTAACAAGGGTTCTCCAACACCTAGCATAACGCCTAACATGCAAATCATATCATCCGAAAACATAGTATGACTGTTGATTCAGTCGATGCACTCGATAGCTTCGAGTCGCTGCATTGCTCGGCCACCTTCTTTCTCGAATTGACCGACAAGTCGTTCACATTCTCTCTTCAGTCGTTCTTCGCCATTCTTTGCGTTCCACACGATCCATTCATGTACCGTCATCTTCTTCTCTGGGCTAGTTAAGCCGGCTTTCACGCCCTTGAAAAGTCCAGATAGATCTGCGTTTTCCTTGTCGCTGGCTTCCCCAAAGAGCACTTCATCAATATCCACCGGTGTCCATGGGTGGCCAGAAGGTCCGAATCCGCCATTGACATTGCGCTTGGATGGCGATGGGGTACTAGCTGCCAGAGGGGCCCGGAACTCGGGATGCTTGGGTGTTGAATGAACAGGTGGGCGGGATGCTGAGGGCCGTGACGACGGAGGCCTGTTTTCCGCATCTGATGACTGAGGTGATAGTGAGGGAGTGTTTTGGTGAGCTGGCGGAAGTGGTGAAACTGCCCGGTTAGAGCGTTTTGAATCCTGCCGAGACTCATGCACTTCGTGAGGGGAGGTCTGACTTTGGACTAGGGTCTCTGCAAGATGCTGTTCGTGGGGAATATCGCTGTACCGTTTGGCGGTCTTCGGCGGTAGACTGGGCGTCTTTCGATGGGATTGTGGCTCGGGAGACATTTCTTGTGGGGGGGGGGAAGGCTCTTGGGGAGGGTTGACCATCTCAAGCTGGTCAGGCAGATCATCCGTAGTCTCAAATTCATCATCATGTTCCTCGACCGACGGTTCGACACGATGTTCTTCAACTGGTGGTTCATGAACAACAGCCTGCTCCTCCTTTTTCTCGGATTTCTTGGATTTCTTCTCTTTAGTTGATGTGGCATCCTTCTTGGAAATCTTCTTCGATTCAGCCTTGGCCATTGCCTTTTCGGGCTCCGGTGCATCCTCCGGCTCCTTGCTGACAATCTCAACGGAGATGAAAGAGTCATGACGCTCGGGATCATCGTGAACGTCGGGAGCCCTGAGTTCTAAAGATTCTCGAGGCTCTAGCGACTGTGCTTTTATCGTCTCTTCGGTCTTAGTCTTCTTTGTCC
This sequence comes from Penicillium flavigenum, assembly GCA_002072365.1. Classification (NCBI taxonomy): domain Eukaryota; kingdom Fungi; phylum Ascomycota; class Eurotiomycetes; order Eurotiales; family Aspergillaceae; genus Penicillium; species Penicillium flavigenum. Next base: position 285,374 of record MLQL01000011.1, read on the forward strand.
CCTTTTTCTTGGGTCCTTTTGCCGGCTTGGTCTTTTGGGCTGGCAGTTCAGGTGCCTCCGGTTCATCATCAACCGGTTCCACATGAGGATCGGAATGGGTTTCGTGATCACTGACATCCTCTACTTGAATAGGTATGGTAGGTTCGGGAACTTTAGCCACAGCCTTGGACTTTTTGCTCGATTTTGTCTTCTTCGATGCCCGTGGCTCTGCTGGCTCAGCCTCGATCTCTGGCTCGCGTTCGACAGGTTCAGGGATATCTGCTTCGAGGCCTGCTTCGATTGCCGCCTCGATCTCTGAGTCACGAACGGCTCGCGCTTTTGACGTGGCTTTGGATGCAACAGGCACATCAGAGACCTTGCGGGCCTTGGACGCTCTCTTTTTCGTGGGCTTGCGACCTCTACTGGTTTCTTCTTCCGAAACAGCGCCATCCACTGGCCCTGCGTCCGCCATTGCAGAGTCACTGTCTTCGTAATTGTGGTTGCGAGCAATGCTGCTGCTCCGTGTTTTTGTAGCTCGTCTCTTCGCTGGGGGCTCTGCTGGCGGCTGCGATGGCTCTCTTTCCTCCATGACAACTGGTTTGGGTTCATCCTTGATATCCTCACTGGCCCTCTTCTTTCCTCTTCCTGCACGTTTGGGTTTGGTAGGCTCTGGTTGGGCGACTTCTTCAATGTCGGCCTCAACTTGGCTTTCCACCTCCACAGATTCTTCCTTCTTAGTCTTGGTCCCCCTTGATTTGCTCTTGGGTGCCTTCTTTGTGGATTTGGATTTTGTGGCGGCTTGGGACATGATGCTCTGGTCCATTGAGTCATCCATTTCCATATCAGGCGCTTCCGTTGTAACTCGGTCAGCAGATTGGGTTGAAAGCCGGGAGGACGCCTTGGAAACCCGAGGTTTCTTAGTACGAGTAGATTTGCTCTTCTTTCCTGGAGGCTGGGCGAAGACAAAGAACGAACAATCTGAGGAGCGGCGATAGTGTTCGTCACTGCGCTAGGTTAGCAACTGTCCAACTGGGAAAGAGCGATGAACACCCACAATGGGTCGTCCTTGGGCTCCCAGCCATCCAAAGACAACTTGCAATAGACACAACTGGCCAAGTCATTGCTCTCGTCTGTAGGGCAGAAATACCATCCGGCTTCAACCATCTGCCGTCGTTGTGAGCCAAAAGAATATGAATACGGTGAAGTCACGCGTTACCTTGTCCGACTGGCATACCCAGCCCTTTTTCCCATCGTGAGGCCATGCCGTACCAAATGTTGCCAGTCTCGCTTGTGTGATCCGGTCGCCCGTAGGGTCTTCAATCGAGGCGGGGTTGGAGCTGCTCTGCTGGAGGTCCATCATGATGGCCCATCCGCAGTCAGGCGCATGCTTGAGATGCTCTGTAATGGGGTTGTCGTCCTCCTCCCAGCCATCCAACGCCCGGTGGCACTCAAAACACGTTGTGTTGTCGGGATTCGTCTCGTATGGTTTGTAGTAGAATCCGGCATGCGCCAACTAGAATCCCAACAAGTCAATCACCTTAAAATGGGCGCGTGTAATCTCTCCGAGGAATCACATACCTCAGCTGGTGAAGGTCGCTGGTGCGGCCATGTAATGGCTTTGGGTGTTTTTGTGCCGGAAGATCTGCGCTTCTCCGGCTTCAGCACTATATCAAAGCTGGCTAGGCGGGCCGCAAAGGTATCCATTTCAGAGCCCATAGCGAGGTATCAGGGAAATCAAAGATAACTAATACTAATTCCCGACATGTAAAGAGACCTTTCGTGGAGGAATTAGGTGAATATTGTCGAAAGAACCGTTGTTGTTGGTCCTCCGCGTCTGTTTACTTTTGGTTGTTATGCACCCTTGCACACGCGTCCACGTGACCCTTACTCAGCACCCGAATTAGAACCGGGGAGTACGTCAGAGCCGGAAATGTTGACGGAGCGCCCAAATTCACTTCACTTCAATTCACTCATTTGCTTTCTATGCGGGCCCTCTGACTTTGATTTCATTACTGCGCTACGCGCCCCGATTCCTTTTATCCGAACCCTGATCATGCCGGGAGTAACAGTATGTCAGATCCCCCACTGTACCCGATGATCCCGCTACAACTTATCTGCTAGATGGTTGCTTCTCGTGGAGCTAACCCCAGCTCCCTCTGGCGCTCTCGCACCCTTCTCTCGTCCCCACGTGTTGTTCCTTCTTCTGCTCGTTTTTTGTCATTCAATTGTCGTTCGATTACTCCCTACAATGGCCGACCTTCCGCAAACAATAGCGCTTCGACATCACATCTGCTACGCAAGGTGACCACCAACAAACCATCCTCCTCCTCATTCTCGACGTCTTCATCTTCACTGTTACCCGAAAACTGGGACGAGAATCCGGACTTGTCAATTACCAATTTCTCGGAACTGCCCTCTAAGGATTTTGGAGTCAACCAGCACATGATCATAAACCAGGATTTCAAGGAGGCATTGCGAATGATCCTTTGGCAGTTCAAAGCACCAATTCGATACGCATTTGCCTATGGATCGGGTGTATTTCCACAGAATGGAAGCGGAGCTCCATCCAGCTCGCTGCACCCCTCGGCACCCACAGCCATCCAAAATATGCAAAAGGGCTCTGGGAAGATGATTGATTTCATTTTCGGAGTGTCATACTCCCAGCATTGGCATGATATCAATCTACACCAACACCGTGACCATTATTCTGGATTGGGCTCGCTGGGGTCGTACACGGTCTCCCAAGTACAGGACCGCTTCGGCGCGGGGGTCTACTTCCATCCTTATATCACCGTGAACGGGACAATGATCAAATATGGTGTAGTAAACCTGGATACGTTATGCCGGGACCTCACCCAGTGGGACACAATGTATCTCGCTGGTCGTTTGCAAAAGCCCGTCAAGATCTTGCGGGACCACCCGAAGGTGCGATTGGCTAACCAGATGAACTTGTTGTCTGCTTTGCGAGTCGCACTGCTGTTACTGCCAGAGAAATTCAGTGAGTTCGAGTTGTACAGCACAATCGCAGGTATGAGCTATATGGGAGATCTACGCATGGCCCTCCCCGCCGAGGACCCCGGCAAGGTGCGAAATATTGTTTCCGGACAAATGGCGCACTTCCGCCGACTCTATGCACCACTCATTGAAAATCTGCCCAATGTCACTTTCCAGGACCCCCGCTGCAGCAACGAAGATTGGATCGATGATCCAGACGCTATCTTAGCCATGGCGCAAGATATGGATCCAGTGATGCGTGGTAACATGGTTCGTCGTCTGCCTGAATCTTTCCGGCAAAAGTTGTACTTCCAGTATCAATCTCGCTTCGGAATTCCGGGCGCCGATTTCAATAAGATGATGCAGGAGAGCAAGGATTCGGACGAGGTTATTCGCCGGCCTGAAGGCGGTTCGTTCGAACGACGGATTGCTGGAGATGATTACCTTCAGGAGGAGGTCTCCAAGTCCATTGAGAAGACAATCCGCTGGCCAAGTACTGTTCAGACGATCAAGGCACCGCTCACGGCAGGCCTTGGTAAAAGTTGGACTTACCTTATGGAGAAACGCCAGAAGCACAAGAAGTCTCAGATGGCAGCCGCTTCAGCACTTGAAACACCCCCTGGAGCGAAGAAGCCCACCCAAGCACCGAAGTCCTCGGAGCCGAAGGAGACAAAGAAAGAATAGGCGACTCAAGTGTAATTGACAAATAGCCCTGAGTTGCAGGCATGTGGCATATGGAGGCGTTGTGGATTTTTGTGACCCGTGTATCGAAATCATCGACGATGTATCTTGTATCTGTACATCGGCAGGAAATGTTTATCACGCCCAATATATACATAGGACTATATAGAGCCTTTCATTTGTGGAATAGACCAAGGATATTCAATTTCTATTGTTCTTATCTTTTTTTTTTCCCCCCTAGTACGCAACTGTGGACCCTCGTGTGTCTGATCCCTCAAGCAGGGGCCGTTTAAACCCTTCGTGCTAGAAAAAGACCAAAGCAATATAGTAATATATAGAATCTATTCATTCGTAATATCGAGAAGTGGGCTGTAAAAGACTCCAAGAAAGGGCTGATATTACATACTGAGTGTACCTAGGTATCATCGAATGAGACGGAGAGAGACTGGCTTGATATGTCCTTGAGGTTGAAAGAAAATCTACCCGGGGCTACCAAGCAGACATGCAGAATGCAGGCGGACTATATGGCCGCCTAGAATATAACTTTTTCAAATGCTTCCTGTAGTCCTCTACTCCCTAACCACGCTTCCAGCGCTTGCATATCACCCCGATTAGCCCGCTGGCCACCTCGCTCTCCTAGCGAGTCCGTAATTTCCTCCATCCCAGAAAACACTCTCTGAACACCCTCTGTCTCTCGAAACCTCTCGCTGACCTTTTTCTGATGACTAGGAATATCACCCCAGGAATGCGTCTTGATAAAACTCATATAAGAGTCGATATCAGGCGAAGCCCCCTCAAGACACAATACGCCCGGCTTGCCCGCAAGCACAAATCCCGTCAGAGCATACCCCGGTGCGAGGTTGACCATATCATCCCTCTTTTTGCGGGTTGACAGGGACGGAAAATAGAACCAGACCCGGACAGTTGGCCCTCTGTCTGTGTCTTCTGGAGCCACGGTCTGAGACTGCTTATTTTTAAGAAAGCGGCTGGCTTCTGCTTGGATGTATTCGAATGCCTCTAAAGCATCATCGCCTTGTGGTATTGAGGCAGTCAGTCCAGCAACTTCGGCTCTGGACATCCATTCTGGTTGTCGAAGGGAATACCCCAATGACGGTGATTGCTCAAGTGTCTCTGGATTATCACATTGCAGTGGCACAGAAATATTGACTTGTACTGTTCTGTCTCCATCTGCAATCGGTAGACAGACGGTGAGAGAGAGACTTGAGGGAATTTTAGGAGGTGTAGAGGTCGGATTCTCGCACCAGTCGCGGAGTCTCTCGACGCACTGTGTTGTGGATTCGGGGATTTCCAGCTCGCCTGGAGACGGGAACATCGCCATCAGGAGGTCAATCGTGGACAATTGGGCCTCCATTATATCCACTGGTAAGACAGATGGTTCTTTATAGGCCATATTTTCGCTACAGACGTAGGAGTCGCCAATATCAAAGAGCTTGCATAAAACTGAGTGTTGAGTGGTTTGCGGCTTTTGAGATGTTCAAATCGGAAATGTGTGGGATAAGCAATTGCGACTCTGGTTTGTAGGCGTCGAAATAAACGTGCTAGCAGAGCACAGTGATAGAGAGAATTGGACGCTTGATTTTTTGGGCACGCTTTTTGTTTGGCCTCACTGAGTGAGGTCTCGAAATTACCTATCTTGGATGCACTCAGGGCCGACCTCGGCCCCGGAGCCGGAAACTCTTATGTAATCACTTAATGGATTGCCCAGGTGGAGGGCTATACCTATACTCCCGAGGCGAAGTCGACCATTGGACGTTTGAAAAAAACAGTGGGATGTCTTTGCTTTAAGTAATCCCTTTAATTGTTGTACTAGCTAAAAGGGTAAGAAGAAATACCCGCAAAAACGCAGAAAATAGGCAGTGGAAAAGGTGTATAAGCGTAACAGCATACATCACCTTGGAATAACATTCACTGGAGCCGGTAAAGTGTGTATCAAATATAACCATCACAAGTATGTCGCTTGTTGTTTGAAGTAAATGCTCAGCGCAGTGGAGGCATGTGACGGTCAGTTGTGGTGCGTAGGCTTGTGCCAGTCCAAGTTTAGCTCGGTGTGGGCGTCATCATCCGCGTTGTAGAAATCGTCCTCCTGTAGAGGGTCCTCGTGAATGCATTGAGTGATGCCTGCATCGGCGCCAATTCTTCGTCCCAATCGACGTCCTGATGCAGGTTCTGCCAATGACGAAGCCAGATTTCGGCGGTTTGGTTGGACCGCTCAGACTGGCTGTCGGCTGACGGATAGTATGCTGCGGCGTATAGTAGCTTTGTGCGCAGGGCTGTGACAAGGCCTTTCCAGAAACCTTCATTAAATCTCTTATCACGGTCGGAGATCCACGCAACGGGAACGCCCCAACCGCCTTTCTGGAGATCGTGTAAGATCGCAGCCGCCTAGTCATACCCTTTCCAGGTCTTTTTACTGGCGTCGAACCGATGCGTTTTGTTGACTTGCGCGTGTAAATCGCGACGGCGTCGAAACCTTTCTTCGTCCGAGATAACCCGGTGACGAAGTCGATGCTTAGAGTATGGAATGGTATGGGGGGCGCTAGCATCGGTTGAAGCGAGCCGTAAGGTTTGTGCCGTGGGACAGCATTCTTCCTACACTCATCGCACTGGTCGATGTACGCGCGGAGCTTCTTGGCTCCCTTGTGTACGACGAACCCTCGCATCTTTTGCCATGCACGGTGGAAGCCGAGGTGCCCTTCAGTCCTCTGGCAGGCCAGAGTATCCATAGAAGTAGTCATCCGCGTTAGCCGGCGCCATATCAGAGCAGAACGCTTCCAGGGGGTACAACTCGGTTTCGAGATCGTCAGCAACCTGGGCCTGGTAGACTCTCCGCGGCTTCTGTTCCAACAATCGTTGCCATATTCTGAATGGCTTTGTCCAAGTCCACAAAGGCCGTCCACTTTTCGTATAAGAATATGTGTCTCCAAGAAACTGCCGTACCCAAGTCGCAAATAGCCGCACCCAAGTTCAACCTCCACTAACTGCCTTTGCTATAGACGCAGCCAGCTGTACGAGCAAGATTGGTTGTTTGTGCTCGTACTAGGGGTAGGGAGGTCTGGCAGCGGGAGGGTATACCTAAGAGGGAGGCGGGCAATGTGGAATGGCTGGCTTTCATCTCCCTCATTATTGCCACGCGTAGCCTATTCTTGCCCCCCTCGCACCACCGTCTGACTTAACGAACCATTGCCCCTGTCCGCACACTAGACGAATTGTACTAATTGAGTATTTGGGCGTTTCGTGCGGGCGTTCTGTTGGTCGTGTTGGTTCTCGGGTGGGGAATTCCTTCCACTTGCCCAGTGTGGGTACAGGGTATCACTTGGGTGTGAATCCGTCAGCGTGGACCTTCGAAGATTTTATCCATGAGATCCATATTTTGCGCGCCAGCTGGATAGACCATTTTCCTCTTGGTGTTGTGCGTCGCTCCCAGTCGTTGATCATTAGGATTCGCACCCACCCCATTGCGATGTCTATGGGTTGGCCGAAGCCTGCAGAGAAGTCTCTGGTGATGGGATTTTGCTGTATTGTATCATAAGTAATGGGGACTTCTAATAAGAGAAGGACCTTATCTTGTCTGAATTTCCAGGTTCTAAGTGGATGAATTTGAGAGTAAGAATGTGTTGGGAGATCAGTGCGGCTTTGAAAGGCAACCTTGGAAGGTTACGAGGAAGATGCTCCCTGGGGAAGCACCCACCTGTGTAGGGTAGGCACGGTGGATGTTCTGTTGGAGGTTTATAGGATACCTGGACATGCACTGGGGAGATGGAGGAAGAAACTGTGGTTATTCAAACTAGCAAAAGAAGGCCTTTCTATAGAGGCATAAAACAAGAATAGACGGCCACTTATGCAGCCGTGGTCTTCTTGGTGGTCTTCTCAGGTAGGCTCTTTAGACGTCTGGTTATGTAGATATCTCCTCCCCCTTCTCAGTTTGTTAGACAGCAGAAAATGGCCAAAAAAAAGTCTTAATTTGCGAAAGCGACTTCTCTATATATGACTGTCTAACAAAGCAAAATTTTGGAGATGGGAGCGAGTCCGATGCTGTAAATCAACCATGACCTATCAAGGTCTCTAAGAAAGAAAGGGATTCCCAATATTATAAAGACAGTTGAGAAAAGAAAAAAACATGGAAGTAAGCGTACACGAGTGAAAACCCAGGAGAGCACGAACCAAAATAAGAAAATATTAGCAGGTCCACTATCCCTTCGTGCCTTTCTTACTCCTTGGCACGCGGAAAATCTTGTAGAAGACAATGGCTCCGATGGTGTTGACAACAACGTAAACCCACAGGAGACCAAAATCCCGCCATCGATTGCCGAATTGGATGCTGAGACTCTCCAAATACTCTGTGGTGTTCCCCATAGCGCAGAAATTGCAATTGCCCTGAGCACCGGGGTTCAGCAAATATCCTGAGTTCGCGGACATATAATCCTGCATATACTCCCCACAGGTCATTCCAGCTGGGGCCGCAAATGACAGAACTTCGTTGTCGGCACAACGCATAGGGGCCTCGCCGACTGCTCCAGACAAAAAGGACGACACCATATAAGTCAAGGGGTTGACCCGGTACATGAATATCCAGAAGCGTGGCAGAGAAGCAGGACCGGCGAGAATACCGCAGAAGACGTACATCATAATGAACATGATATTGGACAAGCTTGATGCAATCTCTGGACTATCCATGCCTGCAATCAACATGTGTGCGAATGAACTGGCGAAAAGGAAGGCCGCCCAAATAACCAGAATTGTCTGGGTACCCCGAGAATGGACCGCGTCTGTAAACTCTGCATTCCGGTAAAAGCCGACGGGGTAGTACCAGACGAGGAAGCAAAAGATTGCCATGATCTTATAGAAGTTACCGCATTAGCGAGAGAGAAAGGTTGGCTAGGACAAGGGCAAGACTTACCGTATTCCAAATAAACTCGATGGCGATATTGGACAAAATGAAGGCTTGCCACATATAAGTCTTCGACTGCCGTTCTCGGGACTCATAGAGCGTGCGCTGTGTGACGAACGACGGGATGATTTGGAGGACAAGTTGGACAATCACAAACAGAAAGACAAAGACACCAAACAACTGGTTCTGTAGACCCTGCTTGGTATTTTCCGCCTTGAACAGAGAGAATCCGATAAAGAGAGCCTGGTAAAATAGAATTAGACCCCATCAACTATGAGCAGGCGAATAAAGACTTACACTTCCAATGGTCAACAAGGCTTTGGAATAAACGTAGGAAGGAGTTCGCCAGTACTGTTGGAATACGCGACGTCCGACATGGGTGAGCTGCTCAGAGAAAGGCGCTGCAAATTCCGCATAGCTAGATTTATCATCTGCATCCGATACTGGCGGCAGGCTGTTGGCCAATTCCCGCAGTTTAGCAAGTTCACTTCGTACTGCTAGGTATTCAGGGCTGTTTCTCCACACGGCAGGCCAGTCAATATCTGTCTGTGCTCCGGGTGCAGCTCCGATGACTTCAAGCATGTGTTCTGCTGGGTTGTGGCCTGGAGGACAAATAGAGCCGCCATTGCGGACAAAATAATCCATAAGTGTTTTTGCTCCTTGACCGACCTCTCCGAAATATACTGTTTTGCCCCCCTTGGCGAGTAGAAGGAGTCTGTCAAAGCGCTGGAACAGCATGGCAGACGGTTGGTGAATTGTGCAAAGAATCGCCTGTCCATTCTCTGTCAGAGATTCCATAAGGTTGCAAATCGACCAAGACGTTTGGCTGTCTAAACCAGAGGTAGGCTCATCGAGAAAAAGTAGCAGCTTGGGACGCGCAGCCAGTTCGACACCGATTGTGAGGCGTTTTCGTTGTTCGACGTTGAGACCCTCACCTGGGACTCCGACTATAGCTTCGGCGTAATCTCTCATGTTCAAGAGATCGATGACTGTCTCAACGTAGGCCAACTTTTCGGCGCGGCTGAACTGAGGCGGCTGTCTCAACAAGGCACTGAATTCCAGCGCTTCCCGTACAGTCGTCGTGTGAAGATGCAGATCCTGCTGTTGGACATATCCGGTTTTGCGTTGGAAAGTCCCATCCCGGGGTCGACCATCGACAAGCATGTCCCCTCCGACAACCCCGACAGTCGTGCGACTCGCCAATACGTCCAGTAAGGTGGTCTTACCCGCACCGGAGACACCCTGTAATACCATTGTTAGTCTGTAATTCAGCCTATGCGTTGCTGGGGCGGATTAGGTTACCATGAGTGCTGTCAATGTCCCTGGCCGGATCCATCCATCAACATGATCCAGAATGCGCCTCTCCTCGCCTTTGATCTCAACACTGTACGTGACATTTTCCCAGTGAAAAATTGAAGTTTGCTTCTCAACCCCGGCAATGGTTCCAGTCGCATCCTTGGCGGGCTTCTCATTCTGCACCACGGCGCTTGAATTTTGCTCCTCATCGCTCTGATATCGCTTCGATCGAGCTTGCTGAGCTTTACCACGGCGGAAGACGAGAACCTCGCCCTTGGAACGCTGAGAAGATACCAGCTCGGTCGTAACTAAGTGGCAGACTGCGAGGAAAATAGAGATGGCGATGATAATCCCGAGATTCCGCCAGCGATGGCCGTTCTCATATCCAAATGAAGAGCGGACAAAATCTGTACCTTGAACGACATCTGAGCCCGGAACCGCTCCTATTGTCGAACAAACCCTTTGTTCACTCGATACATTCTCGTATCCTGGTCCGGACGGAACAAATGAAGTGCAGAGGAATTCTCGTCCATGGAATTCATTGACCATCACGGCTTCAAATCCATACGAGACCGGATTCAGCCATCGCAACCACGACGCCCAGCCACGCATGTAGCTCACGGGAATGGCAAATCCCGTGTAAAGCACCAGAGCAAGCAGGATAATGGACGAGGGGGCAAGAGCCTGTTCAATTGATTTCGTCAAGGAGGCGAAGAAGCGAAAGAACATTGACATGCCCATCATCATGGAAAAGGACACCAGTAGGAGAAAGAAGAATGGGCCAGGTTCCCTTCGCAGATTTGGCATGAAGTATAGCACGAGATTGGTGAGCAGCGAGTTTGTTATCTTGTACGGCATGTCCATGATCATCGACGAGATGGCCTCAGCGCTGGGGTGATAGAGCGCATATCGCGCGTGCTTTTCAACAATTGTTCGTTTCTCGTACAAAACGAGGATTTCGAGCAAGCTGGAGAAGGCACTTAGGAGAACCATCATGAATAGAAGGGCTCCCCGGGAAAAGAACGAGGATGTATCCTTGGGAAGGTTGTAGAACACACTGGCAATGATCAGAGCCTCAAAGAAGTTTCCAATCAACATCGCGAGGGTCACGCTAGGATCGTTCTTGAGCCGTTCAAAGTCCCTCCACAAACAGATGCGAATCTGGCCCCAATAGGACAAAGTATATGGAGATTTTAGCCGTTGCTTGCTTGATTTCTCGGCTTTCCGAGAGGACGCAAAGCGGTCGAAGTCCCCTGCATTGAATGGGTGCTCATCGGTGTACTGCTTGATCTCGAGCAGAAGTGCCTGACGTTCAGGACTCTCTTTCCATCGCTGTGCGAAATCTTCCGAGGTTCTCGGCACTTGGTTCTCAAAACCTGACTTGATGACGCGCTCGTCAGGGCTCGACATTGAGGTCAGAAAATCAGGCGTCGTCTGGGCCTCAGGGCATACAAATCCCAGTCGAGTGAAATACCCTCTAGCTTCTTGGGCGGGGCCAAAATAAATTTGTTTTCCTTCGTAGAGAACCGTGACTTTATCAAAAATCTAGCAGATATGTCAGTATACCTTGGCAAGTCCCGCACTCCTATGTCTTTTATTGTGCTTACCTCGTAGGCTGCCTGTGGAGCTTGATAGATGGCGACACACGAAGTCAAGCCGAAAACATCCCCTTGTGTCCGTAAGGTCCTGCAGAACTCCACAGCATTCGCGCTATCCAGCCCCCGGGTACTGTTGTCCCAGCACTGCAAAGGAGCATAGCTTAATGCTGCCTCAGCAATGGTGACACGCTTCCTCTCACCTCCGCTGACACCGCGAACGAAGTCATTCCCAACTTTGGTGTTCACAGTGTGGCTGATACCAAAGGTAGACATGATCACATCTCGTAGGTGAGTGGCGTACTCCTCACGGCTCATTCCCCCAGGGATCTCGCGGGGGGTACGGGCAAGGGCGGCGAAGTAAAGGGTGTCACCCACCGCGAGCTGAGGGTAGTGTGCATCCACTTCCGCAGTATAGATGGCCTCGCCGCGAAAGTTTTTCGACATTTGTTTCGGGGTGATGCCTTGGTAATTGATGTAGGACGCGGGGTCTACCTCAAACCCGTGGGTCTCCCCTGCGATGGTCTTCAAGAGGGTTGAGCAGCCCGAGCCAGGGGGACCCAAAACACAGAGTTGTTCGCCGGGAAGCAGCAATCCATCAACGTTCTGTAGGATGTCGATTCTCCGTTTCTTCCCCCCAAGCCACTGTTGCACGAGGGTCGGCAGCTTCAGCGCCGCGTTTCCGACGCTCATCTGATAATCCACCGGGCTCCCATAACCGACAACGTTCAAGTTATTAAAAGCAAGACCGGCGACACGCGGAGGAGGACTATCATTCCCATTGTATCGGACATTATAGAAAGCCTCTGCCCAGGCTCTGGCATTGAATCGAGGACTTTGCGGGTCGAGAGCACTGCCCTTTCTCAGTTCAAAGGGGAGCTCGTGACAGGACTTCTTCGACCGCTCGCTCAGTGTGCGAGCCAGGCGCATCACTCTCTCGTCGCTGTTGATTTGTTTACCCGGAAATGGCTCCTTGCCTTCAGAACCAGATTCGAGGCTATTTGTCCGTGTTCGACCTTCTGAACTGATGTCGTCTCGGCCCCGTGTGGGGGAGTCAGGAGTCGTGTCCATCCTGCTAAAGCCCTGATAGACTTGTAAGAGGTAGTATATAAAGTCGAATGGAGAGTTTGACCAAAAAGCAAGAAACTAGCGAAGAAGGATTATTTATACCAAGCTTCATACTCTCAACAGGTCAAGCTCGAGACCCTTCGGTGGGACCCAGGCTCGGAATTTCGGCCAGCAAAATCACCGTGGATAGGGCTGTAAGCCCCTTTTACCAGTATGTACCAGTATGTGTACTGGCTATGGGAACGCCAGCAGGATGCCTCGTAGATCCCCCTTTGGGGCTCACCGGAACCCGCGGGCTCCGAACCCGTATTGGAGCTCAAGGACTGCTTAGCTCTTTCATCAATAGCGGGACATAGTGGCAAGGGTGGGCCTAGTGCCAAGCCAAGAGGCCAAGCCAAACACTCCATGGACTCAGAAGCAGTCTTGGAGGGCTCGCGTTGCGGAACTCCGCTACCCGAGGGGCGGAGGCTACGGTCGGTGTCCGCGGGCTCCGAGATCCTTGTTTCTACTTAGGAGTCTATTTTTATATTTTAATTCTATCGTTTTGTGTCTATAGCATATTTCAATATGACAGAACAGCTTTCTGGAAATGATATCTCCGTAGAACGAGCGGTAGGTCTAAATCGCCAAGTCATAAATCGTCAACTGACTGTTTCCAGTGTGATCGATGTCGGAAGCGAAAGGTGATATCTACGTTTCAGGGGTTGGTATATAGCTCACTGGTTTAGGTCCGCTGCGACAGGACATTTCCCTGTTCGAATTGCCGATCTACAGGTTCAGACTGCAGAATATCCAATCGTCCTCCTAGGCAAAAGCGCTCACGAGTCTTGATAACATCGCAATTGTAAGCTTCTCCCGGTCGAGAGATTGCGTGGCGTATACTCACGAAATTTGATTAGCGAGGACAAGATTGACCAAATTGACAAGAGGCTCGGTCGACTGAACCACCTCGTCGAATTACTGGTCGCAAATAATCCAGGGAGAGCAACAATAGGTACATCCTCCAGTCGCCTAGAAACATGTGTTGCTCCTTGTCCTAGACCATCGCAGACCACACCTGCAAGCCCAGTCAATGCAGAAAGACCGGGTCAGCAGATTCCGCATGAAGCCATGAACGATGCCATGCTAGGTCAATCTTCATTCACGGCGCATTCTACATTTGCTATTGATCTTGCACATACGGTTGTTGGCTCGAGACAACCTGCAGGGAGTAATCAAGAGATTGAAACACTACTAGACACGCTGCGCCATATTGGAACTGCATTTAGTGAACGCCATGATTCGTCGATGCGTTTATTCCCCCTTCTAACAGCACCAGCTTCTTTGGAGTACCAAATGCCTCCCCTGAAAGCTGCTGTCAAGCTTTTGCGGAGATCACAGGGTATGTCTCTCACGTTATTCTGTTGGCAAATACTAATGTCTTTGGTTCAGAGGAAAGGAATTTCTTTTTCCTTGGCTTGTCCTTCTTTCTTAGTCCACGAAGTCTGTCGGATTTATGCTTGAAGGTTTACTTTGACTCGGACTACTCTGATACAGACTTCATCATTGCCAATGCAGCTCTACATTGTGAGTCAGTATATTCTCTTTTCGTGGAAACATTCGCACTAATTTGGCTTTCAGATTTGGCCTCTGGTACTGATACTCAGAGGGCTGGTGTGGAGGAGAATGATGAACAGAACACTCTAGGCTCAATGTGCCAAAAGAATGTTGAGATTGCGCTTTCGAAACTGACACTTTACATTCAGCCTAGCTATGACATGACTCTCGCTCTTGTGCTAGGTGTATGTTCAGTATGCCCTTTGAAAACACTTTCTGACATCGAAACTCAAGGTTACCCATGCGATCCACGTCTGCAACCCGTCTCTGGCTGGGGTATTGGCGAACGCGGCATACCAGTGCTCTTATTCTCTTGGATTCCACAAGCGCTTGAACGACTCCGACGAACCAAAGCAGAAGCGCTGTCTCTTCTGGATAATCTACTTCTTTGGAAAAAATCTATCTGTCCGGCTTGGTCGATCCTCTTTCATTCTAGATCGCGATATCGAGGATCCCTTACCAGAAGATCTGCAAACATTCAATCCCCACGTCACTGCCTACGCATATCAACTAGTGAGGCTTGCAGGGTTAGCTGGCAGTATTTACGAACAGCTCTACTCACCACGGGCGCTCGGTGCATCTGAAGATGTGCGGACACGCCGAGCACTTGAATTGTCACTGAAGCTTCACGAATATCATGCAGAGGCGCGCGATGCGAATGTGTGTCCAACCCGTCCGTGTGCTTACCCATTCAATTATGGGGCCTATAAAACATCTGCTGACCAGCGCAAACTATATAATTTAGCAACTCTGGGCTCAAGCCACCAGCAACGTTCATGAAAAGAAGCAGATCCAATTCACAGCTGCATCCGACGAAGTTCTGCGCCTTTCAATTCTAACTCTCATCTATCGAGCCATGCCACCAGATCCCGGATCTAGAACAACATTTGGCCCAGAGTGCATCACCTCTGCTAGATGTGCTCTGGAAGCCCACAAGGCAATAGTCCGGGGCTTTGAAATGCATGAATCATCGTTACTTCTATCGGTATATGTGAATTGGTATGTATAAACATAATGGGCTATTTCAGCTTCTTCTCACCAAGGCCCGTATTCAATACTCATGTCGATTCCTAGGACAATTCTATTTACACCATTCACGCCCTTCATCGTCCTATTCTGCCATTGTATCGAAACACGGGACAAAGAAGACCTAAGCCAAATGCACACGTTCCTCAAATCGATCGAATGCGCCTGTCAGCATTCCAGTACGATCGCCAAGCACCATCATCTATTCTCGGTATTCTACAATGTCGCAGTACGCTACACAGAGCTGGGTTTCCCATCTTCGGCAATGGAGGAAGAACAAATTCAACTGAGAAGCGAAGTGGATGCGCATTTGAGTGCTCTTGGACTACATCCACACCTGGCATATACCTCTCAGAATCTGCAGGGAAATGGATTGACATCGGTTCCCCCGGGTATGGGTGTCATTGAACAAAATCGAGATGAGGGAAGTGACTGGCAGGAACCTTGGCTTGGGAGGTGGATTTCTTTTAATCAGCAGATGATGGGGTTGTTGGATGGGAGTGATCTGCCATTTGTCGTCCACTGAGCCTCTGCCCACCTAGGCAGGTGTCCCTACCTCCAGGGCTAACAATGTGAGTTTAGTGATATGATCTGTTTTGCCCAAAATGATACATACCTATTAGGAATTCTATATAAAAATAGTCCAGCGTGCTTTGAGGTACCCTTCTTTTCGTCTTTCTAGATGTACGCGCAGGCAGTAAAGACATAAAGTAGGTACCTGGTAGTAGGATGATGCTTTAGGCTAGGCCTACGAGGCCCGATTTGGGGGCGGGTCTTGCCATCCATGACGTACCTCGATATGGACATGTCCGTAAGGCCTTCTCATTGGTATATCATATTTCTTTTTCATTTTCCTTCTCCTTCACCTCTTCCCTTGGCTTTCCCGAAACTGTCAACATGATAACAGAGTTAGGGGTTCACCATATGTTTGAGGGGACAAGATTGTTGCCCAACAGAAGCTACGGACAATCTAAAAGCGGTTGGCCAAAATCGGTACGCATACTCCATTATGACGACTGCTTTTTTGATATCGACGTCTTCGTGGATCTCATAATAGCCGAATACCGTCTCCGTGAAATCGTTCAACTAGAACAATCTCTAAAGACCAAGGTTCGGGCTTTAAAAAAATTAGCAGCCGACGACGTTGAAGATAAAGAAACACAGTATGATGAAGAGCTCACGACTCTACTCCGGCAATATAGCCTGGCCGAATACAATTTTTACCTTGCCGAAACAATGATTCCGACTGGGCCTATCAAACGGTCTTACGATACCCTACGACAAAATCTAACTTGGTATCTCCGGGAAGAACTAGTCGAAGACTGCATGAAGAGACGCGGTTGCTGTAGTCGAAACTGTGGATGCTGTCAGATCCGCCACGAAACAACAGAAAGGAGCAGTGGTCTTGGACACTGTACACCAACATGCGGATGCTGTTCAAGTGAACGAACATACCGCTGAAGAGCGACAAGGCTTTGTCGATGATTTCAAAAAGAGAATGTATGCCGATAACCCGGCCTGTGTCATCCAGATGGCAGAGGCTTACTTTTTGCCGCCTCTGGAGAATAAAACCCTGCAGAATCCCCGGCAGAACCTCCAGGAGAAGCCCCAGGAGAAGCCTCAGGAGAAGCCTCAGGAGAATCCCCAGCAGAATCCCCAGCAGAATCCCCAGAGAGAGAACCCCAAGGAGAAGAGAACGCAAATGCCAGGGTGGTAAAAAGCAGTGGTGGAAACAAATTTTCAGGACCAGGTGAGCGGTAGAGAAGCGTTGCTTATTGCTTGATTACGTTATGGTGCGCTCGTCGCTGCTTGCTGCTTGCTTCTTCCAAGGTTGCTACATTTCCAGGCCCAGTTCTCTTCCCGCATCATCAGATCACTTATTACCCGACCTTCTTCCTCCTGAGATGACCAGAATTAGTGACCTTTCTCCAGAGCGAAGCACGAAGCCCCATGTTAGATTTGGGAATAGGAGAAGCAAGGGAAGAAAGCAATCAAGCATACCCAATATGTCTATTCATATATAAAGCTATTGCGGACACCCATCCAGAAAATATACACCGGATTTTAGGCCGAGCGAGATGGCTTTCCCTTTTCACTTTAGTTTTCATGCTCGAGTTGGTTCATGCCCCAGGCGTAGAAGGCACCAAAACTCTTTGGCCTTCGTTTTCTGGAATATACATTGACTCGGTGGTTTCGGATTACATTGACCTGCCTCGTCAGTAGATAGATAGATTCAGTCCTACTTTAGGTTCCTCGGCAAGTACAGTCACCGTGGCGAGATAATCAATTCATTACATCACTCGCGAGGCCGGAAAGCCAGGCTGAGTTCTGGAACTCAGTTTAACTGCCGTGGTATATATATATATATATAAGGTGTCTCCACCATGTATGCCAACACGCACTATTGTGCATACATATGCGATCACGTAGCATCATCCCGTTGCTTAACACACCCCCTAGCTTTTAAAGCTATTCACGGATCATAGCTTTAAGGGCTACTAATTGCTTTATAGGGTATAATTAGATGCTTGATTTCTCTCATCCTCAGTAGGTCTCGGAATTTCTACTACTTCTACCTCGGTAACACCTTTGTAAGGCCACCCATTGGTACCTTTATATAGGAATCTAATCTATATAAATGCGGTTAGTATTAAGCTCTTATTTTACTTAGCACCTACTTATATTAGTATAGCGGAGCATAGTATATGTTGTAGCATAGGTTTTGCGGCTATACCTCGCAGGCGCTAGAGTCTTTCTGAACTCACCTCTAGCTCTGCCTGGGTTAAAAGCAGACAGAACCTAAGAATGTGGGATAAATACCTTTATCCCAGCTGCATGCCAGGGGCGATCCCTTTGTTCCTCTCAGATTTATCAGTCCTTCGCCCCGAAGCTGAAAGTTTAATTGATCGCAATGTCCTTCCAGGGTACACCAACAATCTCCTTTGGACCGACACGATGGTAGGCGCAACAAGCTTCGAGAGCGAGGAGATTCGGCTGGTGTCGAGGGAGAGTGATATTCATCTTCAAGTCAGTGAGAACGAAGACACGATTCTGACTGGCTACAAGCTGGTCGCCGTCATGGTCGGGCTTTGTTGCTGTGTCTTCTGTACCTCCTTGGATAACACGATAATCGCCACCACGGTCCCAAAGATTGCCGCGCAATTCCACTCTCTGGGGGATATTGGCTGGTACGCGAGTTCGTACCTGCTGACCACCTGTGCAGTGACCCTGACTTTCGGTCGAATCTATACTTTCTACTCGGTGAAATGGGTGTACCTGAGTGCGTTGTTCATCTTCGAGCTGGGGTCTCTGCTCTGTGGCATCGCTCCATCCTCCGTCGGTCTCATCATTGGACGGGCTGTCGCTGGACTGGGGGGAGGGGGGCTCTTCTCCGGCTCGCTAGTCATCATTGCCCAATGTGTGCCGCGGCACCGTCGTCCAGCCTTCTCGGGCTTGATCATGGGTATGTTCGCTGTCGCCAGCATCATCGCCCCTCTGTAAGTCCGGATCGGTTCCTGACCGTTGTATCCCCTCAGCAACTAATCATCGCGGCTTTTCCTATCAGACTCGGGGGCGCGTTCACCGACCATCTAACATGGCGATGGTGTTTCTTCATCAATCTCCCCTTTGGTGCCGTCACCGCCGTGACCGTATTCTTCACTTTTCAAAGCACCAAACCGATTGTGCAGGCCACCCGAAGAGAAAAGCTGCGGGGCCTGGATCCGCTAGGAACTCTTTTCTTCTTGCCAGCGATTGTCTGCCTGCTACTAGCGTTACAATGGGGCGGCTCGATGTATGCGTGGGGAGATGCACGGATTATCGGCCTATTCGTTGTCTTCGGTGTCCTGTTCCTGTGCTTTATTGCGCTTCAATTCCACACGGGCGAGAAGGCGACGCTACCACCTCGACTGCTCCGTAGCCGGAATATCTGGGGGTCTGCGCTGTTCACATTTTGTGTCAATAGTGTGATGTTTATTTTTGTATACTATGTAATCCACTCCTCAGCCCGCAAAGTTGTGTTGTTACTTACCAAATCACAGCTCCCAATCTGGTTTCAAGCCGTGAAAGGTGCCTCGGCCACGAAATCGGGCATCATGAACCTCCCGCTCGTCCTCTCCAACGTCCTCATTGTCATGGTCTCCGGCGTTCTGGTCACAGTAGCCGGATACTACGGCCCGTTCATGCTCCTCAGCGCCGCAATGATGTGTATAAGCGCCGGCCTCCTCACCACCTTTGACCCCACCGCGAGTCCCGCCAAATGGATCGGATACCAGCTATTCCTTGGCATCGCCATCGGAACGGGCTTTCAACTGCCCATCTTCGTCGTACAGACCACTCTTCCCACCGCCGATATCCCTACCGCCACGGCGTTGATGACCTTTACCCCGCTGTTGGGTGGCTCGGTGTTTGTGTCGGTGGCGCAGAATCTGTTTCAGAATCAGCTGATGGCCGGGTTGAAGGACGAGTTGCCAGGATTGGATGCCACTGCTGTGTTGGCGACAGGGCCAACGGAGTTGCGGGACAAATATCAGGATGATACGCTGCAGACGTTGTTAGGCGTGTATAATGAGGCGGTGGTGACGACGTTTTATACGGCCGTTGGGTTGGCGGCGGCTTCGTTCTTGGGGGCTGCAGTGATTGAGTGGAGGCCACTGAAGAAGACGGATGAGAAGGAGAGAGACGGGGAAGGGGGGAAGTAGCAAGTGGTTTATGTGGCTTCACCCTTTCCTGCAGTAGAGAAAGGTTGTATCAGTAGGATAGTGTAATTATAGTCTCTTCAATCTGCCAGTACAAGAAGATTCAGATTAGAAAATTAAATTCTAATATCACGAACAATACCCGGAATGTTATATCTTATCAAATGTCTATATAGTAAAGTTCTCCAGGGCGGAGCTCGTCGAAGAATTCAAGGATGCTTAAATTTTTAGGGGCCTTTTTAAGAGAAAAGTAATTGGCAGTTAAACATACATTTGAAACATAATGCAGATTTGGCGTCAATCTGTGAATACTATATAAATCCCCAAAGAAACTGTTACTATAAAGCTCGGCCCGAGAAAGCAATATACAGCATGAGGCTACTGACACGCTGTCAACTGGAAGCACTCTCCATTGGGCTCAGGAACCCGATTTCTTTCCAAATGTGGATGTACTTCCTCACGACCTCCTCACTAACGGGTCCCACGGTGGAAAGTGTGCTCGAATGCTCCAGCGTGTGTTGCACGTCAAGCACCAGACCTCCACAAGACATGCGCAGGTAGTTACTGTCCAAGAATCCTAAGAGCGTGGCTGCCGGATTGTTTCGTTGTGGCGCAGCTCGCACACGTTCCACCCAGTCCTCGAAGGGTATAAGGTTTGTGATGTTTAGCGCATCAGCCAAAATGGCATTCAACTCCTTCCACGGCTGACCGACGGGGTTCTCAATGTGATATATGAAGTACGGGACGTGATCGGCGAGCACCAGGTCGGAAAGTGTGGCGGCAATATCATTGACCGGAGTCCAGTAGGCTTTTCCGGGCACATCGGGCAGCGCGTTCAACATGTGCGATGACTTGATTAGGAACCCAAAATGCTCCATAGGATTCCAGTACCCGCTGGTCCTGGAGCCGGCAATCTGTCCGAGGCGAACAATCATCGCCCGAAATTGGTCGGGATGCTGTTGGATTGTACGGGCGATCATCTGCTCGCATCCCCATTTTGCCTCGCTGTACCCGTTGGGCAGAACGGAGTTGATATCGACGCTGGCTTCCGGCACCATCGTTCGTTGCTCCCCGTTTCCGAACCCGTGGTGGCCGACCACGCCGATGGAAGACACCATCTGAAAACCGAGCTTGAAGCCCTGGGGGCGCTGGGCGACCACATCGCAGGCAAAATCGATGAGATTGCGCACCACCTGGAACTGGGGCTCGAAACCTGACAAGGGTCGTTTGGCGCTCATGGGCCACGCGTTATGGATCAGGTGTGTGACGGAGCTCACAAGTTGGTCGTATTCGCTCTTCTCCAGACCAAACATGGGGTTTGAACTGACGGTCTGCAACACACGGAGTTTAGGCTTCAGTGCCTCGGGAAACCGAATCCCCTTTTCCCGCATGGCCTTTTGTTGGCGGGCATATGGCTCCGCTCTGTTCTCGCGATTGAGACACACGACGGTCTTGACATATGGAAGCTGAGCGAGATGGTAGACTAAATGTCCACCTAGGCTTCCAGAGGCTCCCGTCACCAGAACCACTGTATCCTGCGTCCCGGGCAGCGTGGATGGAGATGGAACCGGGGCGGAGAAACCCGCGATGTATTTCTGGACGTATTCATCCACCCTTGCTCTGCGAGCTGAAAGTTCATGTGAGTCTTTCTTAACACGGTATTGGGGCGTGGCCTCCTTTTCAGTAGGCCCCTCGACTGCAGCAGAGGATACCAGCTTGGTCTCGGGCACGGAAGAGGTTGGACTGGTGGTTTTCATGTTTTCCAACAGTGCCCGTTTTAGATCAAATAATGTTGGGCAATCGATGAAAAGGGACTCATGCTGGATGTTCAGCTCCAGCTCGTCTTGTAACCGACTCGTGATGACGAGCGAAAGAAGCGAGTCCACTCCAGAGTCGGCGAAGTTTGTGTCGTTGGTGAGATCCTCCGTTGCTATACCACTCTCCTCCGAAATAATCTCTAGTACGCGCTGGAAGTCGAGGTTGGGAAGGACAGCGTACCCATCTGAGACGGGCGTGGTTGCTCCAGTCGCAGAGCTGGGGGGGTCTGTTGACTCGGTGTCCGTAGGTGACGCAGCAGAGTCTCCCAGATACGCCCTTAGATCCCCGACAGTTGGGAATTGGAATGAAAAATCGTGGAAATCCAGATCCAGGTCGAGCTCCTCCTTGAAGGATGCGGAGATGGTCAGGCCCATGAGGGAATCAATGCCCACGTCTGCGAATACCGTGTCATCAGTCAAATCCTCCATAGCAAGATCGCTCGCCCCCGCAATGATCGACAAAGCCCTTGTCATCTTCGATTCGCTGGAGGCCTGAATGACAAGGGGGGAAGTTTGAGCCTGAGCCGGTACAAAGTCTCGCGCTTTAGCAGGAGCTTCGACTATCTGGGAAGATTGCTGCTTTTTGTGTGACCTCGTTCCACTTTCAATCGATAAGATAACCTTCAGGACCCTTCGCGGTACACCTTGGATCTGGAATAAATAGTTAGTGTATGTAGCTGGAGATAAGAAAAGAAGGATACAAACCGCAATTTGCCCAAAGAACGCAACAATCTTATCGCCGTCGAAAATCACCACATCACCGTGCCACAAGTTATTGGCCCCTGCTTCCATGCGAGTGTAGGTAGTGTACACCTTGTCGAAGTCCAGCGGCTCGAAGATCTGGAACGAACCCCAGCCATGATTCATGAATACTTCGACATCCAGATCGGTTGAATCATTGCAATTCATCGTGAATCCACATGACTGCGTCAGGGAATCGATGATAGCGGGATGTGTGTGGAAGTTCCCACCGCGCTTGACGCCCCCAAAGCTGAGACGGCTCGAGGCTTCCAACGTGTTGCTGTTCAAGACGACTTCGTCAATCGCCCTGTAGTCGTCATGGAACCGTGCTAGCGGCCTGATCATGCGGTAAACCATCGGGCGGTTGAAGCGGGCGGTCGTGCCTTGTGCAATTCCATCTCGTAGAACTTGCATCTGTTGTTTGATTTTCTTTGCATTGTCTTGAAGAGATCGCTGGAGACCACTGCGTTTGAGGCGTACAACACACCGAGCATGCTCTTGTAATTTCTGCTTCTTCTGTGAACCAGTTAGTTAGCATTGCTTTTACAACGAGGAAATGCAAGGAAAATGCGTACATCAAAAGACATGAATTTGATGATGGTAGATTGAGAAGCCCAGTCAACATCGGCATGAGCCTGAAGGAGCTGCTGATTCCCAACGGCTCGGAGGATAAGAGCTTTCGAAATCGTCATGTCTGAGACATCCACCGTGTTCTCTTCCTGTGTCGGACGGTAATGTTGAACAAGGTATGTTCCTAAACTGAGTGCGATATCTGCATAGACGGAAGGAGTGCAAAGGGGAACGCCATCAACTTCGTGTCCCTGGACGAGTGGACTCAGATCTTGGCGCGCTATGTCTGCCTCGACAACAATGTGCAGCTTCTGTGAATCGCCCGTCTCTTCAACGACACGATGGATAGTCGTGCTCGCAAGTTTGACGATGTTGGTGATTGTCAAAGGGGGATCGCCTTTACGCAACGACCAATCGCCAACGTACTGAATCCAGTATTCCTTCAAGTTCCAACAGTATGCTGGCAATAAAAGAACCTTGTGGGAAGCCTGGAAATCTCTATGATATTCTGCCCAATGAACGTCGGCTCCAGCATTATACAGAGACGTTAATGCCGGCGTGAGCACCTGCCAGACTGACCGGGCACGCTGTGCTGAGGGCAGTGATACTATTTGGGTGCCGAGCACCGCCTTCACCATACCAGAGACAGCTGGATGTGGGCCGATTTCAATCACAATCGTTTCATCTGTGATTACCTGGTGGCTGCGAGCTGAATGGAGCGCCTGAAGCATGTTGACAGGTTCGCGAGCGTGAGCTACAAGGTATTCGGCGTCGAATTTGCCCTCATAATCAACTTGCCCATCCAATGGTCGCAAAACGGGGATATTGGGCTTGCGGAATGTGACACCACTGGCCACCTTCTCGAACTCTGACATTATTGGCTCGACCTGAGAAGAATGGAAAGCATAAGGCAACCTGAGGAGAGTGGATTTCAGTCCAGAAGCCGTCAATGCTTCTTTCAGTACAGATATGCCTTCATTAGAGCCACTGAGGACCGTTTCCAATGGCGAGTTGAAGCAAGAAATCTCATATTCGTGGCCTTTCAGGACGGGTAAAATATCGTCGACTGACCCTTTGACAACAATCATCGACTTGGTGTTTCTCGTGCACCTCTCCTGGAGCAGGTCCGCCCGCTTTCCGACGAGGTAGATTGTTTCCGCGTCGGACAACACTCCTGCAATATTGAGAGCAGCGTATTCTCCGAGACTGTGTCCAAGAACAGCAACAGGAGTGATGTTCCATGAAGCCCACAGCTTGCTCAGTGCAATTTGCATACAGACACTGGCCAGTTGGACTGCGGTGGGCGAAAAGACTTCGATGTCTTGTTCATCAGACTGAATCACCGGCAAGATGGACGGAAATCCGAGTGTCTGGGCGATCTGGTCAAGTCGACGTATCTCGATCCGGAAAAGAGAGAAAATCTGAAAACCTTTTCCCATTCCCGGATACTGGGCACCTTGCCCTGTGAAAGTGAAGACGATCTTCGGAGCACTTTTTGGGCGTTTCATTCCCATATTGTCGTTCAGGGCGGCTTCAATGTGCCTGCAAATCTCCCCGGCGCCTTTACCGGCAAACATGGCCCGGTGCTGGTGATGCATACGACGCGCGGTTGTCGTGTACGAGAGCTGGGAGAGGCAGATGTCTGGATTATGCTTCAAGAATCCAAGCAGAGAACGGAGGTTTCCCTGTAGAGAAGCACCGACTTTGGCGGAGACGGCGATGACATGGATGCTGCGCGGGTCAATCTCTTCGATGAGCTCGGATCGCATCGGAGCATCTTCAATCATCAAGGCCGAGTTTCCGCCCGCTGCGCTGAAGTTGTTGACGAAGACTCGCCTGGGCTGGGAAGGATCTGTCCTCCGGGGCCAAGCGGCTGGCTGGAGGGCAATCTTTACATTTCGCTCCGTTAGGTCCTTCGGAAACTTGCGATTTATCTCGGTCTTGATACCGCAGTGAGGAACAATCGTATCTTTTTGCATCATTAACAACACCTTGATGAGACTCGACACTCCCGAGGCGGCTTCTCCATGGCCAATATTGGCCTTCGCGGAGCCCAAATACAAGGTCTCATCGCTCGTCCTGCCCCTCTCGACCACCGACAACGGTGGAGCAAATGTATCGAGGACACTGGCCATTTCCCCGGCATCACCTGCTTGGGTACCTCTGCAATGCGATCAGCGATGAATCCATAGTAGTCCCGGGACTAACTTACGTTCCGTGCATTTCAATGTAGCTGACGCTATAGGGATCCACCACGCCCTTATTTAAAATCTGGCGGAAAATTGCACGCTGAGCTCCAGAATGTGGCCGTGTGATTGACGTCGACTCAGCCGAGTGGTTTGTATACGCGCCGGAAATTACTCCCAGAATAGGATCATTATCTACCATGGCATCATCCAGGCGCTTGATAATGACCGTTCCGATTCCCTCTCCTCGGCAATATCCATCGGCTCCGTTGTCAAAGGTCTTGCAATTCCCTGTCCGCGAGAGGAAATGTCCGCGGTCAAGCCCGGCGGTGAAATCCGGATTCGTGAGCACATTCGTTCCGCCAGCAACAGCGGTATCAATGTCTCCTTGCCAAAGGGCATTGCATGCCAGGTGGATGCCAGCGAGACTAGATGAACAAGCAGTATCAACAGCATAGCTTGGGCCGCTGAATTTGAAGCAGTAGTTTATCCGGCCCGGGATGAAGGCCCGATTGCCACCGGGGATAAAGTACGTGTCAATATTCTGCGAGCTATTCGTCTCCATCCAGTCGTTGCTTGTAACCCCGTAGAAAACGCCGACACGATCCCGTCTAGTTGAGGGGGTGGCATCTGGAACAAGGCCGGCTTGTTCGATTGCCTCGTATGCTGTCATCAGGGCGAGCCGCTGCGCCGGGTCAATTTGCGGCGCCTCTCTCGGGGATATGTTGAAAAAAGGAGCATCAAATTCTGCCGGGTCATCCAGCCAACAGCCAAACGGAGTCGCACTGGTATTCTTACGGCGACCGGAAGGATCTACATGTGTTTTTGCATCCCAGTGGAGCGGGGGAACGGGCTTGTGCACATCGAGCCCCTGATAAAGCAGATCCCAAAATGCATCGGTATTCTTGGCTCCAGGGAATCGCCCAGACATGCCGATAATAGCGAGCTTGGGCCTCTTAGGGCTCGCATAGGAACCCTCTTCGGGCGTCGAAATCATACTCTGCCCCTGTCTGGGAGGTACCGGTGGGGCCATTGAGGTCTCCTTGAGGGCAGTGTATATCAGCCGTTCGGCTGTAGATCCGATAGGAACGACACTGACGGACTGTGAGCCAACACTCTGAATACAAGCTTGGAGATCTCCCGTGATCTTGCTCCACTGAATGGGATGCAGCAGAATTTGCCTCACTGCAGCCTCCAGGAACGAAGCGAAATTGGCCTTGTCTCTTCCGATGCTCGATAACAGCGGAACCTGGGCAGAGCTCGCCATGGAGTTGTCAGAGACTCTGTGCCCCACGATATCTTTTACAACGTCATCGGAATATAGATGCGGTGCGTGATATGGGCCGTATATTGGAATATGCTCGTGTACAAAGCCCTTGAACGGCTCTGAGTTGACGAGCAATCTAAGTGATTCAGGTGGCCCGCTGACGGTTACGCCATTTGGCGCATAAGCGCTCACATACGGTCTAGTAATCGATGTAAGTCTCTGCGCAGAGCTTAATCAGCTGAAAGTAACCACACTAGAAGCAGGGGAGACAACTTACTGTTTGTGAACAGAACTGAACTACGGCTTCCGCAGCCGTGGACCTGGGAACAATGATGGACCAGCTTTGATCATTCTCACGCGGCAGAGTAAGGCGGTGTGCACAGTCAGTCACGAGCAAGCCGAGTCTAAAGGCGACGACGATTGAATCAACAGCTAAGGGAACAAGGTCCAGTATGCTGCGACTACAGCTCACAGCGGCTGCCGCCAGTGCTCCTGTGCAAATACCGACAAGACGCACCTTGTCAGCTGCGAAATCGCCAGGTTCCGCTTGGATGATGAACGATCCAAGCTGATAGAGACATGTAATGGCCATTTCCAGCGGAACACATCTCTTCCCATCTTGCCGCCAGAGCACCAAGTCTTCGAGACAGGTAAATCGTGGAAGATCACCTTTGAACTGAAGTGGCATTTTGTGCAACTCAGTGCGGATGACATTGTAGGCTTTGACAAGAAGATCATCTAGGACTGGATTGTCTCTTCTTTGCAACAGACTCTTGAAGTGAAGATGGACGTGAAACGTCTGGTCCCCAAACAGATATAGCTTCAAATTGTCTGGCATGGTGGATTTAAATATCCTGGACAAGGATTTTCTAGCAAATTACTGGTTAATACTTATAAACAGGATACCTTTGATTTCACGACATACGTGTGTTGTTTTCAAGTAGGGGCTGCTGATGCTGCTTACCTCTCTTCGAGGAGCCGCAATGTCACAGCAGAGGCAGCTATGATGGGCGAGACTAGATACCTCAAAAAAAAACAGACCTAGACTATGATTCTAAGTTAGTCGGTTGATTATTCAGACCTCGAGTCTATAAGGCCCATACGCGTTCAGGTCGGCTTGCCACGTATTTCAATTGGAATGAGATTCATGGCCCGGACTTACATACAACCTGGATAGTAGAGTTCTATCGGAGATCCTCCGCAGATGGTCCCTTCGATTCGATCTTTGTTTCTTCACGAAGCGACGTAGCTCGAGTACTGAGAATATATTAGTGTAACGTGTAAACACCAAACAAGAACCGAGTATTGTGGTTATATATAACCTAGTCAAGGTGTGGACTATCCAAGAAAGTCCTTGTCGCAAGGTAATTCTGCCAATACAGTGATTCGCTAGGAGCCAGCATTCTTGCTTTTCGTTGTGCCTTACATTGTGCGTTACCTCTGCCTCATGTCTAATTCACGACCTGGACGAGTGCTTGAGCTGACGACCCCTTGCAGTGGAGAACATGCCGATCTCCCTACATATTAGTCTGTACTTGGAAATTCCGCCAACTCTTGCGCAGACAACCCAAGAAAGCTAAGGAATTGAGGCGCAAAATACCCATTCACCCCTTATGCCGGGCGGCTAGATCCGTTACCTGAGAGGCCACAGGAATGCGATAAACTGCACGGGAAGTGCTTTGGTCTTGACTATCACCTGCATTGAAACTTAATCACAGCCCCCAGCGGTATGGTATGTTGATGATAGGTCTGGTCATCTCATGTAGCCAAGAACGCGGTGCCTCAGACATGATGCCCACCTAACTCACTCATCGTCATTCTTATTATTATCACCATGATAAATTCAAATTTTCATATAGGTACTCTAGATTTAAAGCTGATAGGTTTTATATTAGATTAATTTCTAATTAAAATTGATATTAATTATGGAATACTAGAAATATGAATATAAATATCTTATTCTTCTTCTTATTATATTTTCTATATGATTAATGTTATATTGAAGCTATATTTTTCTGTTCTTATAATCTTATATATACTCTAATATAGAGATTCTAGCTGCGGTTAGGAAAGCTCTTTAGGAGTATAGTAAATAGTAAGGCCTACTGTAAATATCTCTCTTTTAACTAGATAAAATATTTCAAAGAAACTCGCTATAAAATCGGCTTCACTAGGATACATCTACCTCATCTATAACTATCATTTATCTAATAGCAACTAGTGTATTCTTATTCAATCTCTATATATTTATTATCTATTTATTATATTATTATTATAAGTTAAATGTTTTCTAATCTATCTCCTATTTAGCCCTTATTTTATTCTTACCCCTTATTATTATACCTTTTACTTATATTATGATATTCTAACGTTAGTGATCCGAGTTTATACTATCTTTATATAATATATAATTTAATAACTTGGTATACCTTACCCTAACAACTATAATACTTCCCTCTTCTAGTAGCTAATTGCCTTTTAACGTATTCAAAGACTCCTTGCTCCGATGGGCTATTCCTATCATATTTATTATTCTAAAGGAATCTAATTAAAATTATCACATAAAGGAATTCAAAAATACAAAAAGCATTATATATTTAAAAATACAAATTTAACACAAATTTGCATTATTATAAGATTTAGATTTCATCCATTATGTTTTAAATTAAGATTTAAAATCTAAATCTTATTATTTCAATGTTACATCTATAGATCTATAAACCATTAAAATCAGAAATCTAGATCTATACATTATTAAAATTAAAAAGATCTAGATCTATATAAAATCATCAAAATTAAAGAATCTAGATCTATATGAAATCATGATTTAATTTAAATGTAACCATATATTTAATATAAATATAGGGTAAAACCCCTAGCATAGTTAGTTTTTTATCCTTTATAGTTTTTTCTATCTAATATATTGATTTATACTTCTTCCTATTTTATATCTTTTACTTTATCGTTTTTGTTCAAACCTTTTCTTCCTATTTTCCCCTATAACCTCCGAGAATTCCTCTTATAGCTTCTTCGATATTTAAATATATCAGATCCTGTTAGTATAATGGTGTATATATTATATATTAGTAAGTCATACTATAGAGGGAAGAGAGAGAAGCTACATCTAGTTATATATTTAGTCTAAACCCTATTATAGAATTAAATATATAGCTCTAAAAAAAGCTACTAAAAAAGCTATATATCTAGCTAATATATTTAATTATACAAATAAAAAGCTAGAAGTAGGATATGTATTGTGATCCCATATGGTGGGGCACCTATATATATATACCACTGCAGCAAGTCAGTTCCCATGAACTGACTTTGCTATGACCTTTTTGGTCTAATGGGTAAACGTGCGGATCAGTGGCCCGCGGACCTCAATATTAAATATACCTATAATCTTAATTAACACTATTTCAGCTAGAAAGTTAGCTAATAATCTAGAATTTTATGAGCGATTAAAATATAGTAAAATTATATATTATTTTAAAGTAAGCTATATTAGAAGTTAAGATCAATATAATCTAAATACCTTCTAAATATATACTAGCTGATTTCTTAATTAAGAACGTTAATAATACCTTATATAAGTCTCATATAGATCTAGCTTAGCTAGATAATATATAAAGTCTAAGAGACTATACAGCACTCTTTTCTAATTATAATATCTTATCCTACAAGGTTTTAATTATATGTTAGTATAATAGTATATATATTATATATTAGTAAGATATACTATAAAGAGAAGAGAGGCTATATTTATTTTACTATTACTTTTTAAGAAATCCTTAGATATTTACTATATAGTAGAATTACAACATAACTCGCCTCCTAATATAATAATAAAGATAATAACGATATTATAAAGATATTATTGATTATCTTAGATTTACCTCCTAAGGAGGTATAAAAGTATGCCTAGCTTCTATTCCTAATAAGATATAGACTTCGCCATAAACCGCAATTAGGGCTAAAACTTCGCCCTAGCCCCTAAACCGTATTAGGTACGGTCTAGAATCAGTTAAACAGTAACTATACTACAGTTTTAAATACGTTCTATTAGCGCCCAAAAAAACCTCTTTATAACCTATTTTAATATAAAATCAAGGTCTTAGTATATATAATTCTACTTATTTATCACTATAAATTACTATTTTTTAACTTTATATTAGGTACTCTTCTAAATATTACCTTAAATAGGCTATAAAGTAGTCGAACTTTAGATTATTTTATAGATATTATTAAATTTAGTTATAGTTATATTATTTAGCCTTTTTTACTATTAGTTTTAAGTAAAAAATGGTATATTAAATTAAGTGTTATATTTTCTTATATATTTTACCCTAGAGATATATATTTAATATAGTATAAGCTAGGGTTCTATAGTTTATAATTTCCCGTATTATTATACCTTAATTAGTATTATTCGATAGGGAATTCTATAGTTATAAATTAGATATTATTTTCAACTAGAAAGATACCAAAGATAGGGCTATATCTAAATTTAAAGCTACTATTCTAATAATTATATATAGTTACGAAGTATTAAGAGGAGTTAGTAGGTTATAATAGGGTATCTATAGTTTATTAGACTTCCGTGTATAGTTTATAGTAGTTTAGATACGGGTTATAGTAGGTTATTATAGTTTATAGGCTATTTATTAATATAGACTAGAAATACTATAAAGTTCTTTAGATTTAAACTACTTTATAGATCATATACTAGTATAAATCTAAATATTATTCTTTTTAATATTTTAAAATAGTATAAAATTAAAGACCAAGTCTTTATAGTTATAATAGATAATATATTAAATAACTAAATAATAGTTAATATTCTTATAAGTGTTTATATCTAAAGACGTTACTCTTATTTTGATTCTATATCTTATATATATAATTTAGCTTAGTTTAAATAAGCTATTTAATAAATTAATAGAGATATAATAGAATAAATAAAGATTATAGTCTATATATACTAATTTAGGGAAGCTTAATATTATTTATATACTTTTAAAGATAATATATATTCTTTAATTCTCTTTATATATTACTAATGATTATTACTATTATATTCGAAATCTTACTATTTATATAAATTTAAGCCTTTGATACTAAAAAATAATCTATAATCTATAAAGCGATTCTATTAAAATTATATCTTTATAGGATATAAAAATATATTAGAACGTAATATTTCTAATACTTTAATATATAAAACGCCTATAGCTAATCTTCTAGCTTTTTTATAATAAGTATAAGTAAGCTAATATAGCGCTTAATAATAAAGAACAATATTAGGTTAATTATTTTCTCTTTCTTATTTAGCTATTCTTTAATTTTATAATTAAACTTTTAAAGATATAAAACGCTATAATATATTAATTTTTCTAATTTATAATAAACTATTTAAATATTTTAAAAAATTAATCTCTTAGCTTACTAAGAAATAAACTAGCTATAAATAATAGATATTATAAGCCTTATAAATATCCTAAAAGAAGCTTAATTAATATTATTTTAAAATCAATAATATTTAAAGATATCTATATCTAATTAGTATAATATTTAATTCTATTAATAAGTTCTAATTCTTTTAAACTAATAATTAGGATAATAATTAGTAAGTAATATACTAATAAAGTCTAGAAGATTATCTATCTCTATATAAAAAGTATCTAAATCTCTAGCTAAATTCTTCTAAAATATATTTATTAAAAGGATTATAGTCCTATTTTATCTTTATATTAAAACTTAATTATTTATATCTTATAGTTTTAGATAATAAGATTATATAGTATTTAGATAGTAATATATCCTTACCTCTATTTTTACTTTTATTCTATTAAACTAACTAATCTAGCTACTATTAATATAGCCTTTTTAGGGTTTTAAAGAACTAATATATCTTACTTTCCTATTTCTTTTTTAGCTATTATTTAGGATATTCTCTTAATCTTAGGTATATAAATAAAATATAGAAGAAATTAAGGGAAATTATATAAATTATAAAGGTTTTATACTCTATAATTATACTCCACTTTATTAACTAATTAGGGTTCTATAAACTATTACGGTTTATAGACCTTACCCTAAAACTCACCCTAATTGCGGTTTATAGCGAAGTCTAATAAGATATAACTTACTTCTAAATTTAACCTAATCTTCTTTTATAACCTTCCTTCCTATTTAGGTTAGGTATAACCTACTAACTATAATAGGGTTATATAAGATAATTCCCCCTAAACTATTATAGTCTAGTGAAGACTATAATATATTATCTGCTGAATTGCTCACACTATTTATTTAGGATTAAGCCCCTAATAGGCCTTTACGATAGACTATAGAGTAGGCTTCCGTAGAGCCCACAAAGCCCAAAGCCTAACCCAGCCTAACCTACGAATGGGCTAGGCTTTGGGCCCGGTTCTTAGGCCCACGATAGGCTTTAGGCTTTTTTTTAGGCCTACGGCCTATCGTAGGGGCCTATTAGGGGCCTATCCTTTAATAAATAGTGTAAATATACTAGTTCCCTATAACTTTATAATTAATATATTTTTACCTATAATTTTTAGTAATTCTCTTATAGCTTTTAACTTAAAGTGAATAAAAACTAGTAATATTAATAAAATACGTTAAATTTTTAACTTAATTATATACTAGTAGCTCTTAATTTTATTATTTACTATAATCTTCCTCTTCCTTCCTAATATATATAGGATAGGTATAGTCTCTAGTAGCTACGGCGTATTACGACTAGTATTAGCTTCCTTATTAGTATTAATATTAATATTAATAAGATCCTTAAAACCCCTAGTATACTCTTCTATATCGCTAATACTATCTATCTTAATATCTTTAAGCTTTTTATCCTTCTCTTCCTTTAATACTTTAATCTTATCTAAAGAGAAAACCCTTTTAAGCTCTTTTATTTCTTATATCTTTAGCTTAAATTTTAACGTATAAAGATATATTATTAGTTCCTAAATAGTCTTAGACTTTATTCGACTATAGTAATAATAATAGATATTATAGGCGGTATTAAAAAGCCTTTCTATATTAGTACCTATTACTAGGATTAAGAGAATATCCTATATAAGTAAAGTAATCGCTAGGAAATAGCCTTACTAATCTCTTTAGAATATAAATAGCTTAGAATTAGTAATATCTACTAGTAAATTAGTATTTAATTAAGATAAATAGGGGTTTAATATACTACTATTAAGATATTAAATTATTTTATCTTTTACTAGCTTAGCTCTAGGTTTATAGCTATTTAGTACGTTATATAGTAATAAGCTCTACCTTTAATAGAGAAGCTTTTAGGGCTTTAAAAGCTAGCGAGATATTTTTAGTAAGGAACTAGTACCTTTTAGAAAGATATACGATATATATCGTATTAATATCTATCTTAGTTATCGAAAAAAAAGAATTAGAATCTACTATCGGGGGCTA
Source organism: Penicillium flavigenum (assembly GCA_002072365.1). Taxonomy (NCBI): domain Eukaryota; kingdom Fungi; phylum Ascomycota; class Eurotiomycetes; order Eurotiales; family Aspergillaceae; genus Penicillium; species Penicillium flavigenum. The sequence goes on from MLQL01000011.1 coordinate 319,251, forward strand.
ATATAATACTAATCGTATAGATATATCTATAGACTTTATCTATTTATATATAGTACTTATTAAGCTTCTCTTAGCTAGCTTTAGAAAGATATAAGTATTTACTATTTCTATAGTATACGCTTTCGTTTTAGCTAGGTTATTAACTTCTCTAAATACTCGAAAAGTATATTATAGATCCGGAATATAAGATACGCTATAATATCTCGACTTTTTAAAAGTATAAGTATATAGTTAAAGAACAGTTTAGTAATATAAAGGAGATAGTTAATCTAGCGCTATTCTTCGGTATCTAGTACTATTTCCTTATAATTATAATCTATATAGAACGTTATAAAGAAATTATAGAGTCTTTTTACCTAGCGAAGTATTAAAAATATTAAGTTCTACTATATTTATATATCTTAGATTAGTATAAGCCCCTACTCTAGCGGTTAGAGTTTTATAAATATATTATAATACTAGGGGCTTATTTAGATATATAATACTAGATACCGGACCTTATTTAAAGTATAGGAAATTTTCTAGTTCTAAGTCTATATATTAGCCTTTATTAAGGCTAATTAATAGTCGGTCTATTTAGTCTCTATAGTATTATTAAGCGGAACTACTTTAAGATAATTAAAAAGCCGGTTTACGCTAAGCTAGATAATATATATAAGATAGGGGGTTTAGATAATATTAATCTCCGGAGGTAAAGCCTACTATAGCAAATTAACTAGTATTTTATTATTTAATATATTATCTATAGTTAATCCGAAGATTCGGTCTTAGATATTATAATCGATAAGGTCTCTAGAAGAATACCGCTTATATTTATACCTATATAAGTACTATAGAGGGGTTTAAACCTAAGAAGAATCTCTTAGTATACCTAATTTATATTAATAAAATAGCTAGTAATAGCTATAAATATCTATCTAAATAGAGATATCTAATAGTCTAAAATAATTAATATTTTCGAGTTTACCGGAAGTATTTTAAATATAGATTATTATTACTTTTTAACCTAAGCGGATAGTCGATAATAAATAGTATTAGCTAATATGAGTTTTAGATCGGTTAGAGTTAATCGGGCTTTTAAAATTAAATACTAAAAGGTATAATACTTAACTAAGTAGAATAGAAGGCGATTAAAAGTGATAAACTAGAGAATATTATACTCCTAGTCTTCTTATATAAAGATTATATCGCTTAGTATATCTTTAGTTAATAAAAGTTAGTAATTCGAAGTTAAGTATTAAATTTAAATAAATATACTATTTTTTAAATAAATTTTAATATCGCCCTTTTCTATTAGTTTACGCTTACTACCTTTATATAGGAAGAAGTCTTAAGATATCTTATTATAGTTATTATTCTATAACGCCTATCTTTCCTATTAATATTCTTTTTAATAGTAGAAGGGTATTTAAAGATCGCGGAATAACGCTTATATATAATTTTTATAGTACTATCTATACTATATATAATCTAGATATAGTACTTCTAAATATCGGAAAGGGAGTTTAAGTCCTTACTAATCTTACTCTTAGATCTATAGTCGGTTTATAACTACTATTCTATCTAGTTACTATAACTTATTTTATTATAAAGTATATATAGCCTTCTCCTATTAGATCTTACGCGTTTAAATATTAAAGGGGCTATAAAAGGAATAGGTAGTCGGAGGAAGGAGTTTTTAAGTATATTAAAGGTCTATTAACTACTAAAAGGGGTAGTAGGGTAGTTATTTAGGGTAAGATATACTAAATTATTAAATTCTATATTATATAAAGATAATATAAACTCGGATTACTAATTTTAAGATATTATAATATAAGTAAAAAGTATAATAGTAAGGGGTAAGAATAGAAGGATAAAGGGGGGATATATTATAAAGTGTTAAAACTTACTATTATAATATAATAGGTAGGTAGATAATAAATCTATATATTAATCGAAAATACTTACTAGTTTTTTATTAGATAAATAGTATAGATTAAATAGATATAGCCTATAAAAAGCCTATAAAAAGCCTAGAAAGCCTAGAAAGCCTAGAAAGCCTAGAAAGCCTAGAAAGCCTATTAATAGCCTATTCTTAGCCTATTCTTAGCCTATTCTTAGCCTATTCTTAGCCTATTCTTAGCCTATTCTTAGCCTATTCTTAGCCTATTCCTAGCCTATTTAAGCGCGATTTTCTTAAAAATATTTTACCTAGTCGGATAAGGGATATATATAAACGTCTATAATTCGCGTACTAGGTAAGTTATTAGATATATTAAATAAGGATAAAAGAAAAGAGAAAAAGGGCTTTCTTTTTATATTAATTATATAGAAAATTAAGTAAGAATAAGATATTTCTATTTCTATTTCTATTTATTCTAGAGTATATATATACTCCCCTCTACTATAAATATATATTTCTAGTCGTCTATAGTTAATAAATACTCGAATTAATATAATACTACTATAAGATAATAAATATCGACTTTTATTAGTTATTAATAGAATATAAAGCCTACTAGCCTTATATTTAGAGTATTTTTATAAATTTCTAACTTATTCTAGTGAAAATATAGTAATATTTAATAGATAAACTAGAATAGTTATAAAAAATAGTTATTTATTTTAATAACTTAGTGGGTTTATAAACGCTAAGACTAGCTTTTTATATAATTATAGGCTTTCGTGGGGGCCTAATAGGGGCCCACGATGGGCCGGGGGTTGGGCTTTGCGGAAGCCTACTATAGAGCCCTTAAGGAGCCTAAAGCCTAGCCTATTCGTGGGTTAGGCTAGGTTGGACCACGTTAGGCTTTAGGCTTTGTGGGCTCTGCGGAAGCCTAGCCCTGCATAGACTGCGACATTGCCCATTTAAGTGGAGAGATTTTTAGCGTCGCCAAGACATTCGTGGGACCTCTTGGCAAAGTGGATACCACCAAGAGCTAGCTATGTATATAAAATAGCCTAATAGGGTAACCTTTGCATTAATTTTGCATAATGATGGGCGATGGGCGTCAAATTTTAGAATGCCCGATGGCTGTGGACACTTCCTAGTGCCCATGGACGGGCAATGTCGCAGTCAATAGTGCGTGCTAGTACATCCACGGGCTGGGGCTGACTCTGCCGAGGCCATCACCATCCCTGAGCAGCTGCACACGAGTAGCTGGGCATCTGACGACTTTGTAAGTAAAGGGGAGAGATAAGGACACGGACTTGTAGGCAGGAGCAAGGGGCTAAAGCGCAATGTCCTATCCAATTAGACTGTTATATTTATTGCTGCGGCTACGATACAGTTGCAGATACTAGCAGTGGGAAAATCAAGAAGAAACTGATATCCAATCTACGAGGAGAAGTCTGTTTATAAAGCCCTAACTAACAAAGAAAATGGCAAACTAACTAGCAAAAGGCTTAAGTCTACATAAGGAGACATCCCATCTACGGCGATTCTTCAACAATTATAGAAATTTTACGTAGCCCTAAGGGGCCACCCATGCCTAGGCCTATCTCCAACCACATTTGCAGGCAAGGATTATACAGCCTGGCTACATATATAATTAAGACGCATAATTTCCCGTCTACCTACATAGACCACCAGAATGCAGGTCTGAGAGGTCCCAGTGGTGAGATGGATAGATAGATAGAACCAGCAAAATGTAGGTGGCAATCTCAACCTCAGGTCTCATGCAGTAATCCCCTTACATAAAGATAAGTCCTTTTCAGCTGAGCCGGGCCAGACCTCAAAGAACCAGTACTTCTGTAGAATGGATTGTCCCGTGTATTCTGCCCTTACATCTCGATAAATTAAGGCAACCGATGACCCATGGCGAAGCATTTCCGAGCACAGTCAGGGCACGACATATCCACTTTCTTGCGTTGAAACATTTACGACATTTGCAGACTAGGATAAAAAAGGGCAGCCACCTACCGAGCAGATACTGATAAATGACTAGGCTAGCCGGTCCTGCGAATCTAAACCCCATCAAGGAGGTGAGCATTAAAAAGCTTTTGAGTTTACATTGCAGCCTTTCCTTCCGAAGGAGTTAATAGGATCACTACGGAGAACTCAGTTTGTTCAGACCTGAAGCTGTACCCACTATGCGAATCCAATAATGTAGGGCTTGGGATAATACTTCCTATGCCCACTCCACTACATATGTGGCTGAAGATACATAATGAAATCTACTCTGTTTAACCTCTTACTCAAGAAAAAGGAGTTTCAGGATATCTTGTTTGCCCTAGTAAACCCTATGAACGTAGTGGGACCGAACGCTTTCATTCACCTTCCTATTGTTCTGAATCATCAATCCCGAATTAACTCCGCCTTTGGTAGTCGTTACAGAAAACCCGATAATTAGCAGCTTGCATTCAGCTAATAATTCTAATGGTAATAGTTGGACTATAGGTAACCCATTTTCAGGAACCGTACTCAGTTCAGGATCTTGCGCATTTCCACTAGGCACTCCCCTACAGGTGGATACGCCTCAAACGTGACTGTCAACCCGGCATCAGCGGCCAGGTCCTTCCACTCCGCACTCTTCCTCTCCCGCCCTCCATACATAATGATCATAGCCGCATGTGTGGTCGCACTGATGGTGTTCTTTGTGAGTTCTTGGATAAGGATCCGCGACTGGGGAGACATAGCGGCTGCGATCTTCCGAAGGAGCTTGACAGCCTCGACATCCGAGAGATTATGTAAGACAAAAGCCAACGAATATACCAGCGCCCCCTTCACTGGTTGTTCGTGACCTTCCTCTTTATAATTCCATGACATCTCGGTCACCCCTGGCACCTCTCCAATCTCGGAATTGTACTCTTGTAGCACGAGATTATCCGCTTCCAGCTTGGGGAAGGTGTCTTTGAGCTCCAAAAGTAACTCGCCTCGTCCACCACCGATATCGACAAATACGGTGGGGACCTTAGCCTGCAAGCTCTGGGAGATTAGACCGTCCAGATCATATCCGAGATTTCGCACGCGATTGGGCATCGTTTCCCCGCGGCCGAACTTCCCGGTCATGAAGGTGTTGAAGCTGTCTAGTCGCCCGGTGTGGCCCATGATCGAATATGCGTGCTCACGGGAAATTTCACTTCCCATAGATTCATAGGCGTATTGGAAAGGTGTTTGACACTCTTGGAACGGGTAGCTGAAGTCGGTTTCAACGAGCCGTCTCATCAAAAAGGCAGAACCGAGAAGGATTTCTGAGGTGCTGACATGTATATGCAAATTAGCCATCAGGGCCAGCTAACAGGTTGCTCCACCTACAAATGCAGTGCCCCGTGCTGGGAGGAGGGCATGTCGACCAGGAATTTGGTCACATCATTCGCCAGGTACACATCGTCTGGTAGGACATCGACGAGTCCGAGGGCGCCCATAAGAAGTAAAGTATCATCTGTAGCTCATAATTAGAAGCCAAGAATTAAATATGTAGACAAATCTCAATGCCTGGTTCAACGGTTGTGAGTAGGAATGGAAAACCTACCGGTCAGTTGGACGGCTTCAAAGTATGATCCATTAGCTGGTTTGCATATTATTGACAAGGAGAGTTTTGGACTGGGCCAACGTACAAAGATTCGTCTTGTCGCCATAGTGCTTTCTGTGATGATCGTAGACATCCTGTGAAGTGGCTGGTTTGCCGATTAGTTGCAAACAGTCAAAGAGATGGAAGTGCACTGCGACAGGCACAAATCCTAAAGCGGGTGCCTACAAAGTAGCGAATATTAGCCAATATCGGGATATACCCGGTCACATGTCTAGGAGAGCTGTGTCTGTGCCGTAAAGAACGCACCAGTGTGACCGTCTGCAGGAGCTTTTTACGAGCCTCGGGAAACGACATAATGGAGGAGAGTCGATACGATGCGGGCGACGCTGTCCGAATCTATAACTGTTTTCAGGATCTAAAGCAAGAAGAAACAGATTTAATTATCACATTACCCCTCATGGATCTCTGCAACAATTATACAACTTCTGGAACAAGGGAAGTCACCGAGAGATCGTAACCAGAGCAGGCAGATTCTGCAAGGGTGAGAATGCCCCCGGGATTCATACGAGCTGCAAGCACACTGAAGGTGCAGTGAATGTTACGTTCCAGTGCATATTGACCTATCTGCAAATATCGGTCCTTGCAGACCGGCAGTACATGTTATGATTCTCTCGAGACCTTATAATTCCCGCACTTGAATGAAGTATCCTCCAATTCGGCCGAGACTAAGTGGACCAGAAAGGTCTAGGGTTTATCCGTGAGAAATAAAAATTACATTTGCGGAATCATATTTAAGAGGCGGCACGATGACAGCGGTGGTAGCCGGCCGTCGAGGATGAGGTACGTGTCACATTCTTAACCTAGACCGCAATATCGATTGATTGATTCAGCAATAGCGCCCTTTGGCAGGACCTTTCCTGGTCAGCTGTAGCGGGTTGTCCAAGCTGACAGATGATCGTCTCGATACCGCATACCGAAAAGGGAAGATGGGTATGCGCTGTCTCGTGATGATGCAGGCCTCTTGGGCCTGGCCGCATCTGACCAATCTCTCGGCGACTTATTTGCTTACGGACGCCTTAGTTTTAGCTACTAGATCCATGCATGACAACACTATTGACTTATTACTCTTTGGCGCACTAATTCCAGCCAAGTGATACGGCCCAAGCTCCAGGCTCCAGGCAGTGTATAGCGGAGTTGCTTATCGTGGCATCCGGGGACAATCTGACACGTCAGATGAACGTTATAAAGGGACTCTGGCAGCGGTATCCCCGGAACGTTCAACAGTCCGAGCTGATCCGTTGGAAATAGAGGTCATATGGACCGAAAGGAAAACGCACGCCACCATTATGAGCGGCAACAACGTCTTCAAGCATCCGTATAGCGGCGACATCCGCCCTGCTAAGTAATTAAGGCACTAATTCATTCATACATGACATGACCAAGTAGAAGCAATTTCTGACCTAATGCTATCATATAAATGACACTTAATATGTACTGGGAATTGTCGCTACCTTACCCCCATCCACCAGAAGGACACTTCCATTAAGGAAGGATCCGGCCTTGGAGGTCATGTACAATATCACTCCGGCCATGTCATCATCAGAACCTGCCCTCTCAGCCGGTTGCCAGGACCTGGAAAACGCTCCTTCCTCTGTGATTGGGATATCCCTGTTGGCCCTGAAGGAGTCAAATAACGATGCCGACAGTTCAGAAGGAAACACTATGACGTTTTCATTAGCGACTGGATATGATCTTTATACGCGACGTTCATCGCTATATGGAACTTTGAACTCACATCCTGCAGCAAGCGTGTTGAATCGAATTCCCCAGGGTACACAAAAGGTTGAGAAGCATTTCATCATTGAAATCAGCCCCGCTTTGCTACTGCAGTAGGCATAGCCTGCCAGCGGATTGCGCAAGAAGCTCGCACAGCTGGCCGTCGCAATCACCTGACTCTTCAAATATGTATTGCGCCGGTTACCCTCGTCTAGAAGCCCTAGGAAAGATAAAACGGTGTAATAGACGGCTGTGCAGTTCAACTCGTACACCGCGTTGAATTCCTCCATCGGTGTAGCCCAGGCATGCTCCACGTAGTCGGCCAGTGTATATCCCGGCTTCAGCTTCTGCAAACCAGGACCAGTGATGCCGGCATTGGCCACGACCAGGTTTACGTATCCTGTGTCCTCTTTCACTCTCTCGGCCAAGCGCTCGAGGTCTTCCCGCTTGGTAATATCTCCTGGCAACGGAATAATACTGCTTTGGGTCAGTATGAGGCAAAATCTCCATACTTCAATAAGGATAATGAATACCTAGGATGAAATTGAGCGGCTTCGCGAAGTTTCTCCTCTCGTCGGCCAACAATATAGACCTTTGCCGCTCCATTCGCAGCTAGAGCCTTTGCCATCATGAACCCAATCCCTATTAGAAGATTAGTGACGCGGACAGATGTCTTGGGGATGGCTGGGTGCACCTGTTCCCCCGCCCGTGACTACGGCGACGATGCCTTTGACAGAGAACAACTCCTGAGCCTCCATCGGAAGTGTCGCTACTTCTTTCTTCACGAAATGTTTCGGGTAAGTAGTCGAGAAATAAGATTCTGTTAATTCTGAAATCACTCTGGGAACGTCAAGAAGTAGTGAGGGAGAGGTTAGTATTGCGAGGGTTGTTTGCTATTTTAATTATTCCTTATCTTCCAATATGCTTAGCTATAGGTTGCACATATAATGTCTTTTTGATATATCCCTTGCGTTCTTTGCTCCTGCAGACACAAGTCGTTTGTACATCGTGCATCGGGGTCCCCTTACCGATGATGAGTGCTGGTTGGCTTGTGGTCGTTACCACACGTTGTGAGCTCGTATACGGAGAATCGCGATTCCATATTATAAGTAGATCTTGATTGCCGCCACCAGAAATACCCCCATCTATCTCTAGTAGCAGCTGTATATCTTGGTTGGAGAATCTTTATTCGAACTTTTTTTATTTGTTCTTTCTCGTCCGAGTCATTGCAGTCTGATCAAAATGAAGCCCCCGGGAAAGTTGAGTTTACCCCCCCAAATCAAAAGGTATGCCGCCCAAGTTGCGACCAATGCGAATCTCATGTCACAATACCTTGAAAACGAAAATTCCGGATCGGTGGACGAACTAGCTGCGGCCAAAACAAAACTGGCCGAAGCGGCCTTCGAACTCCTCAATATTAGCCGGGACACAGGCAGCTTCCTGGTCCATTTGACGGTCGATGTTCGTGGCATTCTCAAACAAGTAGACTCAGGTTTTCAGAAAATGCTGACCAAGTGGGCAGTATCAAGTGATTTGCGCCTTTAGATGGCTGTGTCAGTTCAATATTCCTCGCCTCGTCCCGCTCGATGGCACGATCACCCATGGGGAACTGGCACGGGCAGCCGGGGCTCATGAGGGCCTCCTGACGAGTGCCCTGAGACTTGTTATGACCAGCCGAATGTTCGAGGAGCCGGAGCCTGGGCTGGTCGCACACAGTCCCGTGTCGCGACAAATGGCCGCAGACGACAGCATCGCACATTGGACACAATATATTTCCAACACCATTGTTCCGACGGCAGCCAGCCACATGGAGGCCACCGAAAAATGGCCAAACAGCAGGGAGGTTAACAATACCGCACATAACATCGCATTCAATCATAATCTCCCATATTTCGACTTCGTTTCCCAAGATGCGGGCCGAGGAATCGAGTTCGCCAGAACCATGCAAGCGGTCTCAAACACAAGCTATTTTGACAATTCCCTTCTGGTAAAAAGCTACGACTGGGCTTCAATTGGGGAGGGCTTAGTTGTTGATGTGAATGCTCTATCCCAGCGCCGTATCTTTCGTATGAGCTAATGGTTATCAGATGGGCGGGTCCACCGGGCATGCCTCCATCGCCCTCGCAGAGACATTCCCAGATCTCAAATTTATCGTCCAAGATCTCCCGGATGTGAGCACAGATGGGGCAAAGCGACTAGATGACCGTAAATTGCCCCTGTCAATCGCGTCTCGGATCCAGTTCCAGGGACACTCTTTCTTCAATCAACAGCCCATAAAGGGCGCTTCGATTTACCTGCTCCGCCATATCCTCCACGATTGGCCGGATAAGGAAGCTGTCCAGATCTTGCGCAACATTATCCCGGTACTGGGACCGAAGAGCAGAATCATTGTTTCGGATATCATTCTTCCGGAACCCGGCTCGATTCCAGCTATTGAAGAGCGGGTCATGAGGCTGAATGACTTGCTCTTGCATCAGTTTACCAACACCTCGGAGAGAACTCTTCAGGATTGGAGGTCTATTGTCGCTGAGGCGAGTGAAAAGTTATGTATCCAGAAAGTCTACAGGCATCCTGGAAGTACCCTGTCACTCATGGAACTCACGTCTGCGTGAGAAATGGACGATTCAGTGGTAGCGCATAAGATCTTCGGTTATCCACGCTGTTTCTACCATTGGACTCGATCTTCTTGATCTGGATCTTCTAACGTTGTTTCTTATTGTTTTCGACCAATTAAATGAAATCAAGGCTCATATGCAACTATCCCTATAAATGCGTCTTTGAAAGGGTGTCGCTTCCGTCAACGTATCCATCACTCATAATCGAGGAGCCCGTGTTGCCCGACAATGCATTATTGGCATGCTAGCATGTCACCTGCATTATAGATTGACATGCCACATTCTTCAATAGTGCGTCCAGATACGGAGAGCAAGGAACCCCCAACCCTCACCGCCTCCCAGCGTGACGATCTCTGTAAAGCAGACGGTGCTTCCCTATACTTTCTCAAGTAGCTGGTACACATATCATATGCGTGAAATAGCGGTGTGCCCCCGGGTGTGGTTTAGAACAACGAAAGTCCGTTAAACAATATTGTATAAATGTGGGGTATTGATTCCAGTGACGCTCATTGGTTGGTTGCAAAAGATCTAGGCCAGCCCACAGCGAAACGCAAATCGAGTCATGCATAATGTGCTAGCTGAGCCGAGCCTCCTCTACTACGACGTATAGATGCCAGCTGCCAAAAACCCATTTATTCTTGGAAAATACCAATGCCGTAGTGCGTACGTAATCTTGGTCTGTTAGCCTAAATTAATATCGACAGAAGAATTAGTTAACTAAGATAACTACGTGAATTACTATTACAATTCTCTTAATGAGCAAGGTACCATCCCGAGGTCCATGGATACCTACCTAGGTACCTAACTAGGTACATATGTAGTTTCCAAGTTTCCAAGGTTGTTAGCTGTCTCTCAATCCTACAAAAATAAGGCTTTGCTCTCCTATACAAATGCTTGCATTTCCAATTTCAGTTGTGGTTTGTGCCTCCACGTATGAAAATGAGGCTTTTTCTTTCGGGCACATGTGTGCGTTTCCAATCTTGTAGGTGGTTTACGTGCCCCATGTATAAAAATGCATACTTTTGTACAGGAGAGAAGGTCTTCGTTTATACATGGTGACGAGTTACGTTACTTTGTACAGCGCGGTGTAAGAAGCGGTCAAGAACTATGCCAACTTCAAGCATTAAGGCTTCTGAAAAATGGGTTATGGTGGCTGGCCCCTATGCGTCTTCGTAGGCCTCACCTTGTTGCGCCCTTGCGTCTAGCCTCACCGTTCATCTCTTGTACCATTGCATATGCGGGCACATGCGGAGGGTTACGAGGCGGGTCGATGACTGACTAATGGGAATTTGAAGCGCATTGCCATCTACATACAGACAACCCTACCTTATGCGGCCACCATTGGGGGTTATATGGTATCAACTGACGTGTGGTAAGAGCCTGTACAGCGATGCGGGAGTACGATGAATTAATCGTGCAGGAAGGGGCAGTTTATCCTACTGCGCTCCCGAGTACTCTGTATCGCTTGCCCTTATAGCTTGAGTCCCCAGCTGGGACGGAAGAGCTGAAAATGGGATCATAACTAGTTCATGCAAATCAGCTATCACAACAAAATTCTTAATATCCCACTTCTAAACCTCAACCTTCTACCCGGAATCACGAGATGGGCTCTGCAGGAACATTACCACCCCTTCAACGCCTTCCTGCCTCGTCGGGGACAGAAAAAATTTTTCAGGCCTACGAGGAAGATGGAGCCGTCATTATCGAAGGCTTCCTCACGGAATCGCAGGTCAAACAGATGAATGAGGAAATCACACCCGGTCTCGAACAGATCAACCCCAAGCAGGGTTCCGACCTGGCTGCGTTCCTCGGGACACGGACGAAACGTCTCCCCGCCGTCCCCAACAGCCGAGTCTTCCGGGAAGAGGTGCTTGAGAACGAGCTGATGCACTCACTGTCCGAGAAGATCTTGGTCGAGGGCTCGCCCGATGGGTACCACATCAATTGCGCGCAGGTGATTGCCCTGGGGCCTGGCGCTGAATCCCAGCCCTTCCATCGCGATCAAGGACTGTGGTCGTTCTGGGAGAAGTTCCCCGCCTCCGGTCCGGAAGCCTGCATCAATTTTCTCTGCTCGCTGACCCCATTCAGCGAAGAGAATGGCGCCACCCGGGCGATCCCCAGAACGCACAAGAGCATGGAGGATTTGGATTATTACAAAGATGCCGAATCCCTGCCGGCGGAACTCAACCCGGGCGATGCGTTGTTCTTCTCGGGCAGACTGATCCATAAAGGCGGCCACAATAAGACGAATGAGGTTCGCCGCGCGTTGACCATCCATTTATGTCGAAACGGTCTCAACACTCAGGAAGCCCACCCGCTGACCATTCCGCGGGAAATCGCAAACACGATGTCATACAGAGCGCAAGCCATGTTTGGCTTCCGCAGCGGCTGGCCGATCCATCAATCCTCGGGGAACCATTTCTGGTCCAACTCTTGGGAGGAGGTCGGGGAGGGCCTAAAGCTCAAGGCGAAATAAACTGTACCTGATTACAGTTATATGCTTCGGCCAGAAACCGATGTTGGATTCAAGCTCATTTATTTCTGTCTTCATCGATAAGAATAGCTGTAGCGAACACCGTACTGCAATGTTCGAGTATTTCAAGCCCGGCCCTAAACATCGTGGTCTAAATATATCTAGAGACTACATGAATAGACACAACGAGCCATACACCACACAATCCCAGCACGAAATAACCCACAGTATCATAACCGTTGCTTCTACGCATTTGTTTTCCTGTGCTTCGAAGATAATACAAGGTTAACATTGAAATTACGTGAAGGTTGGTTACTTTCCAGACGGAGTACCTCACCGGAAGCTAGAAGACAGTTTGGTTTTGCTTTGACTACTCATATTATAGTGCCAATGAAGAAAAAAAATAAAACAAAGAATAGAATGAAGCGTAAATCCTCTGTATGATTCACTTACGTCTTCTCCGGAACCTATCCACTGGCTCGCTACGATCTCCCACCCGACCATTAAACCATGACAACCACTTTTCTTGCCGAGACCCCCTTGCTCAGGAGATCGATTGCTTCCTGCAATTTTTCCAATCCTTGCCCGACCACCATGGGTTCTGGGGCAGGCACGAAAGTCCGGGACTTCAGGGCGTGGGGCAGGAAGTCCTCGTAGATCGCTTTCCCGACATTGTTATCACGGAGTTCATCGCCACGCACTTGCTTGACAGTGACTCCGGCTGGAACATCTTTTGGGACGGGCAAGGTGGTTAACACCATCCTGGTGCCTTCGCATTGCTGTATTACCGTCGCGGTGGTCGTGGCCGCGGCGAAACCGATGCAATCTAGCGCGCCCGCCATCACCTTGCCAGCCAACGCACGTACAAGCTCGTCCACGATGTCGGGGCTCTGGTGATTGAAGACCTGGCTGGCGCCAAGCTTCCGCACGTAGTCGAAGTTGTGCCGCGATGCCGTGGCGATCACCTCGTACCCAGCCGCCACGCTTAATTGGATCGCATTGCAGCCCACGCTTGACGAGCCACCCCAGATCAAAACGGCCTTCGTAGCAGTTGGAACCGGTTTTGTTAATGTCGGCAACTGCAGGCCCAGATCCGCGTTCTGGAATAAGGCACAGGCAGCAGTGGACAACCCTACGGGCACAACACACGCCGCCTCAAAGGAGATCTCGTCGGGCAGCTGGCTGGCCAGGTTTGTGCGCACAATAGTGTGCTGCTGAAATGCCCCATCGCGGTTCTGCTGGGTAGCGTACAGTGTAGAGTGACCGAGGATGCGATCACCTTTCTTGAAGCGTGTCACGCCCGGTCCGACAGCGACGACCTCGCCGGCCACGTCCTGGCCGAGGATGGCCGGATAGCTCATGGGAAGAAAGGCCAATTTTTGGGTCATGGCATCGATATGGTTGATAGCCACCGCGCAATTCCGGACGAGGACCTCGTTTGGTCCCGGGGTGTACGTAGGGGCATTCTTCACCTCAAGAGGGTAAGCCTTCGCGGCCGTAATCCAGGCGGCCATGTTAGAAGACATGTCGACGATAGGGCGTAGCTATTTGAAGTCGAGGCAATATAGCACGATAGGTTCAGGAAGTTTTGCTTATTTTTTACTTCTTTTCGTCCGGTTTCCCGTTAAGAGGGGTTATGAATGGGCATAAATTCGACAGCGATCACTTTGCGACGCAGTTTAGCGAAACGTTAGCTGCTTGACTGCATATAGTATTGGTTGATAAAGATACTATTTATATTTCAGCTTTGCTCGAATAGGCGGAGAACAGCGAGGTCCCGTGCAGCTTCTGCACAGGACGCACAAAGCTAAAGAATAATAACATGTCACATGCATAATCCCTTCCCTCACACATCACGTATCAATGATCAATCAATTTGAGATTGCCTCTGTTTGGCAGCATTTCGTAAACCATCCTTTCAGTGATGCGCCAGTCTTCCTTTCCGTCAAATATCCCCTTCGTGAGCTTATCCACCAGTTTGCCCCACGAGCAGAACATTTCACCCTTTTGCTTGTGATTATCACCCCCCACATGGATCACAGTCACATAGGTTGTGGCTTCTGCGCTAGTTGTCCCAGTCAACTCAATACTCTGCGTCGACATTGCATGCTGCGAGACGGTATCTTGGGCGGCCGTCTTGATGAATCCGATGAGGTAAGGGATGCCCGGCATCTCGCCTGCTGCGCCGAGAAATGTGAAGTGAATGCGAGCGTCCTCGGTGAATACTTGATGCATGGCCTCCCAGTCCTGATTATCGACAACGATTGCATATCGTGCGATGGTGTTCCGAATCATCTCATGATCAGATACTTGATTGGCCATGTTTGGCGGTTCCCGAAGCGGTGTTCTTTTCAGGTTTCAGGGATGGTAATTACCACCTGTAATTGTGCCTCTTTATTCCAGTGTTGAGAGAGTGCAGAGGTAAATTCAATCGAACCGGATGAGGTTTGGTGGTTGGGGACGTACGAAGACTGTGGGATCATGCCTCTCTAAGTAGACCAGCACATGGTAAACCGCCGGCCGAGAAGCGCAACCAATTTGGAGAAACAAAAATCTTGCAGACAGCGGTCCTGATCTCCCTTGCACCTTCATACATCACATGAGAATAGGTACCGTCAGCAAGCGTACTACAAGATATCCTTGATCCCTTGCAGTAGGCGGGAAGCCAGGTTCTAGGTCCCGAGCTATGACCTTACCTATATGCCAGGGGAACCACATTCCATTGCAGACTGCGGATAGAGAGATACACGTCCATTTCGGTACGCTCCGTTTGCGACTGCCGGGCTGTAAGGGGTGTCATAGCTGAAGTCGAGGTTTGTGGCCAATGGTGAATTCGCGTTTCGTGCTGTTCTTGCTTCATTCCCCGTGATGCGACGACGGTTGTCCTTGGTTATTAGGCTATACGACCCCACTGTCTGTTGCTATGTAAAGTAGAAGGGAGTTTTCCCAAGCTCTTTGCTGCATATCGAACTTCCTGACAAAATGCTGGCTTTATATCTGGTGTGTTTGATGTCCCTAGTTCAATCCCACCTGTTCAGTACCGTCTGGTTAATCTGGATTAGATCACAGTCCTGGCTCTAGGATGGCTCTGCTACCGACTCTTCTTGGATCCCTTGTCTCATGTCCCAGGGCCATTCATTTCCAAGCTTTTTCCAGTGAGAACCATTCAAGTAACACCAAATTCGACGCATCTGATATTCATAGCTCTACTACATCCGGATGATTCGTGACGGCAAGCATATATTCACCTTAAGAGAACTTCATGATACCTATGGTACGTTACAAGGCCATGAAAAGTCAGATGATAAGGATGATGGGAAATATTGAACGAAGTTAATACTCAAGGCAGGCCCCATCGTCCGGGTGGGGCCGGGTGATCTTTCCTTTGCCACCACCAGCGCGTTTGACTCCATCTATGGCTTCGCGGCCGACAAGAGCTTCGCAATTGCGGGGAGTCGAAGAAGTTTGCTCGTGCCCCAGGACACCATGGTTGACATCATGCTCTCCAATTGCATCACCAAGGAATCTCGTCAGCTACTCAGGCCCCTTGTGACTTCCACACTTAGCGAAATCACTGGGGCCTGTTCGGAGCAGCTCTTCAATGCTGCGTTTTCAGAGGGCTTAAAACTCTACCGAGTCGGCCGCACAGGATCAACCCCCGTTACACTTTCTGACATGAACAACGATTATATGTGGGATTTGGGTTCATTGCTCGCGTTTGGCAAACATGCCAAGAGGTTCAGCCGGTGTATGTCTAAGCCTTATTCCCTGCGCCCTGACCTATTGGGAGGATAATTAATATCGTGCGTGAACAGCGAAGTTCGATATCCTGGTCGATGACAATGAACGCTTTATGTGTTTCCTAGAGATGTGCTTCTGTTTCGTTGACCGATTCACCGTCCAACGGTATCGAACCGCCTTCTACAAGGTGTGGCGGTTCTTTTGCTATCTTGCACGAATGCCCACCCTCCAATATGGCAGTGATGACCACAGTAATATCAGCTTTGAGGACAACCACTTCGCTCGGCTCAAAATAGCTGCCAAGAAGGCAGGAGAAGGAAAGATTGCCGACAACTATCTAGAGTTGAATAGTTACTCGACAAAGTGAAACCCCTCTTGATTCCCACATCCTATCTGGCATCAGACTGACCCTAGACAGATTAAGCGTTTATGGCACCTCGCATACTTCAGTGAACGCCATATTTTATTATCTCTTGAAAAACCCCCAATCTTTGAAAAAGGTGGAAGAGGAACTATTGTCTACATTCCAGTCATACAGTGAAATCTCCGATGAGCGTCTCGCTAAACTCCCGTATCTCAATGCCTGTATCAACGAAACACTCCGAATTGCACCAACTTTCAGTGCCGGGATTCTGCAACGAGTGTCTAAAGGAGCTACCGTGGATGGCATCTACATTCCCGCTGGAGTAAGCCTGCTAGGGTCCTTTTCTCCTGGTCTTTTCCCGCTAACGGAATTCCTGCAGACCGGCGTATCGGTGGATCAATACAGCTTAGCGCACTCGGAAGAGCACTGGGAGTCACCGGGCAGCTTCCTCCCCGAGCGGTGGCTCGACTGCAAGTCCAGGAAGAATGTGAAGGCGTCCCGACCATTTCTCATCGGTCCTCGGCAATGTCCCGGTCGGGCCATCGTGTACCAACTCTTTCGATTGGCAGTCGGGAAAACGGTCTACCTCTATCAGATGGAGTTGATGAACAAGAACTTCGATATTGCTCGGCACAGCTCCTCATGTCTGGCATGGACCAATATCGATCTGGAGGTGGCCATGAAGCCTCGGGTCCCCGATGTCCTGGGCTATTAATGATTTTTGTCCAGAAATAGGATGATACACTTTTTTTTACGGATGAAACACGACTTCCGTATTTTGCATTTGCTTACTAATTGTGTCTAACCACCTGGGCAGATTGTCAAACTAGACCATTGTTGTTTTTAGGGTTAGAGAGTTTTACTATCGTGAATCACTATATACTATAATAAGATATAGTTATATAACTTATAGATAAGTTAAGACACACTATAATATAAAATCTAGACTACTAAAGTAGATAAAGAAGCCAAAATACCATATGAGTGAACAACTTTGCTGAATGTAGGGGCTTTAAAAAAAATGGATGATCAATTTTTAGTTGCTAACGCTAGCGTCACAGAATAGATGGCTAATAAATGATACACATATCACCTGGTTAAATTGTTCTATCTCTGACTTTATTTTTAGGCCGTATAGTGAGCAAGTCTGCGCACACCAAGCGCTATCAGAGTATTCAGTAAGCACCCGTGGACCTAGGTCGTGGTTACTGAAGCATCCACTGAGCGTTCACTGAGTATCCCCTGAGTGTTCCAAGGTTCCCTGAGAATTTCTAAGAAACAACAGAAAGAAGCAGAGGTCTTGGACACTGTACACCAACATGTGGATGCTGTTCAAGTGAAACGAGACATCGAACATACCGCTGAAGA
This sequence comes from Penicillium flavigenum, assembly GCA_002072365.1. Lineage (NCBI taxonomy): Eukaryota > Fungi > Ascomycota > Eurotiomycetes > Eurotiales > Aspergillaceae > Penicillium > Penicillium flavigenum. The sequence goes on from MLQL01000011.1 coordinate 337,044, forward strand.
GCGACAAGGCTTTGTCGATGATTTCAAAAAGAGAATGTATGCCGATAACCCGGCCTGTGTCATCCAGATAGCAGAGGCTTTCTTTTTGCCACCACTGGTGAATAAAACCCGGCGGAAGCCCCAGGAGAATCCCCAGAAGAATTCCCAGGAGAAGCCCCAGAAAGAGGACCCGAAGGAGAAGTGAACTCAGAGCCAGGGTGGTAAAAAGCAGTGGTGGAAACGAATCTTCGGAAAGGGGTGAGAGGCATGGAAATGTTGCTTATTGCTCGATTGCGCTTTGTTGCGCTCGTCGCTGCTTGCTTCTTGCTTCAGAGCCTGTCTCAAGTGTTCTTTGCAGAGAACTATAGCCCTATTAGGCATATTATGTGTGATCGTGACAAATGGGGTCTATAGTTGAGCGGAGGCACCTGGATAGAATATATATGAAGATTTCTTGCTATTATTGATAGGGAAAAAGAGAGTAGATGTGGTCCAAATATAAAGGCCCATAAGTGTATAGATCGGCATTTGACTCATAGAGTTCCGATAAAATCCCCCACCTGGGCTCCCCACCAACTTTGCTCATCTCACATTCCTCCCTTGGGTCACCACAATGGCTTCAACGTCTCCGTTTAATTTGGCCACATGTGCCCGTCCTAATATCCTGGCATTGCAGCCTTACCGATGTGCCAGAGAGTATGCTGCCCTTTCCGAATCACCGGTATCGGCGAGCTAATGAGTCAGTGACTACAAAGATGATGGGACGAACGTACTCCTCGATGCCAACGAAAATGCCTTCGGTCCTGGTCTTGCCCTGAACAGCGAGGGAGCATTGCAAACCTCCCCGACTGGCAATGCCACGGGAGCCTCCAAGCCGGAGATTGACTTCCTCGGCCTGAACCGCTACCCCGATCCGTGAGTGAAATTCCACTGTCACGTCCAATCCAGACCAACTCGACTAACAATGCGTCTCTCAGTCACCAGATTGAGCTGAAGCAGCTATTCTGTAACCTCCGCAATACCCACCACCACACCCCGAAGACCCTCCTCCCCGAGCACATGTTCTGCGGCGTTGGCTCAGACGAAGCCATTGACGCGCTACTACGCTGCTTCTGCGTCCCTGGAAAAGACAAGATCCTCACATGTCCCCCGACCTACGGAATGTACAGCGTCAGTGCGCAGGTAAACGACGTCGAGATCGTCAAGGTACCGCTCGATGCTACGAACGGGTTCCACCTACAAGCCGATAAAGTCAACGAGGCCCTATCAGCCGACCCAACAATCAAGCTAGCCTACATCTGCTCGCCGGGCAACCCGACCGCGAATCTGATCCGCAAAGAGGACATCCGCAAGGTACTCGAGCACCCAACATGGAATGGCATCGTGGTGGTCGACGAGGCGTATATCGACTTTGCGCCCGAAGGCTCCAGCCTGGCAGAGTGGGTGACCGAGTGGCCCAACCTAGTTGTCATGCAGACACTCAGCAAGGCATTTGGTCTGGCTGGTATCCGTCTCGGCGTGGCCTACGCCAGCGCGGAGGTCGCACGTCTACTCAACAGCCTCAAAGCCCCTTATAACATTTCCAGCCCGACAAGCGCGCTTGCTTCGGCGGCACTCACAGCGCCAAATATGGCAGTGATGCACAGCTTCCGCTCGCAGATCATCGCGCAACGCGACCGTTTGCTCCGCGAACTACCGGCGATTCCCGGTGTGGGGAAATTCCTTGGCGGGAGCGATGCGAACTTCTTGCTCGTGCAGATTCTGGACGCCGAGGACCGACCGAGTAACGTGACTGCGCTTGCGGCTTACGAGGCTATGGCGGAGAAGCGTGGGGTGGTGGTCCGCTTCCGTGGGAAGGAGCTTGGGTGTGAGGGTTGTCTCCGTATCACGGTCGGTACGGAGGCGGAGGTGACCAAGTTCCTTCAGGAGTTGCGGGTTGTGTTGGATGGGCTGCGTGCTGGGGCTGGAATTGAGTCGCTTCGTGATGAGAAGAGGCGGGAAGACTCGGCGGCAGCTGTGGTTGGATGAGGCTTGCGCGATTAATGGTCATAAGGTTTGGGAAGATAACAGTCCAAGGTTGTCCGACGGACTACGGAAGAGATAGTCCATGGCCTTGGCTAAAATATATTGAGAAGTACTAAAGAATATACTGTTTAACTCGCTTATCGGGGTTATTGCCTTTACCTTTCTATATCTGTGGATATGTGCTCCGTACACGTAGTACATTATCTTCAAAGCAGTAATAGTCCACGTGTACACCGCAAGCCCTTATAACATAGCCAAGACCCTTCTCCGTTTCTAACAGGGTATACCTGGTACTCATTGGAGGAATAATGTATTTGTATGTTAAAGCTATTGTGATTTCTTTGTACAATATATCGAATATTATCACTCACCGCACATATCTAAACAGTAAGACCCCTAAAAAAGAGTATGAATCTCCCTGATTAGCCAGTCGAATGTCACTGGCTGTTTGCAGGAGGAAATGGAGGCTTGGCTTATCTGCTCATGATCTTTTCCCCTCTTCCTTTTAAGGATGGGGGTAATATCCATTTAATTAATTTCCCCTATCTCTCCCGATTTCATCTTATATTGTCTTTCTCTCCTAAGCATCTCATCTTAAGATCGTCTGCATCTTTAGTCTCCGCAATTTGCCCCATACCCGTTACATCCCCACACTTTCGTTCCCACATAGCAATGTAAATGCATGTCGTGAATCGCTTTCTGCGAGTCTGCTGTTTTTGTTTTAGGCATGGCCTCCATGGCCTCCATGGCCGTGTCGCTGGTCGCGCGTGGCATTTATCACGAGACTTCCCCAGCCATGCAGACCAGAGCCCAGATCAATCCGACACTCATGATGAGCTGGTGGGCTACCATATTCTCCTTGCTTATCATCATCGTGCGCCTATGTGGTCGTTATATCCGCGTTGAGCGCTTCTTCGCCGAGGACAAGGTCATGATGATCAGTGTCATTCCCCTGGTGATTCGCATGGTCCTCGTGCATTTCGTTCTCATCTTGGGGACCAACAATATCACCACCACAGGCTTGACAGAGCAGGAGATATCGAACAGAGAACTGGGCAGTAAGCTGGTTCTTGCCGCGCGTATCTTCTACGCCATCTTGTAAGATGCACCCAATTCACCCTCGTCTTCAACTTGGATCTGCTAGTTCAAAGTGACTCACAACCCACAACTATAGCATCTGGACGGCGAAAGTGACCGTGTGCGAATTCTTAAAGCGAGTCACAGGGCTTTCCTGGCGCAGATCGACAACTTTCTTCCTCCGCTTCATCTCCTACTTCCTCTTCTCAACTCTAGTAGCCGTGGTCATCGCAACCCTGGCCGAATGCCAGCCCTTCCACCACTACTGGCAGGTCATCCCAGACCCAGGCCCAACCTGTCGCACCGGCTACGTCAACCTAATAACCATGGGCACCTGCGATGTGATAACCGACCTCCTACTCGTGGCCATCCCAATCCCCATAATCCTCATGGCACAAATGCCTCTAAAGCGCAGACTCACTCTATCAACCCTCTTCTGCCTATCTCTGATCTTAGTCGGCATAACCTCCTACCGCGTTCCCTCCGTAATCGAACACCAAGGCTCCCAACCCTACCGTTCCCTCCTCGCCTCCCTCGAAATCCTCGCCGCAACAGCAGTCTCCAACGTCCTCGTCATAGGCTCCTTCGTCCGAGACCGCGGCATCAAGAAACTAAAATACAAACGCGCCCAAGGCTCCGCCTCCGTCTCAGAAAGCATGGACAAATCCTTCATCCGCAGAAACACGGTCATGCAACACCAGTGGGGCTCAGACTCAGAATTAGCAACTGGCCTATGCATCCGTCTAGACCCAGACATATACACCATCCCAGATCCAGACGAAACACGTCTACCTAGACCAGCTCCAACAGCCCCACCAGCTCACATTCCACTAGCAGTCGCTCGCACCGGCACCCTCGATCCGACATGGTCGTTCGCAACAACCCGTCACTCAGACGACGACCGTATCTCGGCGACGGAAAGTCTCGAGCGCAAGGTCTCGCCGCACGAGTATCTGCGCACAAGCCAGTCCCCGCGCGAGATCTCCCCTTCATCGCAGACGCGCCGCGTGTCGCTCTCAGATGTCGGCGGTTTGTTGACAAGAGCACTCCCGGAGTCTGGGTCGGATCATATACGCACCCAGACGTGTCTGTCCTCGCCGGTGGAGGGTGTGCAGCGTCGTCCGGGTGGGGGCAGTAGGGCTTTCCTGGAGGATTTGGGGATTTTTGGTCCACGCGCTGCTGCGAATAGGCCTCGGCCGCCGCATTCTGGTCTTGCGGAACTGCCGTTTCCGCCGGCGGCTTTTGGTAATCGTTTGATTTCGATGTCTGGTTCTTCGGATGCCACGCTTGATGCTGATGTCGAGCTTCATGATGTTGGTGGGTTGTTGGCACGACGTGATCATTAACCACTTCCAATGTTGACGCAATGTGATGTGATATGATGTGACGGCTGTTTGTCTTTTCTTATTTCTTTTTCTTTTTTGGAAATTTTGGGCGGAGGCTTGTTGTCTCCTGTACATGGGATATTTGGCTGGAGTCTCTTGTTTTGGTTTTGGGAGACTATGTACACATCTCGCATCCTGTATTTTCTTCCCTATTTACTGTTTCCTGCTTCCACTCTGTTTATTCCCCCTCATGCGGTTATTAGTGTTGGCGTTGGAGGTGTTACCTCCCGAGATCCCTTGGATACTTCCAACGGCTTGGGCATAACTAGCACTCTGTCTCTTTGGAGCCCTGGCTTGCTAATAATCTACCCCTACCTAACTCCTACCTATATATACATATATACAAGATACAACTGAGAGATCATCTTTTGGAAGTAATTCGATATCACATGATGCTGTACAACCCTGATCAAAGTACGACTTGGGAGGTTTCTCCTAAGCTCCTTTCTGAGGTTGGATGGTAAAATAACAAGGCTTCGATTATATGAATTTTAGAACCAGCTGTCCATTTATGAATCTTGGATATAATGCATATGCAAGAGCCAAATGACAAAAAATATATAAAAAAAAGCGCAGAAAGAATGCTAGACAAACGCTAGACTTCATGTAAGTTGACACATTCAACATGTACGAATAACTTCCTCCTCAAATCTATGCCTTCTCCTCAATCGTGGCCTTCTTGAGCTCATCCTGAACGTCAGCCACGGCATCCTCCTCCTGGGCCAGCTCAGCCTCCGCCGATGGAGCACCGTTCTCTTGGGCGGGCTTCTTGGCAGCATCGGTGGCCCGGCCGTTGGTCTGAGGAGCCGTGGCCTTGGTCTCCTCCTCTTCGAGACGGGTGATCTCTTCCTGGGCCTTCTTGATGTTCTATGTGGTAATTAGCAACTGATCACAATCGACCACTTTGGAAAGAATAAAACTTACCTCTTCCGTCTTGCTGGCCTGGTTCTTCTTCCACTCGGTGATCTTAGCAGCCAGCTTCTCCACGGAGGCGGGGACATCCGACTGGTTCATAGGGGGGTCAATCTTGACCTTGGCGAAATCCTCAATGATACCAACGTTCATGTTGAACTTGGTGCTCTCAACATTGGCGGCACCACCCTTCTTGCTGCCCTTCTTACCCTTCTTGCCACCGGAACCGACAAAGTAGTCTTCCTCATCGTCCTTGCGCACAACCTTCATACCCTTGATCTCAGCGGCTTCAACAGTGCGGCCAACTCCGGCACGGAAATTGCTGCCCTGATCCTTCTTCTCGTCCAGACCCAATGAGGAAAAGTCATAAGCGGGGTCAAAGTGACGGATCAGACCCTGTGCGGTCAGGATCTCGTCGGCGTAGGCAAGCTGAGAGGCCTCCTCCAACTTCTTATCAGCGATCTTCTTGCGCTTCTCACGCGCAAAGGCCTCCTGCTCAGCCTTCTGGCGCTCGCGGCGCACACGCCAGGCCTCATCCTCGTACTCCTTGTAGGCACGGCGGGCCTTGAAGTAGGTATCCTTGATAGTGCGGATAGCAGTGTACTTTTCCTGCTGCTCGTTGCGCAGCTTGGTACGCTCATCGCGCAAAGCGTTCAGGTTCTTGAAGACACCATCCTGCTCAGCCTTGATGGCATCGAGCTCCTTCTGGATCTCGCTGTACTTGTCGCTCAGCGCCTTGGCCTCGGGGTTGTCGAGGGTCTTGCGCAATTCAGAGATCTGGGTCTTGATGTCGTTAATGCCCTTCTGCGCCTCGTCCAAACCGGCGAAGCTCTTGCGCTGCTTGCGCAAGTTGGAGACCTCGGTGAGAGCCTTGCGCTCATCCACCAGGCGGAGGGTACCAGAGTCGACCTCCTTCTCGAGGCGGGCAATCTGATTGTCGATCTCCTCGACGCTCTTGAATGACAGACGTCCGCGAGAGTTGTTCTGCTCGGCAATGCGGGCCTTGAGGTTGGCGTCCAAGGCGTTGATCTTCTCCTGGGTGGAGGACCGGCTGGACTTGAAACCTGATTGCTTCTGACGAATGGCTGACAATTCGGCGCGCAGCTCTTGCTGCTTCTTAACGGTAGGCGAATCCTGGTTATTAGGCTTCGCGTTGTCCAACTTGGCCTTGATTTGGTTCTGTTGCGCGTATCAGTCATTGGCCCGAGGACATGGTATGCAAGTAAATAATGAACACAAAGACAATTAACAATCAGAGTGGGTCGGGGATCATCCCCGCGACTCAAGAGTCAGATGAGAGCTCAAGTGACAATTCCAAAAAAAGGCATCCATACCAATTTCTCTTGAGCAGCAGCATGCTCCTTCTCGGCCTCAGCGAGACTGGCCTTGTAGGCGGCCTCGTCCGGCTTGGTGGGCTTAACCCGCTCCGCAGCAGTAAGAGCCATTGCGACGAATTGGATGTAAAAAGAGAGACAGAGAAGGAAAGAGAGGAATTGCCTTCTGGGGATCCTGAAGGGATTAAATAGACCAACGAGACCAAAGGGAAAAGGGGAAACTTGGAATAATTAAAATGGTTCGGTCGGTTTCTCCGCTTAAGCGTCGCTGGCAGAAAGTTCCCGCCGATTTTTCGACTTCACCTTTATCTCTCCACCGGAGCTCTTCCAATCCCGTTTTTTTCTTATTAAACTCTCTTGGCGAGATAACTCTTATTTCCTTTTCTATCTCAGTCATCAAATTCCCACTCCATCATGGATGGAGATTCAGCACACTCCATGGAGGCCGAGCGCGAGATGACTCGGCTCTGGCGCACCTTTAGAACAGTCTATGAACTGCTCGCTGACCGGGTAGGCACTCCAGATCGAGTCCCTGACTTCTCAGTGTCTCTCCTATAATGTCATTTACCCAAGGCTAACCATCGGCGACACAACAGGGCTACGAAGTGTCTGATAACGAGCTGCTACTCCCGCTAGAAGATTTCCGCGCAAAATATGCTGACCCTCTGGGCTACCCTGAGTATGCGAAATCCTTGCGTCCACCGTCACATTTTCTTCAGATAGCAAAAACTTGAGCTAGGCAATGCCGACACGCATCATTGAAGTCACGCATCACTAACAAACTGTTCCGCAACAACAGTCGCACCAAGATGAAAATCCAAGCCCGCCCCACCGAGACCATGAAGATGAAGTACACAGCACTGCCCAGCAAAGCAAACCCAAACCCCCAGCCAGACTGCGGCACGATCTACGTCGACTTCTGCCCCGACTCCTCAGGTGTCGGTACCAAGCAGGTGCGCGCCTTCAACCACCTTGTCGACGAGAACAACTTCCACACCGGTATCTTCATCACGCAGACACCAATCTCACCCTCTGCCGTGCGCCTGCTTTCCGGAGTCCCGGGTCGTATCTGTGAGCACTTCCAGGAACAGGATCTACTCGTCAACATCACCCGCCACGAGCTGGTCCCCAAGCACGTTCTGCTTAGCCCCGAGGAGAAGGCCAAGCTTCTCGAGCGCTATCGTCTGAAGGAGTCCCAGTTGCCCCGCATACAGATATCCGACCCTGTCGCCCGCTATCTTGGTTTGCGCCGTGGTCAGGTCGTTAAGATCATCCGCAAGTCTGAGACTGCGGGTCGCTATGCCAGTTACCGCTGGGTCATTTAAACTGGAAGACAATGTTGTGAAGAATAGAACAGGAAGATTGATATGCGACCCTTTCATGGATCGACGCTTGATCTTTCTCCTCTTTTTTCTTTTTCTTTCATTTGGGGGGTTTTGCGGGGAGTCAACCCCCGGTTCCTGTGAACCTCAACCTCGCAAATTCGAATCGCATCAAGTCCACTTCACTGTCTCCGATATGACAACTTTCTATACTATGCAGCTCTGCAGGAAATACCCAATTGGCAGTCGAGAAAAAGCAGCCGATGCCAGACAGAAGTGGACACTTGGGAGTTATCTTTTTTTACTCATCGACGAACATTCAACAAACACAAAAAAAGTTTTGGTCTCCCCCTTGTATTATGGGCAGCATGGCGTATAGGCGCGAAGTTTCTCCTGCTTTGGGGGATTGCGATGGGGGGGTTTGCCTGTGATTTTACATAATGGCCGTGTCTTTGTATGTCTAGATGAATCCAATCTATGAATGGCTGTCATTTCGAGTCGAGTTAGGTGAGGAGGAAGCTGTAGATCGTGGTTAGTGTCTGCTTACGTGCATATACAATACTCCCCAGGGAATATTCACTATGGCTACCTATATATGTCTGGTTATAACTATATGGAAAAGTCTTCTAGTATTTTGCCGTTGGACCTAGAGTGACAAGCCCGACATGTCTATATTGTAGTAGGTACTGCATATTATTCTCATTCTTGTATTTATATAGCCATTTATTATCCATCTAGCTATAACACTGAGAAAATTCTATGAAAGATATCTGCTGGATCATCCCCATAGATGAGATGCCTTTGCTAGGCAGAGCCTTTTTGCTTGCTAGCTCAGGCCTTCTCTTGATAGATTGAAAGCCAATTTCTCTTCTTGACTCTCCCCAGTCCTTGTTTAGGCCTCAACAATATCTAAGTTACTATTCTTATACTAAAAGTGAGGCCGCGTAAGAAAAGATCTTCCAATGGAACGCGGAAAACCCTGGAAACCGGTTGACTAATCCAGGAACTGCGCCACTCCAGGGCTGCAACTCTACGATCCCGGCGCTTCCTCCCTCTTGATTTGTATCTTTCTATCAAACCTCTCTTTATTGTTCGTGGCTCTCGAGTACACACCGAACCCGTCCGAGGAACAGCCACATCCACATCCACCTCCACATTCGCAGCGCAATTTCCCCAACCAACACTAAGTCTGACATCCTCAAGGAACTCCGCATTCACTCCCCACCATGTCTTACAACAAACCCGTAAGTGCAAGAACAATCAGTCGCAAGCATCCTTAAAACACATATTCTAGATACTAATTTCGTCCAGACAAGCCCACCACCCTCCTACCCTGCCCAGGCCCACGACGCAGGCCCATACTACCAACAACCGCAAGGCGCCGCGGGCGACTACTACGGCGGTCAGCCCCAACAACAGGGCTACTACCCAACCCAGCAAGGCTACGGCCAGCCACAGCAAAATCAGCAGGGCTATTACCCCCAAGGCCAGCCGATGTATTATCCACCGCAGCAGCAGGGCGGCTACCCCCCTCAACAGCAGGGATACTATGCCAATGACCGCGGGAACTCCGGCGGTGGCGCAGGTGGCATCTGCGCGGGTATCATGGCTGCGATGGCCTGTTGCTGCTGTTTGGATATCTTGTTCTAGACCTACTTTTGGTCTTGGCTTTTAATACGCGACTACGCTACTTTGGTTTGGGTTTGGTTGGTATCGGAGCGTCTTGTCCTGTCGATATGCCGTGCACGCACTGTACTCTTGAAAAGAATATCGAGAGATAAGACGCTGGCGTTTCCTGAGATTGGCTTTGGACACTCAGGAACTGGCGCTGGCTTGTGAGCCCTGGGATGAGAAGTGATCTCAGGGTCTGATTTTTTTTTGCTCCTCTCGTATATATCCTTGGTTTTTATTACTTTATCGCTGGCGCAAAACAGGATATGGCGTTGTTGGATCCTGGGGGCTGGGGCTCAATTGTATTAGCTTTTTAATTTACACTACCTTTTTTTACACTCGACCCCGTTTATGATCTACCTAATTCATCTCTGCCGCACATGTATACATACAACCCGGCCCCAAGATAAAAGCACGAAGAGATTTATAGATATACTGGCGAGCGGCTTCGATGGCGTGGTCTACGTCTTTTGGAGAGACCGCATGGCATTTTTGCATGGTTAAGAAGAGGTTATTTGAATAACGGAATGACCTACAGGCGAAGATTCCAGTTTCTGGATCTTCAGTCAGGATGCTGTTGAGTAAAAATAGACTAAGTAAATTCGATGAAGCCGGAAGGCTTATATACAGTGGGACCTCTGAAATATTGGGCTAAACCTTAGTACCCAGATAATACCGCCCTCCAAATTCTGCCGGTTCTGGCAGTCTAAAATCCTAATATAGTTAGCGTGTAGGCACGTGATTCAGCACTAAGGGTCAGCAGTCAAAGGTATGTACCTAAGGAGACTACCAAAAAAGACGACTAGAAGGACATGTAAAAAGACTATCGGAGAAGACTACCTAAGAAGGCCACTAAAAAGACTACGACCGTATTGGCGGCCGACTATGTATTATTATAGCTGTATGTTTGAAAGGGAGGCGGTATGTAGGGCGGTATACTTAGGTACAAAGTCTAGCCCAATATTTCGGAGGTCCCACTGTGCCTAATACGCCTCAGTTTACTCCGTAGTTTCCTCTCACTTCTTTTTTCCCTTTGTACTCCTCTCAGATCATAATAATGGAATTCTAATTCTCTACACACAGAGTTATAGAACCAAATACGTCGAAGACTGGAGATCAAGGAAGTTTACGCACTGCGACTAAGTTTCAGTTCATTCACAATCGCTTGAGGCTTCTGGCGGTATGATGGTGGATGAGGGACTAGACCTCACACTGGCAGAACAAGAAGAAGCCTTGACACCAATTCTTCAACAACTGTAACACCTGTGTCCACTATATCATATGCAGATTTTCCACCTACACCTCGCAATATACGATATCGAGTGGAGCGCACAGCCACAGTACTCCTCAGCACCCAATTCCCTATGACTCAAAGCCTAGGGTCGTCGTCCGGCGTGCTGCCAGCGATCGCGACTCCTCCCTCAAGTTCTCCATCTTCGTCGAGAAGGTACTCTACTCCACGCATTTGCTTTTGGGAGTTTCACCATGGGCTACGTATTGGGGTCCCATCGGTAACCCACCGAGCGACCTGAGCTCTCAAGTACGACGCAGCGTATCATTTCGACGACCTGGAAGCATTGACAATGATGCTTTCTCCGATCGAGCCTAGATCCTCAGCTTCGCCTTGGAACAAGTTCCCAAGGGCATCCTCCATCCGGTCGATCGCAAGGAGGGCCGGGTCTATCTTTTCGTTGATCTCGGGCTTCGGCTAGTCTTGTGCATGTCTGTTTGCATTTCGTCAGCCCATACCGAACACAGTGAATGGCAGCATTTACACGAATATGAAGAACAACTGGCGTTCCTGCTGCAGGGATCAGTCTGGGAAGAATGGAAAAATCGCCCCGAAACGGAGAAGAACGGACTACTGCCGCTCCTTTCCCAGACAGCCCCGGGCTTAGAGAATCTCGATCTCACCATGTGTCCCGCCGGTATGGATTTCTCTTCACTATGCCGACAGTCTCCTGTCTCTTCTTAAGTAGAACCAACCATCCGGAAGATATGGTGCTGGTTCCTTCGAATTAGCAGCAAAAATGTATATGCATAAGCGGAACGATACTACCAGTATGCAAATCCCAACCTTCGACGGTGCCTCAAAGTTTTGGGATTTTTGGGGCGCGTTGTTGAACACCGTGGTTATTGCACTATGTGCTTTAGGAGCATTTTGGCTCCTTAATAGATTTCTGAAATGGAAAATATCCCGAAGGAGGTAATATCCCTCCCTTGCTTTTTGAAAATTTCCCGGTACTGATGATATAAAATAGAAATGAGCCTTCTCCTGAAACTATACTGCGAGCAGCAACAAATCCCAACACATTCATCTAGTTTCAGGCTCTTTGGGATCACTTCCACTCCTCTACACGTAAGAATATCCTATACATGGTGATTGGATACCATACTGAGGAGCTTAAGAACTAATTGCCCCTCCTTAATCTAGGTCCCCAAGCCCCCAATGAGCAGGGTCAGAATTCAAATCCCCAGGGGCATAACTCAAATGGCCAGGGTGATGGCCGAAATACTCAGTTGGTGGAACTTGTCCAGTGGGCGGGCAGGGGAGATGGTCCGTTAAGCCAGACAGTGGTGCCAGGGGGGCAAGAACAGGCTACGGGTGGCCATAATGAAGGAGATAAATAGCCAGCCATTCCACATTCCCTCTTGGGTATACCCTCTCGCCGCCAGATCTTCCTACTCCTACTACGAGCACAAACAACCAATCTTTGCTCGTACAGCTGGCTGCGACTATAGCAAAGGCAATCGGCGGAGGTTGAACTTGGGCGCAGCTATTTGCGATTTCGGTACGGCAGTTTCTTGAAGACATATATTATTAGACAAAAAGCGGAGCTTTCTCCTGAAACCCGGGGTCAAGTTTATAGTCGTGAATAAGAACTTTATATTATCATTTGAGTAACCGTGCGCTTGCAAGCCTTCAATAACCAAGAACGTGGTCATTAACAAGGACATGCTCCTCTCGCAATGCCTCCGCATCCTGTGTCTCAAACCTGAAGTTCCAGAGCTTCTCAACCTCTGTCAACTCGGCCTTATTTTTATGCTTGAGTGGTGTATATGGATCATTATTCATTCCCTTGGAGCTTCTTCTCCCAGCATGCTGCATCACGACAGGAGTGACTGCCCATCGGATCTCCTCGTTCTCATTTGCAAATTCCTCCGTAAGCATATCGACATACCCCAGGCGCTTTCTTTCGTACAGTTCGGTAAGGTCTGGGATCCGCGAGCGTGGAAAGACAAAGGCTTGCGAGCAGCAGCCAAACCGGGGCATTTGATGAACGCCGTCTGGTATCGGCATCATAGTGGCGCGACCGGTAGCAAAGAAAAGCCCGATGAGGAGAGGTGTGCAGACGCCGCTGAAGAGGAGGATGGTTTCGTTGGAGAGGTGCGATGCTAATCGAGGCTCGTATCGTCTGGCGCCTAAGCAAGTACAAGTGACCAATAGAACAGTAAGGATCGAGTAAAAAAGATAGGTTGACCATTCTTCCGAGTTCCAGCCGAGTAGTTCTTCAGTGTAAAAGAGACGGAGATAGAGCCCTAGGTCAAGCAGATACGTCAGTTACAAAGGATCTGAAAAGATGGCATTAATGGTTGAAAACAATTCTTGGGAAAACCCACAGTTCGATCCTCCGATTTCCTTGGTCTGCTTCTCTGCAGACGCCAAAGCCTCGCGCGTACGATGGTACCATCCATCGAGAGCAAAGACATCGTCCTCGAGCATGACAGTGTATGGGGTATTGACTGCCTCACATGCTTTCAGCAGATATGTGTAATCAAAGAGAGCCTTCTCACGCCCGGAGACTTTCGCCGTGTCTGTCTCGAGGGATCGAATGTGATCAATATCTACCTCTGCGGGGTTGTATAGCAAGACTTGGTCCGGCAGTTCATGCAGCCAAGGCTCTGAATAGGCTGGATGCTGAGAGGGATCCGTGTGTGCAATGAACAATATAAGATGGATGTCGGCGCGCTCTTCTTCACTTAAACCATCCAGGACTGTTCCTACGGCAGTTTTGAAATATCTCACACCATTTCGGGCGATAGATGCAATACCAACGCATAATCCGGGCTGTGATGAGGCCTTTGGCGTAGACCGCATTGTGGCATTGTTCACAGACTCAATATAAGAGTCCGCCTCGTGCGCTCTCACTGAAGAATAAGAGGCATCATATGCAGTCCAAGGCTTGAAAAATATCGAGCCTGGGTCTCGAGAAGAAATGGTGCGCGCGTAGAATGCGAGGAGAGAAAAAACTGCAAGAAAGTAGAGAAAGATACGGAGCAGACGGGAGCCTGCTGCAGCAGCTGATGGTTTCATATCAGGTATGGTCCTTGGAGGGACAAGTACATATAAACAAAAGCAATAATTAAGCGTCAGAAGACAAGATCCAACACCAAATACGTAGACGTAGACACGAGAATGTGATTGACATGGAACTTGCCAGTCTCGGGGTCAAATAGCCCCCACGACTGATCTACATATGGCCCCAAATGGCCCCAGTAGATGATCCACCGTCATAACAAGAACTCGGTTAGATTCAGATGAGGTTGCCAATAGACGTAAGCGGCTTGGCCGATTCCCCACTGCCTGTCGTGGAGAGAACGGGAAATTGATTAGATGGATACACTCGAACCTCGCATAAAAGTCACTTATGCACCCGAACTCATATGATCAGCGGATTGAATAACAAATCCGACAAGAAGGTTACATCATCTCGCTTACCGTGGGTCTGAAGTAAACATGGGCCTTCGCGCTGTCCGTTCTGGCTTGCTAGCATCGCTCCTGGTGTCCTTGACCGGAACAATATACCTTCCCATTGACACTTGGTGCACAGCACCACAGTAAAATAAGTGGAAGGATGCATTGATTCAATCAAGGAGTTTGTTTATTGAATGTTTGTACTTGGGTCAAAGCCTGCGATACTATGCACAACTCCTATACACTTGGGTGCCTGGCGAGGCGACGCATTGGCCGACTGGATATAAACAGGATGAGCTATTTCGTGGGGGCCTACTTGAAAGGATTCTACGATAGGTAAACCCCGCTTCCTCTACCGACAGCGTCAGCATCGCGAGAGTTCATCGGAGTTCAGTCCATCCGTGTTCCGGTCAGAGATGGTTATCAAGGCATATGCACAGGTCATGAAGTCCAGCTATAAAAGGGCCTTATTCCACGGTGAATCTTTGGGCCAATCTTCTCCTCAAAGCAATCATCTCTACTTCACAACCTGCGTTGTATATTACTCTCAGAATTCAGGATTCTACCTTGTATGTTCGCATTCTGGAGGCCTGGCCTGGGGACCTAGCAGCCAGGCATAACTAACAAGACCGAACACCTATAGCACGATGATTTTCAAGTCCACCTTCCTCATGGCAGGCGCTCTATTCATGATGAGCGTTCGCGCCGACTGCGGTACCCCGGTCGTTACTTGCGAGACCACCGATGGCAGTCCCGACGCTAAAGACGTCGAAGATGCGATGGGCTACTGGCGCCAAATCGCCGGCCTCGGCAAAGATACCTGCGGTGATTCTGGTTGTGCTCAGCCCCATGGCTCGGGATGCCATGACTCTTCGGTGACATCCGGTACCGCCAACATCGTTCTGTGCCAGGATGACTCGTCGTCTTCGACGGCCATGTGTGGCGATTGCAATTGCATCGCCGGCTATCTGCAAGCTGTTATCGATCAGTGTGAGAACAATGGCAAGATCGGCGGATATGCCCATGTGCCTATGGGCAGCAACTACATCAACTATGAGTTTGTCCACACTTAAAGAGATCGCTTCAGGAACTTGAAATACGCATGTATATACTTCGGATATAGGGCTTATGGTGGCCCGGCGCTACCTAGACCATCTCGGGTGGCGTGTGGGGGGTACCTCGAATATATGCACGTTTATACGTTTAGAATTTTTCCTTGAAAGCTTATGTCTGCGCCAAGTGATCTTCCGTAGACAATCTTTCCGCAATTTTCTGTTCTGACGAGGCGCATCAAGGCAGAGCGATGCATCTGTCAGGAACAAATAGTGCTCGTATCTCGGGGCCATCTCTCGATGCAATGGGAAAAATGTCTCATACGTTAGTGCCGCCTTGTGTCTGTCACGGGTCATTTTCGCCAAAAAGTAGGGGGAAAAACACCAAACCAAACCAAAAAGCGAAAGAGCACACCTGCGCTATCACACGCTATCCTTTAGACCCCCACTATCTTCAACTATCCATATATACAACATATTGCATGCTATAACACCGCCAAATTCGGTATTGAATGCTCCATTATAGCCGAGAGAACGTTCCACGGCCACGGCATATATTCTTTACCATAAACCCCGTATTACAGTAAGTTCGGCCTCAGGAGGCGCGTTCTTCCTCAAGATTCACTGTCGGTCCGTCCCGCCTAGGCCGTACAATATACCTACCTAGGTAGGTAGTCCCGAGGTCCGTATCTTCCGCGCAAATTTCCAATCGAGATCGTCGCCCCACCGGTGTCTGTGCGGCCCGTTGCGGGAAGCCGGACGCCATTACAACATACATATAAATTCATTTTTCCTACAGGGCTGGAATTACAAAAGGATGCTCCGTGTCATAGACACACTCAAATGGATATATGGGGTGCAGCAAGTATTCAGTTCAAGACAATGTTGGAAAGGGACGAAGGCAGAGCTCGAGGCTCTCTATACAACATCCCAAGCCATGAAAGCAGACCACCGCACCATTACAGTTCCAGACCCTCAGTAATTCGCTTGATAGTTATCTCTAGCTAAGAAAGAAAGAAAAGAAAGAGGAGACGAAACTATCTATACCGTTATAGGTTTTGTCCTAGGGTCACATGAATCACATGATCTTGTATGTAATTGACCACGTGCTGCGAGCAAAAGGCGGCAAGGCCTGAGCACGAAACCGGAAAGGGAACGCAAAGTAGAGTCAAGTACATACATATGTAGGCACATAGGTAGGTAGACCGACCCTTCCACTTCGTAATTTAGCTTACTTGTCTCTGGTAGGTTTGCCAGTTCGATATTTTTCTCGAAAGCTATTACTAGTACTGACTAGTATTCATTAGTATAAATAAAACTACTTAGACCAAGCTTCAAAGTTTGGACATAGAGTCTTGATATGGACAAACACACGACCCTAATCATCCTATAAATATCAGTATAGCTCGGCCTCAGGAGCCAAAAGTGGAATCTTTTTACAGACACTCTGTACCTTCATCCGAGCTGGTCTCACTCTGTAGGGCCGCCGTTTATACGTGGACTCCACTCAGGCTAGTAAGAGCTTAATTCAATTCAGCCTTACAATAAGATATAGTAGTGGTTTGCATTCTGTTATCATGCAATACCGTGTTATCTTGACTCTAATCTTCTAGGTATTTCCTCTGTTATAAATACTCATACGTGCTGTGGGTATTCATTCCTAGACATCCGATTTTCTCTTGCCATATACATCCAACTTGCTATACCAAGCTCCTCCCACAGCCATGCAATACAAGACGCTGATATTCTTCGCTGCGGTATTGGCTGCAGCATCCGAGGTCACAGTTGATCCCATTCTAATCCCTTACTTAGCATTTAAATGGGCTATAGACGCGATGAATAGCCCTGAACCAACTACGTGAGCCTCTTCCTTCAGATACGATACTGCCTTCGTATCCTCTATGCTCGTCGCAGGAAACGCAGGACTATGGCATGGTACAGCAACCTCCCTAAGACCGTTCAAGAATGGGAATCTCCACATCTTACTGCGAGCGTTTCTTACGCGTAAATAGCAACCCAAGACTGGCCCACCTTCTCTGACTCTTCCGCAACCGCTACTGCTTCATCTACTTGATCTTCGAATATCAGTGCAAGTTCTGTCCGGACGGGTAGTGCCCCTGCTATTACTGGAAATATTATTATGGGTCTTGCTGGTGCGGCTGGATTTCTGGTGTGGTTGTTCTTTGATGTCTAGATCGTTGGAGAATACCATAGCAGGATGGAACTAGCCGTGCATTTATTACTTTCATTATATACTCATTTTAGGCATTTGCATATGTAACACTTTTCCCGACATTATCAATCAATAAAGAATAAATCATAACACATAAGGGTATCGCATCTCAAACCTCCAAACAAAACACTAAATCCCAAATCACCGCTGACTACTATAATCACTACCCCCACCATAAGCAAGGGGATCAACATGCCTAACCCCACCCCTCCTCGACCTCCTTGGCGGACGCGGCGAAACATCAGAAGGCACACTAGACTCCTCATCCTCCTCAACCTCAATAACGTCCTCGTCGCCAGTGGTAGAAGTAGCCAAAGACTCCTCTACAATGACGCGATCATGTCTCGACGACGGACGACGCCGATAACTATCACGGAAACTATCCCTTTCCTCGGCGACCTCGATGAGGTCGCGTCGCCGTCGCGCAGCGGCCGAGTCGCGTCGACTGCGCACATCCACGATCTCTTCTTCGTCCATGGACATCGACATCGATATCGATGATGAGGTTGGCGCTGCGACGCCGCCTCGTGCAACGCCCCCTGGGTTCACCGCCAGAAAGAGTACGTACATTAGCAGTACGAAGCCTGCGACGCTGCCCAGTACGATCCCCACTACTGTGCCTGCAGCCGGGCTTGTGTTGAGACGCCCGTAGGTTGACGGGATTGAGATTGTTGTGTAGCGCTTTTGGAGGGAGGTGTCTGTGTGCAGGAGGTTTGGGTTTAGGTCTCTTGTGTCGAGGTTGGGTTTGGTTGGATCTAGGTCGAGGGCTTCGAGGGGGTGGGACGACATAGTGTCTGGTCTTTAGTTGTTGGTTTTCGGTTGTTAGGGTGGGTAGACGTCGAGATGATTGTGAGAGGGTTTGGGTATTCCGATTCGAGCAAATGGGAGACTTGAGGTCAGCTTGCGGGCTGAACTGCGCTTGTGGGGTTTGGTGGTATATGCGGTGTCAGAGTGGGTTTTGTTGGAATTATGGGAAATATGGAGTATGGAGTAAATGTCCAAAGCTATTAAAAATGATAAATTGAAAAACGCAAGGAAATAAAAAAATGTCCAAGCAAAGAAGAGAGGAGGTTGGGGGTGGCTGGGATCTGCGGAGAAGTGGGGATGACCTTTGAAGCCCTACTTTTTGATACTTCGGACATTGTGGACAGTCTAATTATCATTACAGGGTATATTCATAACACTAGAATATGAGTACTTTGACTCATTCTCTTTGTATTGTATACTCTCGGAACTATTTATCTACATACTCCCCAACACCTAGTAAGCCCCCTTACGCTTCTCATACTTAGGCTGGTCCACCGACTCAACCTTCAGCGCCGTCAGCACAGGAGTAGTATGAATCAAGTCGAAACTCTCCAACTTGGCACCGTCCGACTCAAGCACCCACAGACTCAACCCCAAATAGTTGGTACCCCGGTAGTTGAGAATACCCTCGGGAACAGGGAAGCTCGTCTGGGGACCAATATTGTTCACATACTTGCCGTACTGGTACCCGTTGACATAGAGCTGGACACGATAAGCCGCTGGCGACGATGTGGAGTTCCCGAAGTTAAAGTACAGAGGAACATCCCAGCCCTCCTCGATGTTCAGATCGAAGCTTGCACTGTAGAACTTGATTCCAGGCGCCGACAGGCCGTCGAAGGGGCTGTCGGATTTCCAGCTCTGGGTCGGCGGCTGGGGCTGGTGCAAGCCCTGGCGCTCGGCGTAGAGACCACCTTCATTGAGCGGGCCGCGCACTTTGTCTAGGTAATCCTCGCCGCCCAGGTTGCCGGTCAGCTTCCAGGTGATGTCACTAGCGGAGCGGCCGGACAGTTCATAGTTGAGGATACCGCGCGGGTTCTTCATCTGGTCTTCGCCGATGACCCAATTTTCATTTAGGCCCATGTTGTCTACGACCACGGTGAGCACGTACGACTCGTCCTTCTTCAGGGTTGGTAGTGTGTAGGTTCCGTTGTGGTCGTCGTCGGTGTCAATTCCACCCCATGATCCGATGTGGTTCTCGTTCAGCCAGATGGAGCTGCCAAATGCGCTGCCACCTTGGGTCTGCACGAATAAAGTCTTCTCGTCACCCGTTGCGACGAAGTGGCCCCGGAAGAGAAGGGTTCCGGTGTGGAAGCCGTAGTCAGAGGCGAATAGCGAGGTTGGAGTCTTGAGTTTAAAGATGCTGTTTTTGGTGGCTTGGTCTGCGGAAACCCATGCGGAATCATCGTATGAGGTTTGGACCTCGGGAAGAGTATCAATAGACTTCCACTTCAGACTCTTCAGAGTCGGCAGCTCGACCTTCGGCGCTTTGTAAGCGACGCTGCTAGACCAGATGCCATTCTTGTCGACCTTGACCTGCGCTTTCTTGCCGTTGATGACGAGGTTCTTGGCCTTGGGTGGGGCGCCAATCACCTCAATCGGGGTGGTGGCGTTGAAATCAGCAGTGAGATGGAGGTCGTCGCCCTGCACAAAAGCAGTCCGCACGAGGTAGCCGGCCTTGACGATGATGGATGAGGCGGCAGCCTTTTGGGAGCTATACCCAGGGCTTGTTCCCTTGGTAGGGACCTGAGGGACCCAGTAGTTGTAGGCAGAGTTCCGATCTAGTAGCTTAGTTAGTTATGATGAAGCAGGTATCTGAGAGAGCACTTACCCAGAAGAACAATCTTCAGATCACCCACTTGCACGATACGGCGAGTAGTGTCGACGTCCCAGCCGATAACAACCGCCTTGCCCACCTGCTTAGTGGTGATGCTCGATGATGATCCTTCAATGACCGAGGCTTTCGACTTGGAAGATACAGCCAACTCGTGGTGCTCACTAGGGCCGCCGTACAGCACAAGAATCTTAGATTTACCAGACTTTGTCCAGGTAAACACCTCAGCAGAGGAATAGAGGATGTTGGTGCCCGCCACATCATAGTCAACGACATGAACCTTGGAGTCGCGGCCACTGAGAGTAAGGCTTCCGCCAAGCTGGGGAATAGTCACTGTACCGGCGCTAGTAGGAACCTTGAGTTTGTAGTCAACGGCCTCTTGGCTCGAGTAGTCGGAGTGTCGGACGACGAAGAAGGAAGAAGCCGTTTTGTTGCCTCCGAGCAGGGGAGTCACGGCTAGATCAGACGAGGTGGTGTACTTGGAAGTGGTCAAGGCTCCTGGTGTCGAGACAAGGTATGCCGGTGACACTCTAGCAAAGTTGGCAATTAGCTTCAGCTCGCTGTACTTCTCGCGGGTGACGTTGCGAGATTCAGTAATCGGGGAACCATAATCATAGGATGTGTATCCACCGGGGTGGCCCAGGTTTCCCCAATTGGTACCACCAAAGGTCTATAGAGGTTAGAATCGGTGACCATAATAGGAGATCCAGAACATACCATGTATAGGTTGAAGATCGCAACTCGGAAGCTGAGGTTGTTCTTATAGAACACTCTCTCGAACTCATGGTTCAGAAGGGCAGCACACTTCGTGAACCCGACACCTCCCCAAGGATCGAAGGCACCAGCTTGGAACTATACTCCAGTTAAATGATTGATAATACACACAGAGATATTCATATATCTTACCTCAATCAGAGAGTATGGAGTAGAAGGACTCTGTTTCATGTGTGTGGTATAGAAATCAGTGGGCAGTTTACCCTCTGGCCAGGTCGAAGGGTTCGCGCAGTCAAATCCAAGAGGGTAATTGTCATGTCCGTAGATATCCACAGCCCCCTCGCCAGTTCCAGGGGCATTGTGACCGCCAGCATAGGCATCGTTGCTGATAATAGGCACGACAATTCCAGCCTTGTGAGCCTGGTCCTGCACGTATTGCATAAAAGCGCCATCAGGGAAATCTTCGTATCCGCAGCACGCGCCACTGTACTCATTCTCGGGTTGGAAAAGAATGATAGGGCCTCCGTTGGTGATTTGACCCTTGGCCATGGTTGCGGCAACATTGGCCATGTAGCTAGTTAATGTCAGTATTCACGGTGGTTCCAATTTTGTATCAGGGCAGAATCTCGTACTTGTCTGTTGCCTTCAGGAAGTCTTCATCACTGCTTCGCAGGGTCCCATTCACGCGCTGAAGCCATCCCGGGAAACCACCACCCGATGCTTCAGCATTGACGTAGGGACCAGGTCGCGCCAGAAGATAGATGCCAGCCTCTTTGGCGGCGTCGAAGAATGGCTCCAGAGCGAAGATTCCCTCGGCAGTATACTCACCAGGCTTACCTTCCATTAGGGCCCAATCGGTATAGAAAGAAACGCAGTTGAATCCTAGAGCCTTGATTTTCTGGAACACATCAATCCACAAAGATGGAACAGGCAGACTGCAGGGGTCTCGATCAGTCTCCAATTCTTTGGACAAGTAAAAGCTAATTGATGCCTTTTAACTTACCGATAAGGGTGAATTTCACCACTAAAGAGCATGATTCTCTCGCCATTGACAAAGAGAGACTTGTCATCCCAAGTGACCTATACAATGTGCTTGTCAGTACAACCATCTGGATCCAAAGGCCAAACACAACATACATATTTTTGGAGCAAGTCGCGCTTAACGGGATCCGGGTGCTCGGTGATAGTAAAACCATTCACCGAATGGCTAATGGCCGCACCAGCGGCCTGGGCCGCCAGACAGGCAATGGCCCAAGAGGACGAGAGCTTCATAACAGTCTCGGCAGTTCACACAGGGGTGAAGCGGGGCTTATGTGGACAGAGGGAAGAAGGAGCACTTGGGTTTAAGTCTAATTTTATTGCAAAATATTAAATCTAGGGGCTGCGACATTCATATAGTATGGAGACTCGGGACATCATTAGCACGAACCAAGCTAACATGCAACTGCTATACTAGTGCATTAATGGCCTGCAATTGATGTACTACCGTAGCAGAGGCCCCCTCTTTTCTTTTAAGTCAGGCCTTTCGTCATTCTCCGAGACAAATTGAGGGGTGACCCGGATGCTCCGTGGTGCATATGCGGAGAGGCCTACAGCATGTATCTGCGACCATGAGTATTTTCGGTATTGTGGAAGACGTGAGAGTTGTTCTGAATAAAACAAAAGAGATTTCCCGTAATTCTAACTGTTGGAATGTTCAACAATCTGTCTACTATAAGAGGCAATGTCAATGTGCATATATTCCAGTGTCAGCCAAAAGTGCCACGGCCATAAGCCCTTACTGTCCCCAGTAACCGGACCGAAGATCCCCAGCTCCAAGGTGGCATTTTTGCCTTGTCTTTGCCGGATATCATATGGCAGGATACTTGTCTTTCCTTTTGTACAGCTTTTCACACTATCTCAGTCCGATTTATGGAGTTATACGGAGTATGTAGAGTATCCCTTTACCAAAATGCCGATCCAATATTAACCCATTTGACCCATTTAACCCATTTAATCCAGATATCCAGATATCCATTTTAACCAGCTCGGAATCAAAAGTAAGCAATTCTCCTGCGGGGAAGTTGTGGGGGCCCGACGATCCCTGTTGTGATATCAAAGTCTACCGATGTTTCTCCGATGCAGTTCACTCGGGAAATTACCAAGAGTAGACAGAAAAAAAGGTACGGAATTCATGATATTGGCTTTTTGGTACAGCATTGAGATCCCCCATATTAGCATGTAAAATCAGAACCGTCTACACCGTGGTGTTGAAGCGATCCTCCTCATCGCCATCTTTGGTGTATGTCTCACGATCATCCACGTCGTCCTGCGCTTCCTGTCCAACCGCGGCATTCTCTTCCTTCAACGCAACGTCCTCAGCCTCGGCGGTCGGCTCAGTCTCGCCACCCTGCTTCTGCGTGGTGTTGATCAGAGGGGTGGAGTCATTGAAAATACGCAGCAACATGGCACGGCGTTCTTCCTTGGGAAGCATAAGGTTCAAAGAATGGAGAGATCGCCACAATGGCAGAACCATGGCCTCACTGTAGATTATGTTAATAAGATGCAAATATTAGTAAAATAAATGTAAAGGGGAAAAACTCACGGAAGACCATCTTCTCCACCGGTTGCTTGAATGCGAAGAATACTGCATCCCATGGGAATATCCTTCACTTGCTCGCCAATCTCGCCCAGAGCCTTCCAGCCATCGTCGGTGACCTTGGGGAACATCTCCACAAGGAGGCGACGCAAAGTCTCCCTCTTAGTCAGGACGACGGACCGTTCAGGGCCCAGCCAAGGCTCGACGATTTTCAAGCCATCGGTTTGAACACGCCATCTGCAGACATTCTCGCGCTGCGCATCCTGCTTGACGAACATCTTCACACCGCAGTGGACGAACTTCATGCCCTGGCCTTCATTGCAGGTAAGAATGTCCCGGCCCAAGGCACTGGTGTAGTAAACTGTGCGGGTGGGGAGACCTTCGGCATTGCGAACCATGAAGCGATCACGGGGGAATCGTTCCGACAGCTTGTAGAATTCGTAGATGGAAACAAGCTCCTCATGGTTGGGATCAAGGTACTTGAACGGCTCCTCTTGACGGGGACCCTTCTTCTTAAAAGGCTGTGCAGTAGCCGCGGAGAGAACAGGTGTGCTGTTACCAGGCGTTTCAATGCCAGTTCCCACGGCAGGCGCTGGGGGGTGCACGGGTCGGTCACCGACAAGGACCTCTCTACCATCGTCGAGCTTGGTCCTCTTAGCAGGAAGTTCCTCTTCGAGGTCGTCTGCATCCCGCTTTACGGGAGCGACAGGGGTTGGGTTAAGAGTAGCAGAGAACGGGAGTTGATGGGCGGCCTCAGCGACAGAAGCATTCTTTGCGAGTTCGTCCCGGGCCTCTTGGTCGGGAGTGACCAATTCATCCAGTGAGTCGAGCTTCTCCAGGGGCTTTCCGTCAGTCTCGTTCTTCTTAGAATCAAGCTCTGCGGCGAGAGCTGCAACGGAAGCCTTGGGGATAACATTACTGCTCTCCGGCTTAGCCTTGATTTCGGAGGTCTTCTCAAGGACGGTGATAAAGAAACCACCAGTGTCCTGCTGGTGAGGGTAAACACGCATGCATCGGTCAAGGGGCAGGTTGGCAGCCTCGCCTGTCGGGGCGAACATGCCCTCTGCAAGTCTGGCAAGACCATTGATGCCCTCCTGGTCTCGATGCTCCTCAACCTCCTGCCAGTTGTTCCACATGCGGCCCTCTCGGTCCATCACTTTCCAGTTATGTAAGCCGGAAGCTCTTTTGAGGCCGGGCAACTCCTGGCTGCAATCGACGATCTTAACGTTGGCAGCGCCACCGCAGCGTTCAATTGCGGAGGCGACAACAGCCTCGTTCTCCACAGGGTTCAGACTGCAGGTTGAGTAGACGACCCGTCCGCCGACCTTCAGCATCTGCAGAGCACGAACCAAGATCCGAGACTGAGTGCTGTAAAGTCCCAAAGCATTGCCAGGGGTCCAGTCCTTCCAGACACCAACGTTCTTGCGTGTGGTACCATCACCAGAGCAAGGAACATCTGCCAGAATGCGGTCGAACTTCAAGTATCTGTTCTTGGGTTTGCTGCCGTCGGCAGTGGGCAGAGGAGGCAGCTTGATGGAAGGGAACATTGTGGCATCGTGGTTGGTAACGATCAGGTTGGGCGAGCTCAGGCGCTTCATCTGGTGAATAAGCATGTGAGCGCGCTTGTAGTCGCTATCGTTGGCAATCAACAGGCCGGTGCTTCGGCCGTCGTCGTTCAGTCCTTCGGGGCCGAGGGGTTCGGGTCCAGCAGTGCCGTTCTTGATCTGTTCAGTGACTTGTGCAATGGCATCCTCCTCGCCTGCATGAAGCAGCTCCATCAGCTGCGCAGACTTGCTACCCGGCGCAGCGCACATATCCAACACAGTCATGCCAGGCTTAGCGTCGATAAGGAGAGGAGGAATCATGCTGACAACCTCCTGGCGGCTGATGTTTCCGACGTCGGTCTCGGCGACAAGGAATTTCTGGAACGAAGCAAAGGGCGCAAATCGACGGATAACGTTCTTAGGGGTGGTCATGGACCAAGCGAGCTGATCTGGGTACCATGAAACTGGGCGGGGAGGCTCGACGAATCCGTCCTCGTATTTGATAGAAGTGATTTCGGGAATGTGGTGGTCGATAAGACGCTGCTGAACAGCCAGCGCATGTCTAACAAAAGTCACACAACAGTTAATATCAATTGAAACCTTCCAAAGCGCGAATCGCAAAAAAAGACCAGTTGTGACTTACCCTCGAGAACCGGTGAAACGGAAGCTGTTGGGAAGATCCTTGCGCATGGTAGCCCAGAAAATCTCCTTTTCCTCCTCCGGGAGGAACTCGGGTTCATTGTAGTAACGCTCGAACTTCTCATTCTCTCTAGTGATATCTTGCCATTGAGCGCGCGTACGGCCTGCGCCGCCGCCACCGCCGCGGCCTTTACCACCCTGCAAGAGAGGAGACACTGTCAGTACAATAAACACCTCACATAGCTCGTATGGAAGATAAAATTACCTTTTTGCCGCCGCGTTTTCCCATTGTTATGATGTGGTAAGAGTTACAGGAAAGTGTACTTCAAACAAAATGCCTTCAAAAAATCTCCCGATCAGATGCGGGATGGTTACGTAATCACATGATCGACCGCCGCAGGTGGGCAGAGTCGAAACATGATCCTCAGCTCCAGAGTGGGGAATTCCGCGAGATATTGTTTGGTGTCCTGATTGTGTCTTTGAGCTGGGTACCGGCGAAGTGATTCAGTTATGATCTGCGGTCCTGGAGTCGGGAATGGTGGATTGGTCCATTTGAAATCGATGTACTCCGCTGACATCTCCGCGAGCCACCTTTCGACTCGGAAAATGAATCTGTCGGTGTCAATCGTGTCGAAGAACTTAACTGAAGATACCTCCTGTTTTGTCTCCATCCAGAGCCGTCTGAATCGCGTGATAGCTGCCTTGTCAAAGGGGTCGACCAACTGTGCTGGCTCGTCACCGTTGCCAAAGAGGGCCAGCTCCCGAGCTTGCTCATTGGTGGCTCGGATACATACGGTATGTAGGGAGATAATACATGTCTCCATTGAGGAAAGGACTTCCCATACCAATGACTTTGGGATATCGGACCTATTACGGAAACGCAAAAAAGGGTGGACGACGTCCGCACTGATAGAGACCTTTTTGCACAGAATAGGGACTTTCATCAAGTCGAGCAGGTCATCCTCCAGTCTGCGTCTTTGCTGGTGTGTGATAATCTCAGGAGCGTTGAAGTGAATAATCTCAGTAGACTCCCACCACCATCGACTGTCCGTCATGCAATCCGGCGCAAGAGCAACACCTTTGGGGAGCTTGAAATTGGCCAAAGCAATTCGGCGGGATTCCCTACAGACATGAGCCATGGCTGGATACTTCCTGTTAAGGATCCATGCCTGTCTGAGGTCTTCCTCTGGTAAGATATCTGGGTCGGACGGTTCTCCGATCTCAACGACTCGCGCTGGGAGCGCAAACTCCCAAACCAGCAGCCGCAACTCGGCTGGCAAGGTGGCGAATCGCTCCATGACGAGAGAACCTCAGTCACTAAAACACCTCAGTTATAAGAAGACAGTACGGGAACGCAGTGAGGAGGAAATAATCACCAAATGAAGATATTGAGGCCACATACAATAGTTACGAATTGAACCGAGCCAGCAGAGATGCCAATCGTCAAAGTAAAGTACCTAGATAGATACTTAGGGATTGAGATCTCGATCACGGCGGAATAGAGCAAGCGAAGGGTAAATGATGAATTTGAAGAGCCGTGAGATGGCGGAAACACGAGAACCTCGGGTTTGATGTGTAGGAAAGCGCAAGCGGTTAACGTTGGAAGAGAGCGACGAGGATGAAGCACACTAGGCGATGGAGGCAAGTACAATGGCGACGGCGACGACGACGACAATACGCTGGGAAAAAGCAACTTCGCAGTGCACTGGAAGAAATAGAACAAACAAAGGAGATAATTGGTCTGTTTGCTGCAAAGGCAGCAAACTATATAGTCTACTATGGCAAACCATTAATTGCTATTTCACACACGAATTTGGGATCTAACAGCCCAAGGCAATGATTGATAGTACATTCAAATCAAAGCCGCCAAAAATCCAGTTTTCCTGGAGCATTCAGCAGCTATTTCACACGCGATCATACCCTAGAACAACTTAAGAGATCATGCGGGACATGTCTCCACGGATGCGCTGGTAGTCGAGGACACCCTCGATGCTGCCGACAGCGCTCATGGCGAGGTCCTGATCCCACAGCTTGCGGGTAGCGAAGTCCATGACGTCCTTCTCGGTGATCTGGCTGACAGTACGCTCAATATCCTCAGCGCTCAGGCGGCGGCCAGTGGTGATGATCTGGCGACCGATGTCCTCAGCGACAGCAGTGGTGCCATCGAGAGACAGGAGGATAGAAGCCTTAAGCTGGGCCTTGGCACGCTCGACCTCGGCGGAGGTGACGTTGTTGCACAGGCGAGACCACTCACGGAGAGTGAAGTGGATCAGGTCATCGAGCTGAGTAAGGTTCTCGCTGACAAGGTAGATACCCCAGAGACTAATATCAAGTCAGCATGTTTTCGATCAAATACATGGATTATCAACAAAACTTACCCGGTGTCGCTGTAGCTGGTGGAGAAGCTCATGAAGCTGTTAGCGAGGTTGTGGTGGCTGACGTGGGAGCTGAGCTTGCTGCCGAGGAAGGGCGACTGGCCCATGGCACGGTCCCAGTTACCGACAATGGCCTGGGTGACCAGAGCGGTGAAGTAGTCATCATCCTTCCAGCTAACACCCTCGACGGCGAGAGCGATGTGAGCGGAGGGGATGGTGTCGTCGCGGAGACGGACCTCGGAGCCGATGAACTCGGGGGTGCGCTTCTGCTCGGCAGTGAGGGCCAAGGCAGCGGAGGTAGGGGGCTTGCTGGGGAGGCCACCGAAGTGCTCCTCGGCGAGTCTCACGAGCTGCTCGTGGGGAATGCCACCAGCACCGACCAGGACCATGCGGTCAGCAGTGTAGTTGGTCTTGATGTAGTCGGTCAGGTTGTCCCGGGTGATGGTCTGGATGTTCTCCTTGGGGCCGAGGATGGTGCGTCCAAGGGGCTGGGTCTGGTAAGCGGTGGCGTGAAGGTGGTCGAAGACAACCTCCTCGAGCTGCTTGTCAACCTCCTCCTGCTCGCGCAGGATCACATCACGCTCACGCTCAATGGCACCAGCCTCGAGCTTGGAGTTCTGAAGGATATCGGCGAGGATGTCGACGGCCTTGGGGACATCGTTGTTGAAGGCCTTGGCGTAGTAGACAGTGTTTTCCCTCTGTAGTCGCGATCAGTATTTGATTTGGTAGACGTTGATGGATGGTTTCCCGGGTCGTACCGAAGTGTAGGCGTTGAGGTGAGCGCCCATGTTCTCGATCTCAAGCTCCAATTGGTGCTGGGAGCGCTTGTTGGTGCCCTAGTCATATTCATCAGATAAAAGCGCTTCGTGGTTTGAGGTTTGTGTGGTCGAACCTTGAAGGCAAGGTGCTCAAGGAAGTGTGCAGTTCCGTTGGTCTTGTCAGTCTCTGCCCGGCTACCGGCATCGATCCACACGCCGACCGTCGAGGTTTGAGCCCATGGCGAGTGATCAGTGGCGATCTAGAAGCAAGTTAGCTAAATTGCGATGTCATTGAGATGAGTTGCTTGGTCGTACAGTGAATCCGTTGGAGAGGGTGGTGGACTGGGTGGTGGACGGCAATGCAACCGGCGACGCAAAGCCACGCTTCACGGGCTGGATGGACTTCAGGGCCGCACGAGTGCGGAGAGCCTGGTTCAGGTTGAAAGCAAGGCGCCGAGAAGCCATTGAGAACGACTTGTGTAGGTGGAGGGAGGGGGAGAAGGGGGAGAGATGGAGAAAAGAGCTGATGGAGACACCCTGAGGTTGAGGTTCCGAAGTCTGAAATTGTTCGCCCAGCTCAGCCAATTACATAACCCGCTTTTCCAAACCGCCCTTGAGATCCCGAATACTTCCTTACTCTGCATTAATTCGTGATATGGGCTATAATACTGTTTAAATAGGCCTATATATTGTCTTTATCGATCTTTATCGTGTCAAAACACGATTTGGTTGATGTTGAGGCATTTCAATACGCCTTGTTTTCCGATCATTCCATTTCGGTCATCCAATTTCGTGCCTATTGATTGGCTACATGCCCTCTCATACAAACCGGCTCGCAAACTGTCTAATGTTCTCCTCCATCGAAATATCCGCTGCGAAACCCAGCTTGAAAGCACGAGCAGTATCAAATCGAGGAGTCCATGATTGCACAATCTTGTCGGTAGCAGCATCATATTTCTCCTCCACGAGAGCCCGACGCTCCTTACCACCAACTTCCAGCAAAGCATCCAACATCTGCTGGATACTGACCTTCAACCCAGGAAGATTAACAGATCTTGAGTCTCCAAATGCCTCTTTAGGCACGTCACGCGCATGAATCAAGTTCTTGATAACAGTGTGCGGCGAGCAGATCCACATCTCCGTTTCCCTGGCCACAGGCAGAATAGCCTTCTTACCATGGAAGGGCTCGCGGATTATATCACTAGCGAAGCTACTGGCAGCCTGAGTGGGCTTGCCAGCTCTTACTGTCACCGTGGGCAGACGCACGCACCGGCCATCCAAGAATCCGCGCCGCGAGTAGTCGTTCAGCAGTGTTTCAATAATGAGTTTCTGCGATCCATATGAGGAAGATGGCATGGGTGGGAAGTTTGTCTCGTCGATGACGAATCCTGGCGGTGCAAGGCCGTAGACTGCCAGTGATGATGTGAAAACCACCTTCACTCCGGGCATGGTCGCGCGTAGTCTGTCCAGAATGTATCTTGTTGCGTCGAGGTTGACGCGGATTCCCAGCTCGAAGTTGGCCTCGGAGCCGCCGGACATGATACCGTGGAGGATGTAGACTGTCTCATAGGGATTGGATGCGCTGATCAGTTCGTCGACCTCTTTGGTGGAGGTGAGGTCCGCCTTGACACAGCTAAGGCGGCTTGCGTGCTGTGCAGCTGACTCTGGGATCTCGGGCTCAACGATATCGGTGATTGTCACGGTTGTCGTGACTGGTGTGCTTTCGAGAAGGGACGCCGCCAGTTCCTGGCCGACATAACCCCCCGCACCGGTGATGAGAATCGACATGATGGGTATAGGATAACGTAGTCGGGGTAGTTAGGTCAATTAATCAGCTCAGTCTCGTTATTGACAAG
The DNA here is from genome assembly GCA_002072365.1 of Penicillium flavigenum. Taxonomy (NCBI): domain Eukaryota; kingdom Fungi; phylum Ascomycota; class Eurotiomycetes; order Eurotiales; family Aspergillaceae; genus Penicillium; species Penicillium flavigenum. The sequence continues at coordinate 367,832 of MLQL01000011.1, forward strand.
AGGGCGGTGCAATGAAATAGGAGTATATTGGACTATGTAGAACGGAAAATGGATGTGTTCCCATTATATAGTAACACACCTTGCGGGGTTGAAGCGGAACTTGTGTCTCTCCCCCACGCTCGTTCAGTCATGATAATTCCCCCGTTGGCCAATGGTATTATCATATCCCACGAATATGATCGCTTAACCCAGGTCTCACGCATCATTTCCGAGTCATTTTCTTGGTGCAAGCCTCGGTGAGAAACCCGAGTCCCGGGAGGCCCGGCGCAAGTCCGAGAATGGGATTGGGACAGCGAGATGACCTAGGGAAACATGTGAGCGAACTTTTTCACTCTTAGACGATAGTAATAGTTAGCAAAATTGTTGTTTCTTTTGTTAGGGATGTTCTAAGGCTATGTCATATATGGTCTATATCGGTTGACAGATCACACTTGCAGAACAAGCGTAGGACCCTTGAAGACTGGAAGCTACATCTAAAATACTTGCTCAAATGTTGCCGGTGAATGTTAGCAAGACTAGGATCGCTTGTATTGGCCACTGATTGCTACCTAGGTACGGATATCATACGCTAACCAGAGCTATCTCATCACCTCAGATCAAGACACTCAGTATGACACATTCCAGCGTGTAAAATTCATCGAAAAGGAAAACTAAATTTTAAGACGCAGCCAAAAGTACATAGGCGGAAATACCTGTCACAAGAAAGGTGGAAAACATTCGATACATCACAGAACACGAGACGCCGAGGGGAACATCAAAAGGGAATGGACATGACCAGAGACTAGAGATTAAAACCTTTATGCGGTGCGCTTGTAGATACCAGCGACGATGCAGTGGTCACGCTCGAAAGGCTCGAGGGTCAGCTGCTCCTTGGGCTTGATCTTCTCCTCACGCATCTTCTGGACCTCCTTAGCGAACACAACCTCGGGCTTGGCTGTGCTGTCAATACAGTTGGCCTTGATGGAGACAATGACACCACCCTCATCCTTGAGGAACATGTGGGCGTTCAATCCGACAATACGGGCCTGATCGGGCTGGGCAACATCGGCAAAGATGACATCAACCATGGGCACGAGCATACGGTAACGGAGAGGGTGACGGGCATCCTCAACGATGGGGATGACGTTGGTGCGGTGAGTGGCCATGCCGATCAGATCACGGCCAGAGCGGTGAGAGAACTCGACGGCGTAGACGTTACCAGTGGGTCCGACAATATCAGCGACGTGAGAAACGGAGGTACCGGAGGCACCACCAATGTAGAGAACCTTGGAGCCGGGCTTCATGTAGATGTCATCAAGACCACCCAGGACACCAGCGGCCAACTAGAAAATGGAAAAGGACGTCAGAAAGAAAGGACTAAGTAATAGACAGTCATGGCTATCGGGTGATATTGAATAATTCCGAGAAAAATTCAATAAAATCACCAACGATGCCATGTCTCAGGAAAAGGGAATTTACCTTAGAACGGAAGGGGTTCCAGACACGGTACTCGTGCTTGGTGACAGTACCATCCTCATTTGCGGGACCCTCAACGGAGATGCGCTTCTCGCCGTAGACAGCAGTTCCAGGCGTAAGGTTTTTGGTGACAAGCATGTCCTCCTTGCCGCCGCGAGCGACGAAGATACCGGCGTGACGGTGAGGCTCCTGTTTGCAAGAAAAAAAAAGACTCCGTAAGTGACTGATACCCATATCCATGATAATTTCCAACACTTACAATGACAACCTTGGCACCACCACGAGCACCGCCGCCACCGCGGGGAGCACCACGGCCACGAGGAGCACCACGACCTCCACGGCCACCACGAGGGGCACCGCGACCACCTCCACGGCCGCCACGGTCACCGAAGCCTCCACGGCCTCCGCGGCCACCACCACGGCCACCACGGTCGCCAAAACCACCTTCAACGAGTCAGCGAGGTGAACTGTAATGTCACAGCAAGAAACATGATCATGGCCATCGGTGCGGTAGAATCACCAGCGAGACCTTGGGGCTTCATGCTTGCTGCTTCGAATAATGGACTAGACTGAACAAACCTCGACCACCACCACGGCCACCGCGGTCACCACCAAATCCACCACGTCCACGAGGAGCGAAAGACATTGTATGTGTTTTGAGAAATAAAACTCGGTTGTAAAGGGAGTTAAAGGGGAGGGAGGTTAAGCTGTCGTTTCCGAGTGCTTAAAACCGAGTGTAGTTGAAAATTGGAATAAAAGTTCCGTGGGAGTCGATAAAGATTGAGAAAAAAATTGGCAACGTATCTGAGATAGTGGGATCAATCAATTCAAACAGAATTGGCCGCTAACTATCTGTCGGATGCGGATCGATACCGATGCTGCTCGTTGATGCGGTCGAGATTTTTTTTGCGCCTTTGGGATCTTTCAGAAAATCAGAACGGCGCTAGGCCAAATTGGGTTTAGAGTATCCTCCGTGTGAGAAAGTCACGTGGAATCCTTCATCTGCGTAGGTGGCACGTGATCTGTTAAGCCCTGCATTGTTTGAGATGGCATTTGTGATTGAAAACAAAAAAAAAGTCACTGGTATTGATTCTTTTTGATGTATTTCAAGCTGCAAGTGAAGTAATTGGATTGACCAAAAGTAAGTTCCTTCTGCAAACCGCAAAATGGTGTGCTACTGGCGAATAAGTCCTGAGACATGGATGAGACGTGCATGAGACGTGGATGAGACGTAACACTACGATCGATGAAAATGAAGAATAACAATCCATTCCTCGGTCATGAAAGCTCATGATTGGTCATTGAATAAATAATAATAACAAAGTAAGACAGAGCCCGCCCGCAAATAGAAAAATCACATCCTCCGACCGAAGTTACCCTTCTGTATATACAAATATAACAAACATAATCAACTATTCCCCAAAGAAGTAGTAATTTGCAGCGTATTGCATTTGAAATGCGGGTGGCATACCTTCGCAGGTCTTTGGTGGCGACCCAGCGGCAGTATTGACTCGATAGACACTCTTGTAGTTGCCCACCGTGCCATCGGTAGAAGTGAGGTAGAGCCAAGGCACAGCACCGTACTTCCCTGACACTGCACCTGGGGGTGCGTCAATTGCACCTCCCTTCTTAGTCATGACAATTCCGTTCTGCTTTTGGGGTGTAGTGTTCAAGTTGAACTCGGGGATTGCGTCGGTGAAGAAGTGGTGACCCATCAATACAAGGTTGGCTGGAGGGAACGAGGCATATTCATTGGTTGGTAGGGGGATCCTGTAGGCAAAGTCGGGAAGTTTTGCCAGGAGGTCGGGGTAGTTGGCTGCAATGCATGTGGCATTGTAGAGTCTTGCGACAGCGCCCACCGCCACAGGTGTGGATTTAGAAGTAGAGTCCGCACATGTGTAGTTCTAGTTTTCCAAGATTATAATGAGCGATGTAACTCAGCAAGGTATCTGAAGAGCTTGTCATACCTGGGTGCCCCGTCCAAGTACAACGTATCTGGGCTTTAGACCTGACGGGCTGGTCATTCCCGAAGCATAGGAGGGCAGAGCAATCTTAGACGCTTCGCAAGCCCTCGGTACTCTAATGTTGTGTCTTGCGGTGTTGATGTACTGGCTCACTTTTCCATAGAATTCTGCCAGTTCATCGGACCAGTCGTATGCATCGTCAAGGAAGTGTGTTGGGGCAGCAAGCGATATTGCTGCCAGGCAGATGATGAGAGGAGCAAAACGCATTGCTACTATGTCTGTATGCTAGTAGGCAGAGGAATAGAGGGGCGGTCAATGGCGGTGACTTTTTTCTGATTGATCGAGGATTGTCCAGCAAGCCTTTGATGCAGGTCGGGTATGAAGATGAGAGGGAGGTAAGCGTGTTGAAGAGAGGAATGACAAGGAAGGAATTGACATGATAAATTGGCCGGGCCGAGGGGCAGGATACATATAGATGTGGTAATTGCAACTATCCTTCAATTCAAGCATATATCAAAGATAGTAACACAGGTCCGACTTAAAACGATGCTGTGCTATTAACAGAGCGATCGATGCAACCTGCAGGTACTAGCAGGGATTAAAGCTCGACCACGGGCTCTGATTGGTAGATCGACGCGCCCAGGGCTGACCCTCCCAGTCTCTTTGGTTTTTGATTCGTCGTCAGCTGCCAACAAATTTGTTTGAAAGTCATGATAGCAACGCGCTAAGCAAAACAACGGGGTTTCCCTTGGCGGTTCGGTTGTAGCAGCTTGAACCGAGCCAATGTGGTGATCTATAAATTCCCCGGTGCTATTAATAAATCTGACTGAAGAACAGTGCCATGTGTGTTGGGCGGTTGGATATGCAAAATCATTGCCGGTACAGGTTAGTGTGCGGAGTGCACCCATGCTAGCTAGGTCCATCCATCCTACGATTTGTGCAGAACTCGGAGAAATCGTTGCAGGCATTGGTGACATGGGTCCCGACACTTATCAAATTAGAGCTTGTTCATAATGTCAACCATGTCATAGTCCTAAATAGTCAACTTGTTTACAATGTATCTAGGAATGTTGCCTGGATTGCGGAGGCTGACATGGCGGGGGTTGACTTTCCCTTCCCCGTCTTACTTGGCTCTTCCAGGTTGCAGCGAACCAGCGCCTAGATAACGCCATCTTACACAAAGTTGCTCTGACCTTCATTATTATTATAGCTAGCACCTATTCATGTGACTGCTGACACCTGTTTTTATCAACCGTCGGCATTTTTGTCTATATTTGACTTGGGCAAGCCACTGGTGATATATATATCTGGTCAGCTATAATTCTCCGACACTAATGCACCACATTCGGAGCACGACCTTCCTATCCTTTTGTCTTTCTACATATTCTTACTGGCGGCACTGCTGCTCTATGGACATATATTTTTATATTCTTTCCAATAGACAAACCAATCCAATGGAGTGAGTGAGTGTCAGTCAGGCAACTAGGTATTGTGCTGATAGATTGTTTTTCTACGCTCGCATGGGAACAAAATACAATAAAGGTTCCGAGTTCGCAAGGAAAGACCACGTTGATACTTGTAGACAGAAGCTCAGAAAAAGCCCCATCCTATCCGAGAGGCCAAGTAGGGGCATTCGTAGCATTGGAAGGGGACGCATACTTACGGCTTGGGTCTACTTCGGATACTCGTTTATAAAACTTCACCTAAACCCATGACATCCCTTGGAAAGATCCGAAATTTACAGTCATCTCACTATATTGTTCACAGACACATGATATTTGCCAGAAATCGAATTTACACACGATGCAGCTCGACCCACACCCCAGCATAGTACAACGTGGAGCAACACTTAACCCAAAACGCCAGGAGTTATGATCAGTCATGAAGAGGGGACAGAAAAAAAAAAAAAAAGAACTCCGGAGCTCTTCGCTGTGTATACATCAGACAAAACTTTGGAATATTAGTTGAAACCTTCCTGCTGCCAGTCATCACCGTTCAGCTGACCGCCACCACTCCTCGTGCCCCCTCCGGCTCCACTGCTACTACCATATGCAGCAGCAGCAGCGCTACCGACGGCGCCCATAGCGCTATGCTTTTCAATCTCCGTCGTGCTCATCATATAGAGCACAGTGAAAAGCAGAAGATGGAGGGCAAAGCAGTAACCAGCGAACAGATTCCGGCTCGTCCGGTTGGCAAGAATGATTCGGGTGAGAGAGAAGACAATCCGCTCTGGTAGGCTCATGCGTTTGTATGCGCGCGTTGATTCACGGCCACGGAACGCAGCAAACGGTGAGATACGAGCCTCGTAGGCATTCTGGTATCGGTCGAGGGACAGACCCGAAGGCGTGTCTGCAGAGGTATAGACGGAAGTTGAGCTGGGGGTGTGTGCAAACGACGATGCAGATGTGGAGGCACCCTGACCACGACTATAGGTCGAGACATAGCGAGTCTTTTCGTAGAGACTCAGGTTGTCCTTTTGGAGCGATGCAACTTCCTGTCGGAGGGACTTGACAGTGGCATATAGCTTTGACAGCTCTTCTTCGAGTTCGGCATTCTTCTTCTTGAAGCGGTCTCGTTGGGCCTGGATCATAGGTAGGAGGCCAGAGCCGCCGCCAACGGCCTCTCCTGCACGGATAGATTCCATGGTGTTCGCAGACATGGCGCTTTGGTCAAAGCCAGAGATGATGGACGAGGTGGGCGATGATGCGCCCCGACGAGCAGAGTGGGGGTATCTCGAGCTGTAGGTTCCTGCAACAGACATCGCCGAGGACGGGAATGCATTTGCAGCCTCCTCTTGCACCCGAAGAAGGTCATTTTCAAGAGTAGTTGACAGGGTTCGTGATTTTTCCAGCTCTCCCTTTGAAGTCGAAAGCTCATTTCGCAGTGTTTCGAGCTGCCCTTGGATATCGCGGTGCGAGACTCGCAGGAGAGTGAGATCATCTGTCAATTTCTTGTTCCGGGCCATAAGGAGTTGCTCCAGAGAATTCTTGTCTTTGGATTTGGCACCCTCACCATTGGCGTCAACCGCAGCACCCTCTCCAGCACCCTCTCCCGCCTCATCATCATCGCCAGCTGCAAATTCAATTGACCTGATCATCTCCAGCTCCCGGCGGATCTCATCATAGTCGGCTACCTTTGCTAACCGCGCACGCAACTCTTCCCTTTCCACTGCTGCCTTTGAAGCTGCCCGCTCCGATTGAAGCAGTTTAGCTTCCCAGGTGTGTCGTTCTGAGTCTTTGTCAAACCGCGCAGCATCCAGTTTCCGAAGCAAGGAGGAGTTCTCTGACTGGAGACGTAGATAATCGGGGTCGTCCTCAACAGAAACTGGACCAGATGCATGTGATGCAGCCTGAGCCAGCTCCAACCGCATTTGTTCATTGCGTGCTTCCACGTCAGCCAATCTCAAGCTTGTTTTCTCTAAATCGGCAGAGACGAGCTCAAGCTCAGCTGCAGTAGCGCCGCTCCGGGAACCTTCACTATCATCACCCTGATTCTCGCCCTCACCCAGGCGCTGGGAGACTTCATAGCTTGCTTTCAGTTCCTTGATCAATCGATCCTGGTTTTCCACTTTTTCTTCCAAAGTCTTCTCCTTTGCCGCCCAGTTGTTTGTCTTTTCTGTCAAGACAGCCTCCCACGATGCTTCGATCTCCTTAGCTCTTGATTCCTGGTTTTCCTCTAGTTTCTTCCGCGCAGCACGTTCCTCCTGCAGGCGTTTCTCTGTCTCCTCTTGTTGCCTGGTGAGACGATCCACCGACTTCTGCAATTGATCTCGTTCTGAGGTCAGTTTGGGAACTGTATCTTCGGACAGGACAAGGGAGTCGACAGAAGCTTCTAGAAGTGGGTAGGGGTCCGGAGCCTCGGATAATGAAGAGTATAGTTGTAAGAATGAGGACGATGACGTTTTGCCTTGGTTGGTCAAGAGATCGATAAAGGACTGATAGGATTTTAGTAGTGATTTATACTCTGTGAGCTTAGATTCATCATCTAGCTTCTTGTAGTCTTTCGTCTTCTGCGCCAGTTCCTTTCTTTGCACGAGTGCATCACGCTGCTGTTCAACGAGATCCGTAGCGGTTGTATCGAGCTTCGCGATAGTGTTGGCCAAATCAATCCCTATTATATGTCAGTAAAGACTCGGCAGCATGTAAGATAATAATTACCTCTCCAGGCTGAAATGGCGCGTTGGAACTTGTTGGTCTCTTCGGTCAATTTGCTGGACATGGGTGATCCAGGTTGGCTATCATGTTGGTCCTGAGGAACCAGACCCTCTGTAATAGCAAATGAATCCATTGTCGGTCCTAACCCCAAGGGTCTGCACTGTCACCCCACATCAAATAGCAGTCCACCAAGGGGAAGATGGAGATCTGTTATCGCGAGGAACAGGACACGCGGCGGACGGGCCGATATTGTTCCGACTGTATATGTACAACGTACGATCCTGGGGTTGGTGTTGGATACAAATTTATGAATGTGAGTATCAAAGGCTAGAGGATGTCCAGTGACCTTGAACATGCAGGCTGTACAATGAGTGTGTTTCAAGATGACAGCAATTCACCCGAGGCACCCGATTACAATATACGGTAGGAGATAACGGCCACTTGTAGATCGGTTTGACCGCTTTACTGACCGCCCTTAATGCCCTACTTTAGCATCACATTTAAAGCTTCAAGTTGCCAATAAAAACCATTAGAAAGAGAATGAAGCAAGAGATCCTAAAATAAGTTTAATCTTGGGAAAACTCAACTTTAACATCAAAGTGTACAAGTTAGGATTGCACCTTAAAGGCATCTATAAATCACACCATATTCTGCCAGATAAAAAAACCACCACTGTGGCCGTTGTCCTCCGCCATCAACTGTGGCCCCCTGAGCTTTGGCCCCAGCTACTGACCGCCCTCACATCGTCACTCTCCAAGCTTGCGGGGAGATGCATGGAACTACAGCCTCATGATGGCTTCAGACGATGGAATTGGTCCCCGCAAGAGGCGCAAGGTCAGCCCGCCAGGGACTGTACCTTATTTGTTACATTCCCTCTTCGAGGACGTGCCGTTAGCGACCGAGCATAGCTCCGACGTCTACATCACCTGTGTTGAATACTGGAGTAAGCTTCATCTGTTTTGGTCGTAGGTGCTGCCTGCTCGATGAACCCCGAGCTAACTTGCATTGTACAGATGAAAATCTATATATTGGTACCTCTGCAGCCGAGATTTTGCATTTCGTATGCCTCCCGCCAGCATCCCCGGACGAAGCCGCCGAGCCTACCTTCATATTGGCATCCCGATTACCGATCCTGTTCGCCCAGAGTCCCCCACCAGGCAGCGATCAAGAAGGTGTTCGACAAATAGTTGTCTTATCCTCAGTGAACAAGGCATGTGTCCTCTGCAATGGCACTGTTACATTCTACATGCTGCCGGAGCTCAGTCCGGCGTTTGGAGCCACAAAGGTCAATAACTGCCGCTGGATCGGTGGGTTGGATCTCAACTGGGATGCAGAGGAAGGCGAGGACCCGACTGTCATGATTGCTGTGCAGAACAGGATCATGCTGGTCCAGATTGGGGATGAGGCGCGACGGATCAAGAAGATCGAGTTTCCTGGTTGCTTAACTGCAGCGCGACGAGGAACGATCGCGTGTGCTGCGGATTCACATTCATACTCATTGCTTGAAGTCGCACACCAGCAAAAGATCCCGCTTTTCCCAATATCCTCTTCGAATGAGGTCTTTGAGTCCGGGCATGTGGAAGATATGAACCCAGCACCGCAAACTCCGCTCAAACGCTCACCCTCTTCCTCTTACCCTACCTCCCCACCGAATGATGCTTCAGGGCATGGCAGAAGCACTAGTCTGAATACCTTCGTGGGAATGCTTTCACCGCAGACACAAGCGGCCCAGCTAGATAGATCGCCGTCAGGGACACCCGATCCTTTTACATCTACCGGGGAACCCAGAAGATCAAGCTCGGAGGAGCGAGAGGCGAGGAGCTCCCCCAAGCCCCCCAGTGACCAGGAGCCAGATAATAAGTCTCCTACTAATGACAGCTTGAAGCCCTTACCACCTTTACCTCCGCCAACAAAGCAAGGCTCGAAGCGTCTCCAGCCCCATGTGGTGTCCCCAACGCCTTCTGAATTTTTACTTGTGACGGGAACCGAGGAAACAGAACCGGGCGTTGGGATGTTTGTCGACATGGACGGTGAGGTTGTTCGGGGAACAATCAACTTCCACAGATTCCCAAAGTCGGTTGTGATTGATACAAATGAGGATGATGAAATGCTCCAGACTAGTGGAGGTGCCAAAGAGGAGTTTGTGCTCGCTGTAATCGAAGACGAAGACGCTGGGAAGTCTCGAACCAGACTCGAAATCCAACGCTGGGACGATGACCCAGGGGAGACTGAGCGAACCAAGAGCTGGATAGAGATACCATCTCCTGAAGAGCCACGAGCTACTCAAGTTGGCCTCCGACATACCCTCAGCCCTAGCCATCTTGAGCTCAATAAAATCGGGCAGCTCTTGCGGATGGTCCGCTTCAAAAGCCCCACGCTGCCCCCGCATGTGTCAATAGCAGATTCAAGAACCCAGGCATCTATCGAACACTCGCAAAAGGAGAAAGAGTTGTTCGATACGCAAGAACTGACCGACTCCGAGGGATCGAAGAAGAGTGACGGTTCAGCAAGCCAGGGCTGGGAGGCTCAACGGAATAAAGAAGAAGTAAAATTTGCACATGGATTGGGCAAGGTCCAAAGCAGCCTTGTCGTGTGGTCAGGATCTCAAATATGGCGCGTACTGCAGAATCCATTGATAGTCCAGCTGGATGACACCTTGCAGAAGGCTCAGGAGACAGAAGAGAGCGAGCACATTGTGTTGCGTAGGGATGCCATTTTGGACTTGTTGCTCTCTGTACAGGACACCGAGCCAAAGACCGAGGCCGAATTCATCGGATTGAGCTATGTGAAGCAAAAGGCCAGCCTCATGCTTTATGGAGATCTTCTCTCCATGCAGCCAGATGACCGCAATGCCACGGCAATCGATGGCACCGAGAAAGCGCTACTGGCAGGTAACCTCGACCCGCGTTTGGCATTGCTATTCATTCCTCTGTTGCGATGTGAGGTTTTGCAGGGGCCTCAGGGTATATGGACACATGCTGGGCTGGCAAGCATGGCAGAAAGATACATTGAACAGGTCGGAAATATAGGTGTCGAATCCTCTGGATTGGATGCTGCTCGCAGTCCTGTTCTCAACATGGTCAAAAGGTTCCTTCTATCCTGGCAGCAGAAGCGGGGATATGGTAGTATCACCGATGAAACATATGTTTTGGATAGCACAGATGCCGCACTTTTGCACCTGACCTTAGAACAAGATGCCTATCTGACGCAGGATCAGCGGGCAACGTCGCCAATCCGCCCTGAGTTGAATAGGCTGGTTGATAATTGGAAAGGTAATTTCGACCGAGCAGTGATGCTCCTGGAAACATACAAGCGGCTCTATGTACTAAGCCGTTTGTATCAAAGCCAAAAGATGTCTCGAAATGTCCTCAAGACCTGGCGACGAATCGTCGACGGGGAGACTGACGCTGGCGGAGAGGTCTCCGCGAATGGCGTGGAGACGCAGATGCGCAGGTACTTGGTCAAGATCAGGGATGTGCAGCTGGTTGAAGAGTATGGCTCTTGGCTGGCGGGGCGAAACCCCAATCTGGGCATCCAGGTATTCGCAGACAATGCCAGCCGTGTTCGACTGGAACCGGCGGATGTTGTTGCTTTGCTGAAGGACCGAGCTCCGAACGCGGTCCAGGTCTACCTAGAGCACCTGGTATTTGCTAAGAATGTGAGTCTTCTTGTAATCTTAGTTCATGCACATCTAACTGACCTGTGAATACAGTACACGCAATATGCCGACGACCTGATCTCGTACTACTTAGACACGGTACTTTCCGTGCTCGAGTCATCCCCCGAAGCACGAGCTTCTTTGGCCGACTCCTACTCAACCTATCGAGCCTTGCGTGCCCCCAAACCGACGTACCTGAACTTCATAATCGAGAACACCCCCGTAGAGCCCTGGTGGCAATCCCGACTCCGGTTACTTCAGCTGCTGGGTGGAATATCCAGCTCCCAATTCACCTCGCAACCCCTCCCAACAGGAATCAGCTACTCAATCCCCAACGTCCTCGCTCGTATCGAGCCATTCCAGAACGAGCTGGTCTCAGAATGCATTATCCTCGACGGCCTACAGGGCCACCACGGCGCGGCCCTCCGTCTCCTCACACACGGGCTAGGCGACTACGACTCCGCAATCCGGTACTGTCTCTTCGGCGGTCCGCGCAGCTCTTCTTCCTCTTCAACAGGCATCCCGCCAGAACTAGCGGACTACAACCTACAGTCAACGCTCTTCCGCCACCTGCTCGACGAGTTCCTGCACATCGAGGACCTGTCAGACCGCATCGAGCGCACAAGCGATCTCCTTGCGCGATTCGCAGCATGGTTCGATGTCCGCGAGGTCCTAGATCTTGTTCCGGAGGACTGGAGCGTTGACATCCTTGGCGGCTTCTTCGTGCACGTTTTCCGCACCCTTGTGTCGCAGACTCGCGAGACCCGCATCGAGCGTGCCCTTAGCGCGGGTCTCAATCTGCGCATTGGTGCCGAGTATATCGATGGCATGGAGAAGGTTGGTCCCTGGGTTGAGGAGGCAGAGGGTGTAAGAAGGCTGAAGGATGCACAGCCACGGCATGTTTCCTTGGCAACTGATGACCCTGGTGATGGTGCTTCTGATGACTCCGCTGAGTTTGGAGATACGGTGGGGCCAACATCTGGGGAAGTGGGCCAGTAGATCGATGATCGGGGGAGTGTACAGGATAGCATGTGAATATGTTATGTTGGCTTTTAATCTATGATACCTACGCAGTTTGCTTGGATACATTTCGTGTTGACTTTGTTATTTTTTTGGGTTATATCCTTGTTTGGTCTTTGGCGCTATGTATCATGAGCCGATTCCCAAATCCATCATCTCCATCCGTGAAAAGAAAGAAGAGACAAAAGACGGAACTGCACCACAACAGTAGGCAGTCCTACTATGCACATTCCAAGTCGACAGAAAAGAGAAAAAAAAGCAAAACCATCATATTGCGTTCGTTCCCTTCGTAGCTACTGATGAGCGTATGTTCCGGCGCACGCCGAAAGCCAGTGGGACATTAAGGTGTGTAGTGTTTTGAAGCTCCAACCAGACTTAGGATGTCTATTTCCCAAAATGACATCCAGATCCGGAAAGAATGAAACCCGGAAAGAAGATAATACGTCAGAAAGAGTGTCTTTTTCTCTACTCTTCTGCTTGCAAGAAAGGGTTGGGGATCTCCTCGCTGCCGTCAGCGGGAGAGATCAGTACGATCAAAGTGCCACGGGCGACAATCAGACCCATTGAGCGGGTGGTAGAGTTGCCCTCCTCATCTGTGGAAGTTAGTATATAAGAAGCAGAGATATGGAGATTAGATTCAAGCAAGGAAATTGGAACTCACCACGCATGGTTTCCTTAACTTCGTCGAGGACCAGGTTCATCAGCTGGTCGTAACCCTTGAGGGTACCGGTAACTGTTCTTATAGTTAGCATATATAGTTCATAGATGGCGATGAGAAGTCACGAAAGACGGAAAGAAGAAGAAAAAAAAAAGCAAAAGGTAAACGTAAAAAGGGATATATGAGAAGAAATCAGTCCAACATACCCTCACGACCACCACTGAACTTCACTTGGACCTCCTTGTCCATGTACTTGTTGAGATCCAAGATGTTTTCCTTTTTGGGCTTCTCCTGTGCACCGCCACCACCGCCACTTTTCTGCTGGCCCTGTCCGCCGCGGCCTCCACGACCGCGACCGCCTCGGAATGAGCCTCGTTCAGACATGGCCCGTGAAATTGAGGGATTTAAAAGAATGGAAGGAAGATATTAGACGAGGGAAGCAAGATTGGATCTATCCGAGGGACACAGACTGGTATCTCTGTATCTCCGTGGGGGTAGCGGAAGGTACAAGCAAGGTGGGCGCGTATATGAGGGATTTTTAGGTTGAGAGTGGCCTCAGGCATGAGAGTCCTCCGCCTTGGTATGGAGATTACCAATCACCAGTGTATTATTGCATTTGACAGCCACGAGGGATCCCGCTCGGAGGTATTTTACAGGTATATAACGGGTATCTTATCAGCTTTAATCTGAACATTTCAATGTTGAGGGCTTTTTTGACATTCCTTTCTCAATTGCATGTACTTATGTGCGTTATTTACTTATCTCTTTGTCGATTGTTTCGAGTAATCTGATCCCAGGCCAGATTATTATCATTGTGATTTCCTCCGAGCTCCCGGGAAATGTTTCAGCCCGCTGGCCCGTTCAGGCATCAGCGAAACTAAAGACCTCCCCACAAGGCTCAAGGCTTAATTTTAGTGATTGAGAGATTAGGAGGACTTGTAGAATGATCTAGGATTATGATTTATGTAGACTCTCCTCTGCATACAAGGTATGTGAGACTATATGCAAGGCGTAACTGTCGTACATCTGTTTAACCAGCGTATCGCAGGCCAGCGGAACCCTCCGGCGGGACTCCGCTGAGGACTCCTCAAGGTCACCAGGTACTCTATAGTGGGGAGATCCTCACATTGTGCAAGTTGCAAATTACTGCTGTAACACTATTCGTCAATCGTAAAGAGGAGAAAATACAAGAAAATAATAGAAAATAGTAGAAAAGAATTCTCCAAATCCCTGAGCCCCTAACGGAAATCCAGATCACGTTTTTCCTCTCCACTCCCCGTGCGTTGTTCCGTCCCTCTAGAGGTGCCCTGCACTTTTCTCTTCTCATTTCTTCACCTTCATGAATGTAGCTCGAGTCTTATCAAAGGAGTTACCTGCCGGTTACTCTATGCGCACGTTCCGGTTCATCTCCGCGCAAGTTCCATAATTCGCGCTCTTATCTAACCCTCTCCGCGACTTGTCTCTTTCCTCCCAATCTCCAATCTCTTTCCCCCGTATCGAAAACCACTCCAGAGTGTAGGGCATAGTGTCTCTCCCACTCCCACCCAAAATGGAATCCCACGCTCAAATGGCAGAGTCGTCTCACAAACGGCCTCGGTCTCCCACCGCCGATCATGGCATGTCGTCGAAGGTGCCTAAGACGCACTCGAACCACCTACAGATTAACTACCTGGCACGACAATACCCCGACAACCTACCGCTCGTCTCCGTCGATGATACCATGCCCGCGATCATCCATCTGCTCGGCGAATACGACGGCGTTTTACACCGCCACGAGAGCATCGCCGGAAATCTAGGCGCATGTCCGCTCGGTCCGATCTTGATCAAACGCTTCGAGCGCCTGTTCGATGGACCCCCGCAAGTGTTGAAATCCCATGGCAAAGATGGACCTACTGTGACTTGGCTCGATGTGGTCGAATTTGCGAAGAACAAGCCCGAGCAGTTCAATCTGGAGAAGTCGCGCAACGGCGTGCGAGTCTGCCAGTTCTATACCAAGCAGTGTCGCGTGGAGATCAGCGAGGAGGATTTCGTTTTGATTGCTTCCGGCATGCCGCAGAAGATGATCCCGCCCCAGCCTATCATCGAGGATGAGGAAAAGGAGCTGGGCGCGCTGGAGATTCTTGAGAAGAACTTGCAACATATAATTCAGATGGCCGATCAAGGTAAGCAATCACTATATACATATATCAGCTTAGGAGCTGTTGGCTGACAATATTTGTGTGCTTAGTTTCTGCTCGAGCGAGACAGCTTAACCATCGTTTGAAGAATCGCCGCAATGCTATTATCACCCGACGAGAGAACGACGCTTCTCTACATTCCCAATCCCGAAATGTCACCGAAATCTGGCGCGATGCCAACGGTCATGGCCCAGGAAACGGCCATGCATCATCTCATCCTTCTCCGTCTGGTTTCGTCGCTGTCAACACTCAACGTCCTGAAGGCGAGCACACTGAGGAGAACCCTCTAGCCTCCCAATTCATGTTCTCACAATCCAACACCGATAATGTCACCATGATCAACGGGCAATCGATCAAAGGTGCCTCCCCAACAACCCGTGCGGATTTGATGAAGAGGTTTTTCACAACGGCTGATCGTCACGCCCGCGGCTACGACGACGCAACAGCCCCAGTCAATCCCCAACCACTCTCTCGGCCTCGTGCCTCCGACCCAGCAGACTACAGCCTCTACAACCCTGCGACGGCAACCACAGTCGCCATCCCAAGCACCCCATCATCCCTCCTCCCGCCACCAAAATCAATCCATCAAGAAAAAGACGACGGAGGCCCCTACAAGCTAGAAATGGTAGCCCGCATGGAAGAGCTCCAGCGCGGCGAACGTGTAGTCCCACCCTGCGACCGCTGCCGCCGCCTCCACATGGACTGCCTTAAGAACCTCACAGCCTGCGTTGGTTGCACGAAGAAACACGCCAAGTGCTCCTGGCGCGACGTCAAAGAAGAAGAAATCACAGCAATGCGGGCGGGGAACACCACATCAACGGTATCCCACGAACGTTCCGACAAAGACCGCACCAGCGCCAAATTTACCCCACCTCAGTTCGGTATGGGTCCGCTTCCCCCGATCTCCGCCGAGCGTGAGCATCCCCGACAACCGCCCTTTGAGCCAGAGGTCCCCACATACTACTATCAGCACCGACGCGAGTCCGCCCCTTCAGCCCCGAACCTGGCTCCTGGGTCTACAGTTCCGATGGAGCTCCCTTCAAATGATAATTCCCCGCGACGGGCAGTGAGTGAGACAGAGAAAAGGGACCGCCCTCATATCCCTGCTGGTCGTGTTTTGGATCGCCCGGAGGATGAGGATCCCGATGCCAATCAGCGGCTCAGACAGGCTATTTTGGATACAGTGGATCATCACACACGGGTCGCTGCGGCTGTTCAGGAGAGGGAGCGTGGAGAGCACCCAGGTGCGGGCAGTGGTGGAGGTGCTCTTCCTGCTCCGGGTTCAGCTTCGGTTTCTGGAGGTGGTTATGACCGAGAACGTGAGCGGGAGGCTGATCGTGATCGTGATCGGCATATGGTGCATGCGTAAAGTATTATTTCTATTGAATTGTGTACAGTCTCTCTGTTCTCTTTTGTTTTCGCATATTGGCAATATGGGTTGGGCGTGGGAGTACTATGTTAGATATCCCTCTGATTAGCGTTCCTTTTTACTTTTTCACCGTCTCTTCTCTGAATAACTATGTAAACATATCATCTCTCCGTCTACGTTGCTATTGCCAAGTTATTGTAATACAGTAGATATTTTGCTTAATATTGGCTATTATAATTATGCTAGATCTTAATACCAAGGCTTGGCCGGATATATACTCTGCCCTGAAGACCTTCGGATAGGTTTCCCCACAGTATATCCTCAGAACTTCGGCATATAAATCCGACATTTATATCCGACGGGAGGAGAAGTGGTGGGATTGCGGGGTGAAAACCGAAGATTTCCATTTGGGAGCTTCTGATTGGGACTTGTATCTCCTGATGGAAGTAATACCAACCCCCTATAACATATAAACAGCTTGACCCCGGACTCTATCACTAAACTATTTACCGTTCACCTCAAATCTACAAGACTACACACCATGGACCCCTCCAAAGTCAAGATCCCACCAATGAAAGACCAAACAGTGGACAACATCACCGACAATGTAATCACAATCAACAGTCTGTGCGAAGACGAGCGCATGAAATACATCCTTGAGCGCCTAGTAACACACCTGCACGACTTCGCCCGCGAAACCCGTCTCAGCAGCGACGAATGGATGACCGGCCTCCGCTTCCTAACCGAAGTGGGCCAGATCTGCACAGACGTACGACAAGAATTCATCCTACTGTCCGACGTACTGGGTCTATCCATCCTGGTCGACTCAATCGACCACCCAAAGCCCAAGGGCTCCACGGAGGGGACCGTGCTGGGACCCTTCCACACGCACGACGCAGAGGAAATGCCCGCCGGTGATTCCATGTCGCATGATCCCAAGGGCGAGCCCTTGCTGGTGGTCTGTACGCTGCGGGATTTGCAGGGGAGGCCTGTGGAGGATGTCAAGATTGATATCTGGGAGACGGATTCGACGGGCCATTATGATGTCCAGTATGCTGGGAGGGAGGGGCCTGATGGGCGGTGTATTATGCGCTCTGATCGGGAGGGTGTCTTTTGGTTTAAGGCTATTACGCCGGTGCCGTATCCCATTCCGCATGATGGGCCTGTTGGGAGGTTGTTGAAGAAGTTGCATCGGCATCCGTATCGGCCTTCGCATATGCATTTTATGTTCGAGAAGGAGGGTTATGATCATTTGATTACGTATGTTCTTGCGGGTTCGACTTGTTTTTGAACATAATCATGGCTAATTTTATCTCAGCGCTCTCTACCTTCGCAACGACCCTTACGAAACTTCTGATGCTGTCTTCGGCGTCAAGGATTCCTTGACCGTTGATATTGGCAAGGCAGATGCTGAGATTGCTAAGAAATATAACGTTCCCGAGGGCCATGCTCTTCTCACTTACGACTTTGTGCTTGTGTCTGATGAAGAGACGAGCAAGTTGCGTGCGCATAACTCCAAAGTCGCGTTGGACAAACTAGGCCGGAAAGTCAAGATTGTCAATGGGCTGCCTGTGCCGGATCTGGATTAAATGTTATTACGAGAGATGAGTGTGCATGAGAAAATATCACTTGTATGAGTTTGGCTAGGGAATAATACCAATTATTTCAAGTCTGCCCGGTTTTCGTTGCATAACAAGAACATAAATACCTATGTAGAATGGTATTGAATGCAAGATCTCGACGGAGCAAGCTGGTCCCGGAGCCGAGACTGCCAAGTATTACCCATGTCTGTATTCAGCTGGATTCTGATCTTGATTGGAATATGTAACATGTTCTCAGCGATGACTGGTGCTCTTGTTGTGTTCTCGAGTCTGTGCACGGTACGACGACCGGACGAGGGAGGACTGAACAGGTTTTAGCTGGGCTCTTAGACGTAGTTTGGTCAATATTATACCACTGGTACAACCAGGAATCAAGATAGTTGAGGTGGTTCGACAGGACGGCCTTTGCGTCTATATAGGCACATCACCATGGCCTTATCGAGCATCTGATTCCGATTTCCCCGTCGATATCGGCACTATGCGTTCCACCTACCTTTTCTTGTCTGTGGCAGCTCCATTGGCCTCGGCATTTGTCATCCCAGATGAGAGTGTCCTTGCGGAAATAGTCTCTGAGACTCGTCCAGCTGCGGATGATCAGTTGTCTAAAGCAGACGTCGAGACGAGCCTGTTAGGCATTTCTCCAGATAGGCATAGAGGCTTGGGAAGACATGGGGACTGGCCCGATGACGATAAAGACCCTAGACACGGTGATTGGCCCGGACACGGAGGCTGGGGAAGACACGGAGGCTGGGGAAGACATGGGGACTGGCCTGATGACGACGAGTATCCCGAACACGGCGACTGGCCCGGATGCGACGAAGATCCGCACGAGAGATGGCCCGGTGGTGATTGCCCCGGACGAGGGGGATGGCCAGACGACGACGACGACGACGACGACGAACACCCTGGAAATGGAAGAAAGCCCGAACACGGAGGATGGCCTGGACACCGAGATGATAGCGAAGACAGATGGTACCCTCCACACTCCCGACACGGAGAATGCAAATACGACCGCGACGGCAGACACCGACATCATCCGATCCACCGGCCAATCGATGCCTGTCCAGGCCCGCTATGCCACGCAGACAAAACAACATGGGAGCTCGTCAAAGCAAACGAGCATACATCCCGACTCGCCGAGCTCATCGCCGACGACAACGACCTAATCGACATCCTTAACAGCACGACAGCAAACCACACCTTCTTTGTGTTGACGAACCAAGCCCTAGAGGGATTCCCACGTGGGCGAAATGGACCCAGTCCCAAGCTCATGTCCAGCTTGCTGCGGTATCATATCCTCCCTGATCAATTATCCATTCAGAACATCGCGGGCCATGGGACGCTAGCGACGAAGCTGACAGATCAAGCCCTGGAATCGAATCTGCCACAGAGTATTGTTGTCCGAGAGCACCATAACGGAGTGATGTTGAACCGGAGGAGTAGGGTAGTGGGAGCTGACATGGTATGTAAAACATCAACATCGTATCATGTGTATGTACGTACTAACCTCACCTTATAAAACCAAAAACGGCATAATCCACATAATAACCAGCCCCCTCCATCCACCCCCCAAGACACGCACAATGCTGCACGAAGCACCGGCCGACTTCAGCACCTTCACGCTGGCCCTAGCACGCACGAATCTCGCTCACAACCTTGACCCGGCGCAGCGACAGGGCGGGACAACCTTTGCGCCCACGAACGCTGCCTTTAGGCGGCTCGGGGAGCAGGCGAATCGGTTTCTTTTCTCGCGGCAGGGTGAGAGGTGTCTGCGTGCGCTGATGCAGTATCATATTGTGCCGAATCGGACGCTCTACTCGGATGTCTTGTATAGTAGTAATGGGAAGGCTCATGGGTTGTTTTCTGGCCATGATAGTGGCAATGGGAATGGGAAGGGTAAGGGTGGGTGTGTTGGTAGGGTGGAGGAAGACTATGCGAATGTGCGGCTTGTAACTCTATTGAAGGAGAGGGATTTGGCGGTTGATGTAAAGAAGCGGTTTGGTCAGGTTGAAATGCGAGTTAATGGATTTGGTAGGGTCGAACGATTGGATTTGTTGGCGAGGGATGGGGTGGTGCATGTTTTGGATCAGGTTTTGGTTCCGCCGAGGAAGATTCAGGATAAAGATGAAGGTGAAGATGGGGAAGAACTGATTATTGAGGAACTTGTCGAGAGGTTGGATGGTTGTGTCTGAGATGACTCGGGGAGAACTGTGAGATGGCTACAAGCTTACGATCCAGGACAACAATTTGAAATTCTTCATTCCTATGTTTGTGTTTCAATAAAAGTGGCAGAGCGAGATCGGTGCTTGCAAATCAAAACAAAAGATGTAACCTTTGAGTTAACCCCTGAGACCCCTCAGTAATGCCTCTAGTTGACAGCTGCCAGATCAGAGACATGCTTGTCAAACAGGTGGTCAAAATAGCAAGCAGCAAGTAGCCAGAATCCTAACGATTACCACATGTAAAAAGTGTCGAAGACTCGCTAGTGCATTCGTCTAGCGGGCTTCATCAGAGCCTGGAAGGAAGACTCGAGAGCTTTCTTGACCTCCTTGTAGCTGACAATGAAAGAACTCTGGTCGTCGCGACTGACCAAATGAATCTTCTCGTCAGTTCCCGCATCAAGCTTGTTCAAACAAGTCAGCACATGGCCAAGATCAACCACCGGGTCACCTTGGCTATCCACCGAGTGGAAGACGTAATCGCGGAAGAGCTTCAGGAAGTAGCGTTCTCCGCTCTCCGACCAGCGCGGGTCAAGTTCGTATTCAGGACGTTCATTGATGAAGCCAAGTTTGCTCAACAGGCGCGCAATTCGTCCATTCTCCAACTCACGGGCGAGATCAGAGTTCAGCTGGTCATCCAGGTGGAGTGCGGAATCAAAAGTCGACATCAGCTGGGATGAGATTCCAGTGATAAAAGTGTCAATGGTTCGCTCCTGATCCTTTTGCAGTCCGTTCAGGAGCCAGAACACAGAGTTCTTCAACTGAGAGCTGTAGGCACGGGTGAAATGCTCCATGGCTTTGGTAGGGTTGTGGGCGACAGTGGGCGTGTTAGCGCCAAGGGTGACGATCAGTTGGCCAAAGTTGACTAGGTCTTGTCGCTGGAGATCGGCCACAGTCCGCTGGTTGTCGAACTGCACCACATCAAGGATAGCGCAGGCGTTGATGCGGACACGAGTCTTAGCGGTAAGCAAAATCTTGCTAGGCTCAAGCACTCGGGCAGCAAGACCATTTCCATGAATAGCCTTGAGCCCATTGGCGATCTGGGTCATGTAGCCCCAGAGAAGTTGCTCAGGAATATGAGCATTGGTGTGACGTCCGGGGAAGCGGGTCCCAGCGCTTAGATGCTGGTCTGCAAGTGTCTTGGACAGTGGGTGATAGTCAGTCACAAAGATCAAAGAACTGTCTTGGAAGCTGCGGCTAGTGAACGCGTCGTGAATGGTCACCACACTGGCATTGCAGACACGCTTCCAGGCTTGCACAGAACGGATAGCCTTTTCATTGGTCAAGCGGAAACCTATTAAGGTTAGATTGGAGCTACAACAAAAGAAGAGATGGAAAGATTGGCATACCTTCAAGTCGGCGAAGAGCATAAAAGGTGCCATCTTTGCTAGACTGGGCCTTGTAGATCCAGCTTGGGTAGCCAAAGGTCGCCGCATTCTTCTGATGATTGAGGTCCAGAGGGACAAGTGAATGGAAGTAGTCAACCTGGGCAGGGAGTTGGGTGTCTTCAAGTCCGTCAGCATGAGCACAAATTATTGTCAATTGCGGTCTAACATACTAGGGAGAGTCTGGAGAGTGGCTGCGGATTTCTTCTGCAGTTCTTCGCGCAAGTCGTTGGGGATAAAGAGATCATGCACGTTGCGCTGGTATCCCAATGTGTTCTGGCTGTGAGGGCCAATTGGGGCATACAGATGGTACTGGATCTATTGGGCTGTTAGAGCTTATATAAAGCAAAAAGGAGAAGGATCCATTGGCCACCAACGTACCGGTTGCTGGAATCCAGTTTGGCTCGCAAAGAAAGCGCCTCCCATCGCGCCAGTGGGGTCGTGGGAATAAGGATTTGCAGAAACAGGGCCAACGGCACCAGGAGTCATGGGGGTTGGGGTAGTCACAAAAGGATCAAATGCACCTGCCGGTGTGATTCCTCCGTTTCCATTGCCCTGGAGAGGTGCCTGGGCGGGAGGATTAGCACGGTTACGACTGCGCAGACTATCGCTGAAGAAGTGCTTGGGCATATAGCGAGGCTGGCGAAGCTGGCGAGGCAGACGACCTGAGAAGAACCCCGGGGGACTGTCATCATCAGTACGCCGGGGGTCAAATTCAGCTGCCTCGGGAGACAAGCCACCCTGCTGCGCCATTGCGATGCTAGAGATGATGATAAAAAATATGGGCAGTGGGAGAGATTGGGATGGTTAAAAAAACAAAAAAAAAAAAAACAGTAGAAGGGAATCGAGGGGAATCAAATGATACGGCAGGGGCGACTGACCACGTGCTCGAAGCCTTGGGGAACAAATTCCTGGACATCGGCTACCGCCCAATCTTGGACTGCTTCTGACCGTGTTGTGGGTGTACTCGTGTTAGAACCTTTTTCTAACGTCAGTGCCTTTGAACCTCCCTTGTTCTTCGCACAAAGCACATACGTGATGAGGTTGTTCGAGGTTGAAAAGGAGCTGCACTAGCAGCCTTTGGAGATATAGCGGTGGACTTCTTTGGTGCTGATACACCGTTCCCAGACAGCAATGATGGGGTGAAACTAGGTGAGTCGACATTGAACCGCTTCTTGCTATCAAACGAGACAGTCCTTGTCAGCAAAATTCATCCAGTTTCGTCTGAAGACCTTGTCTCGCACCTATCCGACTGGTTTGCATTGAGCTTCGTCGGGTCATGATTGAAAGCACAACCTGGATACGAGTGTTCCAAATCAGCTTCACCACCCTCGCTGGCCGTGATCAAGGTTCGCCAATACCTTTGTCTTCATAGCGGCATCGCCCATAGATGGTCACATTGCGGCACAATGTGTCTTTCGCATTCTCTATCAAACAAAATCATTGTTGTCAGCAACTCCGTCCATCTTGAATTCGGAATTCATCACCAGCACAGCTTGCACATCTCAGACCTGAAACGGAAGTGATATGCAAGCCTTTTGACTTCGAATCACACTCACCGCGGCTCTTCATTTTCGGTGATCCCGTCGTCCGACGAGCATCCTCCAATGGAGGCTTTCCGGCAGACGCCATGATATCTGGCTGATATCCACTTGATGGTGCGGATCAGCGCAAAAAGATCCCCATTGAAACCGAAATCGGTAGGGAACAAAGGATGCTATTGGGTGAAAACCGCATTCCCTTGCTTTGATCCTATATGAATTCAAGTCACCAATGGTCCACGCGGTTGGCGGGTCAATTCCGGGAGAGCCCACGGACGTCGGGCGGTATCTCAGCCGATAAAAATAGGCATGAATGGGGTGTAAGAATAAGACCGAAGTCGTCTCTCATCCCAAGGAATGATTAAGAGCGACAGAACTGATGGAAATGAAGACGCGGGGCGAGAAACGAACTCGAGCGAAGGGGGATATGCACGGACCAGGCGGTCAGAACATCAATGGGAGCTTCATCTTGAGGCCACTTAGAGCTTCGACGTCACGTCGTTCTTACCCATCTACATATTGGACTGTCTGCACGTGCTCAATGGTCATCCCCAAATGATAATAATCTTCATGGCAACCCCTTGTACTCTCTTTTGATAACACCCATATCTTTGAGTTTATGGCTTACGGCCCTTCTACGGCAAGATGTCACAACCGGAGGTTGACCTGGACCAGCTCTCCGATAGCGAGAAGTCTACGCTAGAAATGTACATGGCTGTCACCAGCCAGGAACCTTCAGAGGCAATTCCGCTACTTCGTCGGTCGCAATGGAATGTGCAGGTTAGTCTATCTTCCCCGGCTCCTGGCCTAGTGTACGAGAGTTTAACTGATCCCCGCACGCTAGATTGCCATATCCAAGTTCTTTGATGGGGAAGGCCCGGATCCTCTTGAAGAAGCTCGCGCTGCCATGGATCGCCCACCTCCACCCCAACCCAACCGCCGAACCCAGAATTTAATGACCGACGATCTGACCGAACACTTGTCGCAAGTTACTCGTGCCACAGCTACAGATCTGGCTCCACGAATTGACACACAACCAGGAGATCAGCCAATCTACCGGCCTCCATTAATTCTCAGTTTACTCCTCACTCCATTTAATTTGGTGTATCGACTCCTCTGCACTTCATTCCGCCTGTTTGGTGTCCTCTTCCCTTTCTTGCCACGCTTGTTCAACAGGACGGCGAACCCGGCGCTGCAAGGCGCTCGCCGGAATACCACTGGCCGTCGAGCCCTCGGCCCTAAGGATACTGCCGCTCGCTTTATCCGCGAGTTCGAGGAAGAATATGAATCTAACCCGATTCCGTTCCTAGAGAATGGATACAACATGGCGCTGGAGAAAGCCCATCGCGACTTGAAGTACCTCATGGTCATTCTCCTATCTCCAGAGCATGACGATACGAATAGCTGGGTTCGTGATACTCTTCTGGCACATGAGGTCGTTGAATTCATCAATGACCCCCAGAACAAACTCCTGGTGTGGGGCGGCAACGTACAAGATTCCGAAGCATACCAAGTCGCCAACTCATTGAAATGCACCAAATTCCCCTTTGCAGCGGTTATCGTCCATACCCCGAATGTCTCGTCAACCGCCATGTCTGTCGTAGGACGGATCGCAGGTCTCACTACGCCATCCGAGGTCGTGAACAAGCTCCGGACAGTTGTGACATCGAACAGCGAGCCGCTGGAGCGACTCCGATCTTCACGCGCCGAGCAACAAGCCTCGCGCAGCCTCCGCGAAGAGCAAGACTCAGCCTACGAGCGGTCGCTGGCGATCGACCGTGAACGAGCGCGCCAGCGCCGGGAAGCGGAGCTGGCACGCCAACGCGAAGAACAGGAAGCCGCTGGCCGACAGGCGGCTGAGGAGCAGCGGCGCCGCAATCTCGCCCAGTGGAAGCTTTGGCGCGGACAATCGCTTAGCGCGGAGCCCGGGCCAGATGTCAAGGACGCCGTTCGTATTAGTGTGCGGCTCCCGTCCGGCGATCGTATCATGCGCAAGTTTGCGCCCGATGTGGATATTGAAGAGATCTACGCGGTGGTTGAGTGCTACGACATCTTACAGGAGCAGGAGACAGAGCGCGTGGCGAGTGCACCAGAGGGGTTTGTGCACCAATACGGATTCCGACTGGTCTCACCGATGCCTCGGGTGGTGTACCCGGTTGATGACGGAGGGTCAGTCAAGGAGAAGATTGGCCGCGGTGGCAATCTGTTGGTGGAACTGATTGATGAGGATGAAGATGAAGATGAAGATGCAGATGATGACGAGGCTGTGACCGACATGTCTTGAATATGACTGATCTCTATGATTCAAATGTTGCTTGTGGGGGTTCCTTGGGAGGACCACGACTACTGGCACACCGCTCTGTTTTCCGTTACAATATCCAATGTACAGTTTAGATTATTATGATTCGATCGTTATTACACTTTTCCCTGCGTGGCTCACTTACGTGTGGTCAGCTTCAAATTTGGAAATTGTCTGCTCCACCGAACAGACAGGCATACTCCGTATTTGGTAAGGCGTAAAAACCACTGAAGCCTGGTGCCTTTCCGGCTAGACTCGTCCGAAGGACGGAGCAATCCATGGACGGACCATCAGACTGCATATCAGCCCCATGCAAGGGAGTTCTATGGGGGCCTATCTGACTCTGACAGTGCCACATCCTGGCATCCTAGTGCGTGAGATTCCCAAGAAATTCCAAGATGCGAGACGCTGACTCGGACGAAATGGGCATTTGGTCCATTCGACCGATTTCGTCCGTTCATTTCGTCCAGTCATAATATACACCATAATTAGGGGTAGGAGGGGGCTTAAGTACGGGGGAATTGGACGGAGATAAGATGGTTTTTACGCGTTCGAAGATCTATGCCCAGGTGGGTGGGTCCATCCATGGATAGGTCCAGACATAGCTGAGTCAGCCTCGGATGCACTGTGCCCGGGCATCCGAGCCCTCCAGGGCTGTCTGTGGAACGGAAGGTGCTGGTCCCGACATCCTTCTGGAAGCGTTGATGTTGTACTCGTGCACACGTGTATGAAAAACATGGCATGTACATATACCCGACATCCCTTTTTAGCTGAAGTATTACATACCTATGTAGGTAGGTATATGTACTTATGTACATAGGTACAGGTACATGCAGTACATCGCATTCGTGTTCGTTCTTTGGCGTACTATAATAAATTACTTTCGCTTATAATGAATCCAAGATAGCCATTGTTAGCCTAATATAGTATTGCTATTTCTTGGCACTAAGCCGCCAAGCGCGAGAGTCTCGAAAAAAAAATCCGAAACGAAAAATTGTAATTCTCCGGGAAGTCAGCAGCTCCGCCCCGGGTCTGTTTCAACGGGTGTCCCCATTTTTATTTCCTTTCCGGACACAGGATACAATATGTTTCCGAGTCCCGATCTCTAGATCTTTTGAACCCTTTTTATTTTTTCTTGCTTTTTCATATTCGTACTTAATTCAAATTCTTCGCTCGTTGATTTCTTGATTTCCTTTCGTTCTTTTTTATTAGTCGAAACCTAATCTTTTATACTATCTCTATATACATCCCATCCCGTTGATGGTGATCACCTCTCCTATTCATCTTTTCTAGGGATATTACCCCACTTAATCAGTTTCATTTATCAATTCGACAGTGACCGTGGAAGGTCACCATGTCGCTCCTAGGGACATTGAACCCTAACATGACCGGCACCCAAGACGTGCACGAATCCCATGCCGCCAACATGGAAGCCCGCCGCCATGACCCCACCGCTAGCGTCAGCACCGATGACACCGCTAACGAGAAGAGCGAGATTGGCAATGAGGACTACGCCGAGGTCGAGGTCACCCGCCTGGCCCAGCAACTCACACGCCAGTCAACCCGCTTCTCTGTCTCAACCCAAAATGCAGAGAACCCATTCATCGAAACCCATGAGGACTCGACTCTGAACCCTCACAGCGAAAACTTCAAGGCCAAGAATTGGATGAAGAACCTCCTTGCCATCCAGTCCCGCGATCCAGAACGATACCCGAAGCGCCAGGCTGGCCTAGCATTCAAGAACCTCAGCGTGCACGGATTTG
The DNA here is from genome assembly GCA_002072365.1 of Penicillium flavigenum. NCBI lineage: Eukaryota > Fungi > Ascomycota > Eurotiomycetes > Eurotiales > Aspergillaceae > Penicillium > Penicillium flavigenum. The sequence goes on from MLQL01000011.1 coordinate 395,095, forward strand.
GCAGTCCCACAGATTACCAAAAGGATGTGGCCAACTCCGTTCTGCAGATTGGTGCCTTGTTCCGTTCCATGGCTGGAACTGGCAAGCAGAAGATTCAGATCCTCCGCGACTTCGATGGTCTAGTGAAGAGCGGCGAGATGCTGGTCGTTCTCGGCCGTCCTGGATCTGGCTGTTCAACTTTCTTGAAGACCATCGCAGGAGAGATGAACGGTATCTTCAAGGATGGCAACTCCCACATGAACTACCAAGGAATCTCCGATAAGCAGATGCGCAGCCAGTTCCGCGGTGAGGCAATCTACACTGCCGAAACTGACGTGCATTTCCCTCAGCTTTCTGTGGGAAACACTTTGAAGTTTGCTGCTATGGCTCGTGCCCCGCGCAACCGTTTGCCGGGTGTCAGTCGGGACCAATACGCAGAGCACATGCGTGACGTCGTCATGGCCATGCTTGGTCTGTCGCACACTATCAACACCCAGGTCGGTAACGACTTCATCCGAGGTGTCTCCGGTGGTGAGCGGAAGCGTGTCAGTATCGCCGAGGCCACCCTCTGCGGCAGCCCTCTTCAATGCTGGGATAACAGTACCCGTGGTCTGGACAGTGCCAATGCCCTGGAATTCTGTAAGACATTGAACCTGATGTCCAAGTACTCAGGCACCACCTGTGCAGTTGCTATCTACCAGGCATCCCAAAGTGCCTATGATGTTTTCGACAAGGTCACTGTGCTGTACGAGGGCCGACAGATCTACTTCGGCCGCACCACCGAGGCCAAGGAATTCTTCACCAATATGGGCTTCGATTGTCCCGAGCGCCAGACTACTGCCGATTTCTTGACCTCTCTCACTAGCCCTGCTGAGCGAATTGTCAAGCCTGGCTTTGAGAACATGGTCCCCCGTACCCCCGACGAGTTCGCCACCGCTTGGAAGAACAGCGCTGCGTACAAGGAGCTTCAGAAAGAGATCGCCGACTACGATCAGGAGTACCCGATTGGTGGCGAGTCTCTCGATAAGTTTGTTGAGTCTCGCAAGGCTATGCAGTCGAAGGGTCAGCGTGTCAAGTCTCCATACACCCTATCTATCACCGAGCAGGTCCAGATCTGTGTGACACGTGGGTTCCAGCGTTTGCAGGGTGACTACAGTTTGACTATATCCGCCTTGATTGGAAACACGATCATGGCATTGATTATCGGTTCGGTTTTCTTCCAGTTGCCTGATGACGTGACCAGTTTCTACTCTCGTGGTGCCCTTCTCTTCTTCGCCGTCTTGCTCAACTCCTTCTCCAGTGCCCTGGAGATTCTGACCCTTTACGCGCAACGTCCTATTGTCGAAAAACAAGCTCGTTACGCCATGTATCATCCGTTTGCCGAAGCAATCTCGTCAATGCTGTGTGACATGCCGTATAAGATTCTTAATGCCATCACTTTCAACATCACACTCTATTTCATGACTGGTCTTCGCCAAACCGCCGGCGCCTTCTTCACCTTCCTACTCTTCTCTTTCGTGACTACTATGACCATGTCCATGGTTTTCCGTACGATCGCTTCTTACTCGCGCACTCTATCTCAGGCTCTGGTGCCCGCCGCTATCCTGATCCTCGGCCTAGTCATCTACACTGGTTTCACCATCCCAACCCGCAACATGCTTGGTTGGTCTCGCTGGATGAACTATATTGACCCGATTGCTTACGGTTTCGAAACCTTGATCGTGAACGAGTTCCACGGTCGCCAGTTCAAGTGTAAACCGGATTCTTTCATCCCGGTGGGAGACGGCTACGCGGATGTCGGTCCGTTCAACAAGATCTGCTCGCAGAAAGGAGCCGTAGCCGGCCAGGACTTTATCGACGGCGAGGCCTACTACACTGCAAGCTTCCAGTACTCCAACGGTCACAGGTGGAGAAACTTGGGAATCATGATCGGTTTCATGGTCTTCTTCATGGCCACCTATCTCATCGGTACCGAGTACATCTCCGAGGCGAAGTCCAAGGGTGAGGTTCTGCTTTTCCGTCGCGGCCACACCCCCAAGCACTCTGGCAGCTCCGATGACGTCGAGCAGACACACGCCGTGTCCTCATCCGAAAAGAAGGATGGTGCTAGCTCCGACGGCGAAGAAACCACTGCCGCAATCCAGAGACAAACTGCTATCTTCCAATGGCAAGACGTGTGTTACGATATCCAAATCAAGAAAGAGGAACGTCGCATTCTTGACCACGTCGACGGCTGGGTTAAGCCCGGTACCTGCACTGCTCTTATGGGTGTTTCTGGAGCCGGTAAAACCACCCTTCTGGATGTCCTTGCCACGCGTGTGACAATGGGTGTTGTGTCTGGTGAAATGTTGGTTGATGGCCGTCCTCGCGACCAGTCTTTCCAGCGTAAGACTGGCTACGTCCAACAACAGGATCTGCACCTCCACACTACCACGGTCCGCGAGGCTCTTCGCTTTAGTGCTATTCTCCGTCAACCGCGTCACGTTTCTCGCCAAGAGAAACTCGATTACGTCGAGGAAGTCATCAAGCTTCTTGGAATGGAACACTATGCGGATGCCATCGTCGGTGTCCCCGGTGAAGGTCTCAACGTCGAACAGCGTAAGCGTCTTACTATTGGTGTCGAGCTGGCTGCTAAGCCACAGCTGCTTTTGTTCCTGGACGAGCCCACTTCGGGTCTTGACAGTCAAACATCTTGGTCTATCTTGGATCTTATTGATACCTTGACTAAGCACGGTCAGGCTATTCTCTGCACTATTCACCAGCCCTCTGCTATGCTCTTCCAGCGTTTCGATCGTCTCCTGTTCCTCGCCAAGGGTGGTAAGACCGTCTATTTCGGAGAAATCGGTGAGAAGTCCTCGACGCTTTCCAACTACTTTGAACGAAACGGTGCACCCAAGCTGTCTCCCGAGGCCAACCCTGCCGAGTGGATGCTAGAGGTCATTGGAGCTGCCCCCGGAACCCATAGTGAGATCGACTGGCCTGCCGTGTGGCGTGACAGCCCTGAGCGTAAGGAAGTCCAAAACCACCTCGCCGAGCTTAAGTCCAACCTCTCTCTGAAGCCCGTTGCCACAAACGACAACGACCCAACCAGCTTCAACGAATTCGCCGCACCGTTCAGCGTCCAACTCTGGGAATGTCTCGTCCGCGTGTTCAGCCAGTACTGGCGAACCCCAGTCTACATCTACTCCAAGATTGCGCTCTGCACTCTCACAGCTCTCTACGTCGGTTTCTCTTTCTTCCACGCCCAGAACAGTATGCAGGGACTGCAGAACCAGATGTTCAGTGTCTTCATGTTGATGACAGTCTTCGGTAACTTGGTACAACAAATCATGCCACACTTCGTCACCCAGCGCTCTCTCTACGAAGTCCGCGAACGCCCCTCCAAATCATACTCCTGGCAAGCCTTCATGTCCGCAAACATCATTGTCGAACTCCCCTGGAACGCCCTCATGTCCGTCCTCATCTTCGTCTGCTGGTACTACCCCATCGGGCTCCAACGCAACACCAGCGCCGACGACCTCCACGAGCGCGGCGCCTTGATGTGGCTCCTCATCCTGAGCTTCATGATCTTCACCTGCACCTTCGCACACATGATGATTGCCGGCATCGAGCTCGCCGAAACAGGAGGCAACCTCGCCAACCTGCTCTTCTCCCTCTGTCTGGTCTTCTGTGGTGTCCTCGCCACCCCCGACAATATGCCCCGCTTCTGGATCTTTATGTACCGCGTCTCGCCATTCACATACCTAGTTTCCGCAATGCTGTCGACCGGCACATCCGGCGCAGACGTCTTCTGTGAGCCAGTCGAGATGCTCCACTTCGAGCCTACTGCCGGCAAGACCTGTATGGAATACATGAACACCTACATCAACGGACTCTATGCACAAAACGGAACCATGATCGTGGCCCCTCGCGGTGGTTACCTCGTGAACGAGAATGCCACTAGCGACTGCACTTTCTGCAGCATTGGTAAGACGGATGCTTTCCTCGCGAGCGTGCTGAGTTACCAGAGTGAAGCGTGGCGCAACTTCGGTATCATGTTCGCGTTCATCATCTTTAACATCTTCGCTGCTGTTGGTATTTACTGGCTTGCTCGTGTGCCCAAGGGAACGCGCAGCAAGAAGACCAAGACTGCTTGATCTGTACCATTTCGCGGTTCTCTTTTCTTCTTTTTTCCCCACTGGACAGGCTCAAGGTGGCTACTGTTTCCACCCAAAAAAAAAACATTCTGCATTAGACCGTCAAATCTAATCCCTCCGCTCTTGTTGGACATTCTATTGTTTACATATTATACTTGGTTTTGCAGATGGGGATGCCCTAGATAATACATACACTAGTATAGAGCCTCTTGTTCAATTACATGTTTATTACACTCTTCATTCAAGCATCTCGTGTACCCTGCAAGCTCTCAATAAGACGTTACCAAATGTATGTAGAGAAGACTGAAAATTATGCTAGTGATAGTGTATACCATTAAACAATAAGCAAAAGGTATATGCGCAAACCGCCAACAGAAAAGAGAAGAAAAATAATGCATTAACAAAAAAAGCTGTATACAAGAAAGGAACTCCCTAGGGAGAAAAGAAAAAAAGGAGAAACGAATGCATATGGGCCACAAACGAAGCCTCACCACGTAAAAGCCTCTTCAGCAAAATCCACCACAGCCCCCTTCCCAATTCTCTCCCTAGCCGCAGACCTCACCTCATCAGCAAAAGCCCCAGGCCCACAAACACTAACAAGCGTCGCACCCGTCCTACCGGGCAAGATCTCATCAAGGACAACATCCGGCCTACAGCGACCGGAATGCATAAGCACCGTCGCGGACGGACTAACGATATCCGCCGCGCGACGCGGCTTCGAGATGAAAAGCTTCACGACGAGGATATCCCGCCGATTCGGCAGGCGCAGGATCTGGTCCATGAAGCTGCTTACCCAGGTGAGGTGGTCTGTTGAACGGACAGACCAGATTAGGTAGACTTTTCGTGTTGCGGCGGTGTTCTGCGCGGCGGCGGTGACGAGCGCGCGGGTTTGGAGGAGGTGGTGGGTTATTCCTGCGCCGGCGCTGAAGAGCACTGTTGTGCCGTAGCTGGAGGTGTTTGTTGGGTGGGAGCCGTAGGGGCCTTCGATGAAGCCTCCTAGCGTGAGGGTTTTTGAGGGGGATGCGTTGGCGAGGTTGTAGAGGCGACGGGTCATGCCTTTCTGGGCACCGATTATGAGGGAGACTTGTGTGGAGGGTTTGGAGGGTTTGGCGGGCAGGTTGGGTTGTTTTTCTAGGTCGGTGTATCCTTTGCCTTGGGTTGGTGGGGATTGGGTTGGGGAGGGGAGGAAGGCTGCTGCGCTGCTCGTGCTGGGTTCGGCCCAGGCTATTGAGAATGGGTGCGACATCCACCATGAGATCCGCGGGATGTAGGCGAAGACGTGGCAGCCTGGTTCGATGTGGATGAGTTTGGGCAGGTGGAAGGTTACGCGGCAGGCTTCGCCGGGGAGGGCTTCTACGACCATTGTTGTTGTGCCGGAGGTTGAGATGTTGAGGTGGACGAGGCGGAAGAGTCGCGCGAGTCGGTCGCCTAGCCAGATTGCGGCGATCGTATGACCCCAGCTTTGCTGTGGGAGATCGTCTATCTTCAGGTGCAGGTATACGCCGAGGAAGGCGAACACTGCGGCCAGCTGGTGCAGGTGGAGGAAGGTCTCGTAGAAGGCGTGGCGGATGGGTGAGGGGGAGTGTAGGCAGAGGAAGACCATTGCGGCTGTGCCGATCAGGCCCCAGAGGAAGAAGGGGGTGTCACGTACGCGGATGAGCATGCGGGCGAAGTCTTCCTCGTCGACGGCATTGACGGCCCAGGCGGCTGTGTGTGCGACTGACTCAAAGACGACGATGCGGCCCAGCCAGCGGTGGAGGAGGTTGTATGTGTCAAAGCTGATGTGGAGTAATGGGATCAAGGGGTTGTTTCGGCCCGCGAGGAGGAAGAGCGGGATCATGTTGAGGACGGCCAGCGTCCCGGATCGGCCGCGCAGCTCGGCCATCAAAGCTGCCTTGTTGTTGACGCTGTAGTCCAGGATGAGGCAGTACGCGAGTTGACTGGCGAAGTATAGCCCGACCAGGATGGTCTGCAGTCGGGAGGGTAAGGTGCCGACATTGACAGCGGAAGAGAGCTGTAGTTCCCGGTTGTGTCGCTTCTTTCCTAATGGGGCATATAGGATGTATTTCTTGATGTTGGACCACCATGTTGACTGTTCCTGGGCCCAGAAGGTCTGCTGTCGCTTGTTTGCGCTGGATGCAGTGATTTGGCGTAGATATGCATGGCTGATCTGGGCGACTCGGCCACAGAACAAGACGAATGCCACGATGGCCAGGGAAGTGTAGATGATCTGAGTAAAGATCACATCGCGGGGGACGTCCACGCCACCCAGCCCCCTGGAGTACTCATATATGTATGTGGCGTTCGACCCGTACCCTCGTGCCGCGATATGCGGATGGGTTGCTGCCATTGAACGGGCGCAGATATCGAAGGAAGGAAGATGTTGCGATCTGGGTATAAAACATGCAAGGCTGTGCTCTGGACGTTGCACAACCCCCTAGTCGAGATGACGATCTGGAATATGTTTGAAGCTGTTCAGCGACTTGAGATTGAAATATGGAAATTTAGATATTGGAAGTGGGCGTTTGCGGGGAATCGAAGTCGAAGACGGTAGATCAGGGATGGATTATAGGGTTGGCGAAAGTGAGTATAGATAGAGAGACCTCTTTGATTGTATCGGACAAAGACAATGTCTTATTATGGGAACATTGTGGCTGGTTTGAGGACAATGAACAATGCGGATTGTTTCAATATGAATGAAGTCAACAAAGCGACCCAAAATAACCCTGATCTTTGGAATTCGAGAGAAATTAGCACGTCACCAAGAATTGAAACTTGGTAGAGGCCCTCACTCTCAAAAAGTCGATAGGAATGTAAGCAAGGGGGGGCACGTTTTTCCCCTTCTCGATGGGATCGGACAATGTAGAGGCAGTCCAGACCAGATATAGGAGTAAACCCCAAGTTCAGTAAAGAGAGTATCAACAATCGAGACCGGCCGACTGTCTTTCAAGGCCAAATGAATGGAAGAACTGGAAGAAATGCAAATGCAAATGGAAATGAAAGATCGGCCCTGAAGGAGTTTTAAACAGATAAATGGGGAGCACGAGTCAGGTCTGTGCAAAGCCCCTGTATGGCCCTATATGGTCTGATTAGCAAGTGTTCAAGGCGTTTAAATGACCGAGAAACCTATCGGGAGAACTCCTTTAGTGACACCAAGGACGCCGGTGTTTCCAAGCTGACTAGTGTCTCCTTCAGATGGGGTGTGATTTGCTGACGATCCCTGCAGATCCAGGTTCGATTCTGGGCGTGACGCCTATGGGTGAGAGCCTAGGAAGTCTGAGACATTATTAATTATGCTAACTTTCAATTTCCCGGCGAACAGCCGGTCAAAACCCGTAGATATTCACATGTGTGTGGTTCTTCAGGCCGGTGTTTTATTGTCAGACAGTGGCTTTGTCGAGGGGCAACGCACTGACCACATCTGACGATAACCAGACAATAAGACAATAAGACAATTTAAGCCAAAGAAAGAAATTTACATGTCCAATTGATTCAAAATAATATACGTTATATACATTTTCAAACATTTACCGTCCCATCCATCCTCCATCAACTGTGAGGACCTCGCCAGACACATAGCTGCTAGCCCGACTGGCCAGATACACCACGGCACCCTTGAAATCCTCAGGGTTTCCCCATCGACCAGCAGGGATACGTGCCATGATACCGGCGTTGCGGTCAGCATCGTTGATAAGGGCAGTGTTCATATCGGTAGCAATATAACCGGGTGCAATGGCATTGACATTGATTCCCTTGGCGACCCAGTCATTCGATAGCGCTTTGGTCAACTGCCCAATGCCACCCTTGGATGCTGCATAGGCGGGGACCGTAATTCCGCCCTGGAAGCAGAGCAGGGACCCGACATTAATGATGGAGCCTCGGTGACCCTGTGGGAATTCAGAGGCATCACGAGCCAATAGATAGGCGGCGAATTCTCGGCACAAAATGAACACGGAGGATAGGTTGACTTCCAGGACCTATGTATTATTCCAATGAGACATAGTGTTTCAAGGGGGTGATTTATATTGGTTTATATTGGGGCTCTCGACTCACCTCGTCCCAGTCCTCGTCGGGGAATTTTTCCGCCGGGTGTCGCCGTTGGATCCCTGCACAGTTCACCAAAATCTCCGGCTTCAGCCCTTGGCTAGTCAATGCGGGAACGATGCCTTTGACGGCTTGGCGATCTGAAAGTTCGGCGACATGGATCCATGCCTTACGCCCAAGGCGATTAATGATCTCGTCCTTGGTTGATGTGTTGGTGGTGTCTCTCTATTTAACATGTTAGCACATGCTCTCTCAACTCTTTATATGTTCTAAGTGACTCACCTGAACCAATATAATATCGGCGCCGGCCTCAGCCAGGGCAAAGGCCATAGCTTGGCCAATACCTCGTGTTCCACCGGTGACGAGGGCGGTTTTCCCACTTAGGGAGAAGAGGGACATTACGTCTGCCATTGTGAATATGGATATGAAGATGAAAAGGAGTTTTGAAATAAAAAGAACTCAAGAACTAAGAACCAAAAGGGAGGAGCTCCAAATAAGAGATCCCACCCCATCCCCCCATCCCACCCAGAGAACGCGGGGTTGCTCCGGGCAATTCCTATAGCCGATGTCATTAGCCGTCGGCTATTGACGGTTTGCCTATTCACCTAAAAACATGACTGAATGGCTATTAAATAGCGTATAAGAAAGAATAAGACATATCTAATACTCTAGTATGCTAGTCAATGTATTTTAATATTTTCTAAAAGGAGGTAATTTCATGTAAAGAGGTCAAGTAAGTAAATCATTTAGCCTTTCCCAACGTTGGCGCATCCCCCACATGGAGGCGTCTACGGCATGGACACGATGAGTAAGGGTCGGACTTCTCTGTGGAGACGCCGGACTTTGATTTCGTACTCTTCAATGTCTCTACTACAGCCATGGAGGAAGAATCCCCCTCAGAAGCCTCGCGGCGCGATATCGCCAAACGCGTCTCTCGAGCCTGCTTGCATTGCCGACAGCGCAAGTCTCGATGTGACCTGTAAGACCACATTTCTTACTCTTCTCTTCCTGTTTCAGCTTCAGCTCTTAGTATCTATTCCCGGATCTGTTCCGCGCTGATCGCATGCAGAGATTCCAACGGTAAACCTGGTAAACCACCATGCACGCGCTGCGTGCGCGAAAAGCGTGAATGCATACTCGGCGGCTCAAACCGTGGAGGCCGTCGAATCCGAAAGAACAAAATCAAAAACTTTACACCAGCCAATAATTCACCAGGCAAAGATTCGGAAGCATCAAGCCCAACCAATTCCGAAAACCGCAGAGTGCAATCGGCATCCTACCCTGGCCCGGTAGTCTTCTTGCCACCTAACCCACCAGCACCAGCCTCAGCATCCGTCGAGGAAGACGACACCTCTATATCATCTGTCCCGCGCAATCCATCAGACGCCTGGCAATGCTTGACCGGCATCGCCACAGAAGGCACAGGGACAGCCCCGGAGGTCCGCAATGACCATGTTCGGTCGGAGCCAACGACGTTCCCAGTATACAACAGCCTGCGCAACGGCGTTGTCTCAGACTTTAACAACCCAACCACCGGCATCAGGGCTTATAGACTCGTTCAGTCGTGCGCTCTAGACCCGGAAACGGTGTGGCAACTGATCTCCCGCTACGCGGAGAACTTCCATCCGTATCTTCCCCTCGTGCCACGGAAGTATTTCACGCGCACCGCTCTAAACGCCTTCGCCACCAATGAGAAGCACCTGCTCACCGCAGTCCTGACCATTGCCTCCAAGGACTTGGTCGACCAGCCCGAGATCCATGAGTACTGCTCGAAGTACATGCACGAACTGATTTCCGGCATCGCCGCGGGCGCAGAGTGTGATGTTGAAGCGGTCGAAGCGCTTCTGTTACTTGCCGAGTGGGAGCCGCAGGGACTGCGGCCTCGCATTGAGCGTGTTGGGCGCGGAGAGGAAGATCGCGCTGCGTGGATGCATGTCGGGCTTGCGTTGCGCTCAGGGTATTTCATCGGTATGGATCGCACTTCTTTCCGTGGGGATCCTTACGGTGATCAGGAGGGTGAGGCTCGTCGGCGGCTGGCCTGGGCGAGCTGTTATGTCTCTGATCGATTGATTTCTGTGCGTATTGGACGTGCTTTCTGGTCTCGTGGGCCAGGGCCTATGACTGGTCTTGTTAGTCAGGATTTCCCGTCGCTTCAGCCAGTTAATGAGGGCGACGAGGACTATGCGAAGATCTTTCAGGCTATGCTGGATCTTACGCAGCTTTATGGGAACGTTCATGAGGTTCTGTATTCGGGAATGCGTACTAGTAACCAGATGATGCTGATGGGAGACTATGTTAAATATGTGGATGATTTCCGTCTGGCGATTCTGCGGTGGAAGTCACTTTGGGGATCATTAAACTGTAAGTTGGCTTTTTCTCAATTCTTTGAGCTTCTGGGTATGTCTTGTTTCTAACATATCAATAGGCTCACCACCTATGCAGGCAACATTGCAGTTGTCGTACGAGTATTTGCGTCTGTATACAACTGCTTTCGCGTTCCAAGCTGCGATCTCGCAGTCACTAGTCAAGCCGAAAACCGATCTACAAGGCCAGCGAGAAAATCTACGATCAACGTTCAAGAATGTCGCCTCGATGCAGGATTCACGATTCATTTATGAGTCAGTTGATGCGGCCAAGTCATACCTGACAATCCTCGTGGATCTGGTAGATCCTGAGAAGCATCTACACTTCATGCCTCTCCGCTTCTACTTGTAAGTTTTATATCATCGTGTAATATATCGGATCAAACAGCTCATGCGATTTAGATATGGCATCTACTCTGCCGTTTTCCTCTACAAGGTAAGAACCCTGTTCAGTTCCTCTCCTCTATACATCGTCTAACCGATATCATAGGCTCGTTCCTTCGGAATGATGGTCCCATCAGAAGAAGCAAAAGTCCAAGGTCTAGTCATTCGGACCACCGAAGTCCTCAAACAAGCAAGCGCCGGCACCGACGACGTCGGGTCGCGGTATGCTCGCCTTCTAGAGCTTCTGTGGAAGCCCAAGTCCACATCAAACCCAACCGAAGAGACACAGCAAAATAGTGACTTCCCACTGCAAACAGCTCTTCCGAACCCGGTCGCAGACCCGGGATATATGCAATTCAGTCCCGCAAATGACTTCTCCTGGCTGGATCTGGAGGCTGTGGGCGATTATGTATCCGGAGACCAGATTTCTGGTGGGTTGTTGGGACTGGATGCGTTCCAGAATGCCTCCGATATGTACCAATCTGGGGAGCCACGCTCGCAGTCTTGGCAACCGTCTGCTTGGATGGGGGATATGAGCAGCAGCCTTCTCTTTTAAATTATTGGGAATGTCTTTGTTCATCGTATGATACGTGCGATGTGATACCCCCACACCCCAATCTGACCAATGGTGCGGGGCTGCGGGGGCTACCATCGGAGATGGCCCCGAGGGGTAACCGAGGCCAGCAACGCCGTCCTTTTTGCTTTGCCAGATCAAACTTGGAGGTTTGGGAGTTTACTTCTGCACTTGAATCATTGCATATCGTCAACACACATCAACTCTATCGCACCATGTCACTTAACGAGATCCAGGGCCGACTTGCGCTTATCACCGGTGCATCGGGAGGGTAAGCTCTATCCCAACTCAAGTTACCTCAACCCCGAGAATGAATAACTAATAATGGATTTTGTAGCATCGGAGCTGCCTGCGCACACCAGCTTGCCGAACATGGAGTGCATCTCGCCCTGACATACGCGACCAACCTGACCGCAATGAACGCGCTGGTGACCGATCTGCAGAGCAAATACACTGATAACAAGCTCCACATCTCAATCCATAAAGTGGATGTTGGCTCCGCTGACGACATTGAGGCGATGTTCCAGCAGATCGACACCGAGCACGGCCACCGACCCGATATCCTGATCTCGAACGCTGGGCACGGGAAACGGTTCCCGCAAATCTGGGACTGCTCTCTCGAAGAGTTCGATTATACATTACAAGTCAACCTGCGCGCTTCATTCATCCTCGTCAAGGGGGTGGTGGAGCGTATGAAGAGCCAGAATTGGGGGCGCATTGTGTTTATGTCCTCGATTGCTGCGCAAGGCGGAGGAATCAATGGATGTCGTATGTCACTCGTTTTCTTTCCGGGGAAGATCAAGCTAATTCTCTTTTAGATTACGCCGCCTCTAAAGGCGGTTTGACAGGAATGATGAAGAACCTTTCTACCCGGCTGGCTGAATTCAATATCAGTGTTAACGATGTGGCACCTGCCATGATTGGGGACACCGGTATGATCCCCAATGCTGCGGCTATCCCTGAGGTAGCGGCTGGTATTCCGCTTGGTCGCCTTGGGACGCCCGAGGAGACGGCCAATGTTGTGACTATGCTTGTGAAAACAGGGTACATGACGGGTCAGAGCCTCTTGCTAGCTGGAGGGTTGAAATGAGCAACCCGGGAATATTAGGAAGAATAGTATAAGAAGTGGAAAATATATCTCATTGGCCTTTCGCGCGCTACAAGCTATCACTATTATCAACGCCTTTGTTCGATTTTGTAGATGCAATTTTGCTGTTCATAAATCTCATGTACAACCCCACGTATATATCCATCCTTTTGCTCTATTATCACAATCCGGGTATTTCCAAACACAATTCATCATCATCACCATCGTCGCCATCATCAAATTCACAGAGAGCCACTGGAGCCCCGTCGGTTCTCAATAATAACCTTCACAACAGGGTTCCCCTCCTCATCAACTCCCTTCCCAGCAAGTGTAAACGCCCGCTCTCCCTCCTCCAACTTAAGTCTATGCGTAACAACCTTCTCCTCAACGCACTTCATCTTCCCACTCGCCAGTAGCGCAATAGCAGCAGGGTATGCATGTCCATCATAGCGGAACACACCAATGATATCCACCTCGCGCAGCGCCGCCGCGCCAACAGGCAGCGTCTGGATAGGGTTCCCCATACCAATCTGCACCAGCACACCACCAGGTGCACTAGCATAGATACCAGCCTGCACACAAGCCGGCACACCGGTACAGTCATAAACACGACTGAATCCATTCACAACAAGGCCATCCCTAGCCCCGACCGCCTCGACCAACGCAGCAGAAACCTTCTGCGCATTCTCCAGAGCATACGCCGTCTGCTCAGCATGAGGCGCATCCTTCGCCGGAGGCGGAGTCTCCGCCCTGGGAATAAGAGCAGTCTTAAGCCCAATACCCATCTCCTCCGCGATCTTAAGTCTCCGCGCATCAATATCAGCAACAACAATCTTCGAGAAATTCTCACTAGCAGCCAAAGCCCCAGCAAGCAGCAGACCAATCGCACCAGCACCAAAAACCAACGCCGCAGTCTCCTCCCCAGCGGCACGGTTCAGCGCAACCTCCTCCTTACTCGGCGGGTGTGAGCGACGCACAGCATGCAGCGTGACAGCGAGCGGCTCGACGAGCGCACCGCCGGCATCGGACACACTGTCCGGGAGCAAGTGGCACATATCTGCTGGGTGGTTTGTGCGCTCCATCAGCGTGCCGTCGAGGTGGGGGAAGGCTTTTGCCGAGCTGCGGAATTGCATGGCTTTGCAGATGTTGTAGCGGCCTTGTTTGCAGAGCGCGCAGGTGCGACATGGGAGGCCGACTTCTAGCGCGACGCGGTCGCCGACTTTGAGGGTTGTCACGGCGCTGCCAGTGGCTGTTACCGTGCCGGCGGATTCGTGGCCTAGACACATTGGTGCCCGGACGACGAAGTCGCCATTGCGGCCGTGGCTGTAGTAGTGTAGGTCTGAGCCGCAGAGGCCTGTTGCGCGGATGGCGACTTGGACTTCTGTTGTTGATGGGGCGGTGATGGTGCGTTGTTCCTGGGTTTGGGTTAGGGTTGGGTTCTTGGTTTGTGTTTGGTATACTTACTAGGCGGAGGTCTTTGGCGCCGTGGAGAACAAGCGCGGTGGTGGTTGTGTTTGCCATGATGTGTATGTACAGTGTAGGGAGGAGTAAGAAGTTTTAGGGAGAATAGAAGAAAGATTCGAAGTAAATAGCGAAGCGAAATCCGTCCTCTGACGGCATTTGGAGTCAACTCGGCCCGTTTCCCCTCAAAAGACACAAAACACCCCACTTGGTCGTCGTGGGGGGAAGACTTGGGCCCGGAGGTGCTCCGCTGTCGGTTATTGGATGAAAGGGGTGATTTCAATACCCGACGTGGGGGTGACTCTACATGTGTGCATTTGCACTTTGAAGGGTAAGAGGTTAACAAGTAAAAGAAGTAGTTAAGTCAATGGAGTAGTGTAGAGAGAAATAAATGTAAAATGAATTGGGAAACATATGGTTGATCTATACAAAGTATATAATGTATACGGTCTGATCTAAATCTATATCCAAGACACCGTCGGAGCCCCCGTCGGAGTAGCCCCCGTCACGACATGGGGGTTCCGCGATAGCGGGGATCTCCAATAATTTTGTGACTTCCTGGACTCATGTAATTTCTCTTTTCTTTCATTCTGAAAGTTACTAATCGCCAAATTGCTCGCTTCATCCCGTTAGTCGTCTTGTTGTCTTGTCCTCTTGATATACTTCTATAGAACCTTAGAACGTTACAAGTGTGAGCAACCCCGCTGACATCATTTGGCGCATCTAACATTTGCAGAAATAACATGGCAACACAATCAGCTCTCCTCATTGGAGAAATCACACACGCGCGCAAGGAGTGGGAGAGCATCTCATCTCTATTGACATTGAAGGTTAGCAATCCCTATTGCGCCGCGATCAAATCCCGCTAAAGCAGACGATATCAGGAATTCCCCAGCGGAACCAGAGAAGAGTTCATCGCAAACTGCAAGGCCGGCAAGTATGATGATGTAGTCGCGCTCTACCGGTCCAACACCTCCACTAAGGTACACATCGGCCTGACTCCACTTCAAGTTATCTTGCTTACAGCGCATAGTACACCGGCCCGTTCAATGCAGAGATGCTCGCAGTCCTACCTAAATCCCTCAAGTACATTTGTCACAACGGCGCGGGATACGACAACATTGACGTGGCCGCCTGCTCCGAGAAGAACATCGCTGTGTCCAGCACCCCAGTCGCTGTGAACGATGCGACAGCCGATGTGGGCATTTTCCTGATGATCGGCGCTCTGCGCCAGGCTCATGTGCCCATGACTGCTCTCCGGGAAGGTAAGTGGCTCCAAATCAGAGAGGAATAATCTTCCCCCAGTAACCAGTAACTAACCATAATGTCAACGAAAACAGGAAAGTGGCAAGGCCCCATCACCGCAGGAGGAAAGGAGTACAAAACCAGCCTGGGCCACGACCCCAAGGGCAAAGTCCTCGGAATTCTGGGAATGGGAGGCATCGGACGGGTATGTAGCACAGACACAGGTAGTTCACCACCTGACTCCAGCTAACCATGAGCAGGAAATGGCAATCCGCGCCAAGGCCTTCGGGATGAAGATTCAGTACCACAACCGGTCCCGTCTGCCAGCCGAGCTGGAAGGCGGTGCGACATACGTCTCGTTTGACGAGTTGCTCGCTAATGCGGACGTCCTTAGCTTGAATTTGGCCTTGAACGCATCCACGCGTCACATCATTGGTGCGACCGAGTTCACCAAGATGAAGGATGGCGTGGTGATTGTTAACACGGCGCGTGGAGCGCTGATTGATGAGAAGGCATTGGTTGCGGCGCTTGACTCTGGAAAGGTATGTAATGCTGCGCATTGGACTTAAATCTTCCATGATGGATCTTCGGACAATCCCGGCTGACTAGCTGTTATACAGGTGCGCTCTGCTGGTCTGGATGTGTATGAGTGCGAGCCACAAATTGAGCCCGGGCTTGTTAGCAACCCTAACGTTATGTTGCTGCCGCATATTGGTACTGCGACTTATGAGACTCAGAAGGAGATGGAGATTTTGGTACTCGATAACTTGCGGTCGGCTGTTGAGAAGGGTGAACTTATTACACAGGTGCCAGAGCAGAAGAAATAGGCAAAATATGAAAAATATAGATGTGGGTTTATAAAGAATTAAATTTGTTCCGTTCAATCATCAAGTATTGAGTATGTATGTAGCTTCCAAGGGTAGAAGGTGTTCACCTTGGTTGATTGTAGACATATCGACACCTGAGATGTGGGACAGAACTCCAATGACTAATGTCTGACATAATCAAAAGGAAGAATCCACCTAAAACGGCTAGCGTTAGGGCTCGCTTAGGGCCAGAGCGCCAAGAGCGAAAAAAACCGCACCAAATCTAGTGGCTCAAGCGAGAGCCGGACGACGACGAAAAGCGACAACAACTCACCACCGAGGACCATCACACCCCCCTCGCCAACTCCTTCAAGATGGTGAGTGCTGCATGTTCCTGTCAACGATAATGCCCATTCGGAATCCCATTCTCTACGAAATGCCACTCGTGTGATGCACATTCAATGTCCGATCGCCGGGTCGACTTTCGCCAATATCACCAACCACCCAACAACAATCCCATTGCTAACGAGCGATGCTTTTCACAGGTCCGTTACGCCGCCCAGGAGATCTCGGAGGCCAAGAGCGCCCGCGCGCGCGGCTCTTACCTCCGTGTCAGCTTCAAGAACACCCGTGAGACCGCCCAGGCCGTCAACGGTATGAAGCTGTCCAAGGCCCTCACTTTCCTCGAGAACGTCACCAACAAGTCCATGGCCGTTCCCATGCGCCGCTACGCTGGCTCCACCGGTCGCACTGCTCAGGGTGAGTCGCCCTTTTTTGAAGAAAATTCCGGATGGATCGGAGTTTTGAATGGATTGTGGGGAGGACGAACAGCATCGCCAAATACACGACAGCCACCGAGATATACAGTGAAATGATGGGGAAAACATGGACGAAACGATAGGATGGATTTCTTGGCTTATTGGCGATGCTGTGGATTGTCTACGATCTGGATGAAAATTTGTGAATGGAGTCGAACATCGACTGACAATTTTTGGTTTACAGGCAAGCAGTTCGGTGTCTCCAAGGCCCGCTGGCCCGTCAAGTCCGCTGAGCACATCATCGATCTGCTCAAGAACGCTGAGGCCAACGCCGATGGCAAGGGTCTCGACACCAGCGCTCTGATCATCAAGCGCATCCAGGTCAACCAGGCCCCCAAGGGTCGCCGCCGCACTTACCGTGCTCACGGTCGTGTACGTTTCTCCTAAGATTTCCAGTGGAGTCTGGCTTTGCCAAAAATGCTGACCTTTTTCTTTCCAGATCAACCCCTACATGACCAACCCCTGCCACATCGAGCTCATCCTCACCGAGGCTGCCGAGGAGGTCAAGAAGGCCAGCACCGACAAGCAGGTCCGCCTCTCTTCCCGCCAGCGTGGCACCCAGATCCGCCGTGCTCTCATCGAGGCATAAACGGATCGCCATAAGAAGGTGTGAGGGGACGTGTGGTTACGCAATGTGAAAAGATTTTTGCGGTGGACGGGAAGGATCGGAGTTCTGTGCATCAGCTGTGTATGTTGGAACGGAATCGATACCGGATCATACAAGATTTTAAGGTCATGGCGCCAACACTCGGAGGAGAACCCAATAAAAAGTTTAAACGATATGGCCCAGGGTGATGGAAATAGGATTCTGTACTTCCCGATCCAATCATGATACAAACGTGGTTCTTTCTCCATGACTCTGTCGAGTGTTTTCTCTTTTGATAGAGATGATTTCCGTTTCTGTCTTGTCTAGCTGCACACCTCTGCCGAGGTTCCAATCTTCCGGTCATATAATTTGGTCTTATTTTTTCCGTTTTAATATGCATTCGATCGATTGTAGCAATTACTGGACGGCGTATCTGGACTACAGGCTAAACTCTATATCCACTATATGAGGGGATTGTTGACAATGGAATCTCAAGGAAATCCTGCCTATACCACTTCTGGTCCCCGACAATCCTTATCTAGGAACATGCCAAGGGAAACATCCATCTATATATAAGCAGAGATCTGCATGCGGGGGTATAAGTAGCCCAGAACAGAATACATTTTGGAAATTCCTCAATTATCTCAATCTACTCCCATTATATATATATACTACCCAGATCTGACCAAAATGACCAACCTTTCAGACTACCGCCTCCTCAGCTTCGACGTCTACGGCACCCTAATAGACTGGGAAAGCGGCATCATCGCCGCATTAGAACCAATCCTCTCAAAAAGCACCACCCGATTCACCCGGGAACACCTCCTAGCAACCTACCACGACCTCGAAAGCGCCCAACAAACAGCAACCCCGGACCTTCCATACTCAGACCTGCTATCAGCAATCCACCCCACCTTTGCCGCACGCCTAGGCCTCAACCCGCCAACCGAGGAGGAAAGCCGCGAATTCGGCAACTCCGTGGGAACCTGGCCAGCATTCCCAGACACTGTGGACGCTCTGCGCCGACTATCAAAGCACTACAAGCTAGTGGTGCTGTCGAACGTGGACCGGGCTTCATTCGCCAAGTCCAATGCCGGCAGCTTGCAGGGCGTGTCTTTTGATATGATTCTTACCGCGCAGGATATTGGCAGTTACAAGCCTGATCTACGGAACTTTGAGTATATGTTGAGTGCTGTACAGCGCGAGTTTGGGGTTGGGCCTGGGCAGGTTCTGCAGACGGCGCAGAGTCAGTTTCATGATCATCAACCTGCGAGGAAGGTTGGCATTAAGTCGGTCTGGATTGAGAGGCCTGGGGCTTTGATGGGGAATCGGGGGAATCCGATCTTTGATTGGCGGTTTGAGACTTTGGGGCAGATGGCTGATGCTGTTGAAGCAGAGTAGAGGGAGGGGTGATCGGTTTATGTGAGGAGTATGAGGAGTAGTGTCAAGTATTTGGTACTTCTAAATATATGGTCAATGCACATTGTGATCGTGTACTGTCTACGCCAGCACGTGGCTGAGTCACCAGAATAAAGTAATGGATGAGATGAATTGCCTGGAGCCTGGATGGCAACAGCTTGGCAATGTAAAACACCTGGCTGCGTGCGTGGAATGTGGCTTTGACCGCTGGAGATCTTGACATTATATACAATATATATCTCTCCTGTCTTCTCGGCCCTTAGCGAGGCCTATTAGTTCCCTGCAGACTAGTTCGAGGGAGGCACTGGCCCCCGGCTAGAATTATTCTTTGGCTGAACTTTTTCTTTCTTTCAAAATTTCCCCTGAAAAATAAGAGACTCTACGATCACCATGAAGCGCTTCCTGGGATCTCTGAACAGGCGCTCAAGTGAGTGTCTCACTGTCTCCACGGCTCCCCGCAAATTCGCTAACTTGTACCTGAACATAGGCTCGAGCGACAGTGTCGAACACCCTGAAGACTCACCAGAAGCCATTGTCCTGAAAGAATTGGTTTGTGCTGATTTCAGAGACATTAAATAAGACACACTGACACCTTCTCTAGACTGCCTTCTGCGAGTCGATTGCAAATGTGAATTCGAATGGCTCTTCGCGCGACGCGGTATGTGCTCTGGAGACGACAACAACCCCCCTTACTGAGACTGACAATCGCATTTGCACACTCCAGCAAGGAACCGAATTCGTCCACCTCCCCAAAATCGTCGAGGCAGCAGAGTCGAGCCCCAATGCCGCCAAGGAAGCGGCTCTGCGCATCCGCAAGTATCTCAGCGATCCCGCCGGCACCCCGAATCACACCCAGTACAATGCGGTCATGCTCATGCGCATCCTGGTCGACAACCCGGGCCACACCTTCACTCGGAACTTCGATGCCAAATTCGTGACGACCATCAAAGAACTGCTGCGTACAGGACGCGACTGGCACGTGCAGAGCTATCTCCGCCAGTATCTGGAAACCCTCGAGCAACAGCGTGCATGGGATGAAGATCTCAAACTGCTGTTGCAAATGTGGGGGAAGGAGAAGGCGAAAGCCTCACACGGTTTGGTGAGCACATCATAGTCTCTCTGCGCGCCGTCCAAGGTATCTAACCTACCCAGATCGACCGTTTCCCAATGAATTCCACCATCCCGCCGCAAGTCCCGCCCAGGGCTTACCCTCACCAGCAGCAACCATACAGCCAGGCTCGCGCGCCGGCAAATACCCTCCCCGGGCCGGTAGAACTAGCAGCCCGCATCGAGGAAGCGCGCAACTCAGCAAAGCTGCTAACGCAGTTCGTCCAGTCCACGCCCCCGGCAGAGCTGGAAGACAACGACCTCATAAAGGAGTTTATTGACCGCTGTCGGACCGGTTCGCGTATTATCCAAGGATATATCCACTCGACCAATCCAGCTCCGGACGAGGACACCCTGTTGACGCTCATTGAGACGAACGACGAGATCTCCGTGGCGGTGTCGCAGCAGCAGCGTGCCATGTTGAAGGCGCGCAAGCTTAGAGCGTCTTCGTCGCCGACCTCGTCTAATTTGAATAGCCCCTCGCCGACGTCGCAGGCTGCCGCATCAGGCGCTACGACTTTCTTCCCTCCCCCCGCGGCGGCAGCCGGGACCTCAACACAGAGTCCCGAGTCCCCTGCACCCGTCGCGGCGCAGCTTCCTTCTACGACTATGACTGGTGGTCGCCCGCTTGGTTCCCATCCTGTACCAGGATCAACGACTACCGGCCGATATGAATACAACTCTGAGGATTTCCAGGTGCGGAATCCTTTCGCTGATGATTATGCTGCGAATGACTCGGATCAGGAGAGGAATCGGCTGCAGGGTAATTCGCAGCCCCAGACTGATCGCGTGCGCTTCCAGCCCACTGAGCAGGAGCGCTAGTGTCATGCGGGATCAATTGGTGATCGCTGCTAGCACGTCTCTATTTTTTTTGTCGTCCAGCGCCTGGACTCTTTTTCCTTTTGGTTATATTTCTATGTTCATCTCTGGTTGTGGTTTTGGCTATTTCTGCAAGCGCATATCTTTTGCTTTCTCTTTTGGTCCTCTTTTGGCTATCTTTTCCTGCTCTTTGCCATGATACCTCGCACATTGTCACCACACATATCTATTAGCCTGTTACTGCAAATACCTTCAGCAGCATGTTTGACTTACAGGAGAGCGAGTGTGCACCTTCGTTTCGTACCATAGGTACTTATATCTTCCAGGCAAATAGGTACTTGGAAACTTTATACTATTCGTGATCCAGTGCTGTACCATGTGAAGGACAATGCTCCTCTATATCAGGATATGTGTGTGCACCTAACTCGGAGTTAAGTACATGGCGCGCATACAAGAAAAAGATTGAATGCATTGGTAGGAAGTCATAAACATCGGCTACAAAAGACTCCCAAAAAGCACAAAGGGCAAATCCAAGGCTGGCTATTTTTCCAGGCATTATCAGACATGTCATCAGCCTGCAATTGACATCGCAGTAAAGACTACCTCCTTCGTCTCTGACATCAAAAAAGGGGATAGTCCGTTTCATTTACCTCGGCAATGAAAGTACATTACCTTTTACTCCTCCCTCTTGATATCAACACTCTCATTAGTATCAGTCTCAGTCTCAGCCTGCGCTCTCGTTTCAGCCTGAGCTCTCGCCTCAGCCTCCTCCCTCGCCGCAACCTCCTCAGGGAAAGGCTTCCTCGCCCACACACGTCGCCTGTAAAAAATCAGCTCAATGCACACAAACATCAAAGAAAAGAAAACATACGCGCGCTCATAAATATGATACCGAGAATTCTGCAGCTCAGCCCTCAACTTCGCCACATAAACAATAACCTCCTCCTGCGACCACGGCTCCGGAGCCCCAAATTTACAAAGCAACCACATAGCCCAGCCTTCCATACCGGACATCCAATGCTGGTAGTTAACCGTGCCGGCCTCTTTATATTTCTGGTCACGGGGCCACGGGCCGATGGGCCACTTGTATTCTTTTTCATGGATATCCACGAACCCAGCCTTGCGGAAGGCATCTTGCATGATGTCGATTGTTTCCAGCGGACGGCCGGCGCGCTTGCCGCACGCGGACAATGCTGGTCCCCAGCTGCGTAGGATGTTGTCTTCGGGTAGACTGTCGTCGTCGCATTCGATGTAGGGACTTGCTTCTAGTTGTTCGATCCAGCCGCCTGGGCGGATGTTGCTTTGGGGTTGGGTTAGATGGATGGCGTGCTTGGGATGGGATGATGAGGCCAGTGGCTTACTCGTAGCATTGCTGGTAGACGCGGGCCCATTCTGCGTCGTCGAAGGATCCGATCATGATGCGCATGTGGATTAGGTCTTGGGGTTCGTTCCAGGTCCATTCTTCGGCGATGTTGTCGACTTCCAGGATGCAGTTTGGTGGCATCCATTTTACTGGTGGTGGGAAGAGGTCGACTCCGCGGACGGTGGCTGGGATTTTGATTAATATGTTGATATAGGGTGAATTGGAGGGTTCTGGACTCACTTGATGGGAACATGTCGGCTACATCGCTAGAAGAGGGTGAGTGGTGGTCCTCGGAGATGAAAGGTGTTTTCTTTCCACATACATGGCCCAATTACCCAGACCTGTGCCAAGATCGAGGATATTTTTGGGATCTTTAACAGGCGCCCGGAAAAGGGGGTTGTCGCGGTCTGAGTCCATGATAAGGGCGACCAAGTGGCTGCGATAGTGTTAGTTATTGAAAGGTGAAAAGGAGGATTCCACATACCCAGCTTCGTATGTTTCGAACTGTTTCTCATCCGATGGGATCCTGATAGGAAGTACCTAGGTAAGCAGGATATACCTTGATTTGGAAATCCAAGCGTACAGGTATTCTTTGTGGCTCAATGTTTGATACCGTCGGCCATTCTCCTCTAGCCCGCGATAGAGCGAGGAGCCGATCGAAGTGGTTTCCCTGAGATTGTGTGAGAGACTATTTTTATTTCTCATACAAGGAGATAATACTTACGATTGCCAGTCATCACCGTAAACGGTCGGAAGATGGGTCGTGGAATCCTAATATTTTGTCAAAACATAAACAAAACATCGAAAACAAAAAAACAATTGAGACATACCACGGCGATCTCATCATCAGGCTCAGTGCGTTTTTTATACATTGTAGAGAACCGATGTTGTACAGGAAATCAAAGTCGAGAAGAGGTGAAGAATTCGACATCGGGGAAATCGGACACCCCCGCTCTCATGTCAAAGGCCATTTTGGGAACTACACAGCGCCGTCATAGGCTTGGGCTTGAGAGGTGTTTGATATGTGGGCATTGTGGGGTGGAAACTGATTCCGGTCGGTATTGGCTCTCGGATTGGACCTCATTGGTGTCGCTGCATGTGAATTGACAAAAGTACGAGTCTCTAACCAGTAGGAAGTGTCCCTACAACGTGATTCTTCACAGACATCCTGCAGAATGTCCACCTAGTCTGGCTAAAACTCACTCCATTTCCTTTTTTCGTAAAAAAAAGGATACATTCACGAATATCAAGGCTTATTGAGGGAATTTTTCTGACGATCACTCAAAAATGTGGTTGAGATCAGGATCCATCGCTTTTATAGGGTCGAGCTTGTCCTGGAATTTTATAGGTGGACGACA
Organism: Penicillium flavigenum; assembly: GCA_002072365.1. Taxonomy (NCBI): domain Eukaryota; kingdom Fungi; phylum Ascomycota; class Eurotiomycetes; order Eurotiales; family Aspergillaceae; genus Penicillium; species Penicillium flavigenum. The sequence continues at coordinate 418,644 of MLQL01000011.1, forward strand.
CATGGCATGACCTGGGCATTTATGGTTAGTTATAATTGCCGACAGGAATACGAAGCCTGCTGCCGTCAATCCTGATTTTTGAACCTTGGAATGAATAAATGTATAAAATGCTTAGGCTAAGTACTCCGTGTACATCCGTAGCTTATGGCTTATGTGGGGGATAGGCTATCAAATAGGCTATGCGGGGATCCGGATGACGCCTCGACACTCGAACTATATAAACGAGACACACCTGGGCAGTTAACCCATTCCTCCTAGCAGATAACAACGTATCTACAAACCCCAGACATGTCAAACCCCCTTCCCCTCAAGATGCGCAGCATCATCCAACAAGCCGCCTCCTCCAAAACCCTCACCCTGACAAACACACCCGTCCCAACCCCAAATCACGCACAGGGAGAACACCTAATCCAAATAAAAGCCTGCAGTCCCTGTGCCGGCGAACTCCTCTGGCCAAAGAATTTCCCCCCGCCAACAGCGCGCTCTCTAATCCCATGCCCGGACATGGCGGGAATCGTCATCTCAGCACCACCAGACTCGCCCTTCCAACCCGGCGCTGAAGTATACGCGCGCACGAACTATATCCGACCAGGAAATGCGCGCGAGTATTCCATCGCCGTTACGGACGAGCTGGCGCACAAGCCGAAGCGTCTAAGCTGGGTGCAGGCTGCTGCGATTCCTGTCTCCGCGCAGACGGCTTGGCAGGTTCTTTTTGTTCATGCCCTTGGTACCCCTGGAAATGCAAATGGGGGAGAGATGGATTTGGAGGCTGCTAAGGTTGCTTGGGCGGGAAAGAGAGTCCTTGTTACTGCTGCTTCTGGTGGTGTGGGTATTTGGCTTGTGCAGTTGGCGACGATGCTTGGTGCGGAGGTGGTTGGGACGTGTGGTCCTCGGAATGTGGAGCTTGTGAGGTCTCTTGGTGCGAAGGAGGTGCTTGATTATCGGACTGTGGATTTGAGGGAGTGGGCTGTGCAGTTGCCTTCTAATAAGGTGGATGTTGTTGTTGATTGTGTTGGAGGGAAGGCTCTTGGGGATGCGTGGTGGACTGTTAAGGATGGTGGTGTTGTGCTGAGTATCTATCAGCCACCATTGCAGGTTTGTCCGGATGAGTTTGAGGGGGCAAGTGTGAAAGATTTGTTCTTTGTTATGCAACCTGTGAGGAGACAGTTAGAGGAGATTTCGAAGTTGGTTGAGAAGGGGGTGTGTCGAGGATTGGTGGATAGTGTTTGGCCTCTTGAGCAGTATGAAGAAGCATTCACGAGACTGGATGGAGGACATGCGAAGGGGAAGATTGTCTTTGATCTGTCGCTGAATCACTAGGAGCTGAGGGATGAAGAGTGATGCTTCTTCGGCGCTGTTGCAGTACACGAGACACCAGCCCTGGAGAAATAGAAGACTACTGTCATTTCTGGATGCTGGTCCTATTTTGGTGGACCAAGAGTAAGAGACCTTATAAATATCCAAGAGCCAATTAGGTATAAAGGAGAGATGGGCAAAGCAGACTCTATAAGGTACTTGTTGCGAGCAGCACTCCGGTTTCATGACATCTTCGGCCGATGCAAATAGATTTGAGCTTTGTATTTAGCTGCAAGGGGGTAGGCTGAAGTTGCTCCCCGGAGGCAATGTGTATAAGGTATCCATTGCATATGTGGGAATGCCCAATGCTGGGAGCAGGTTGGAAGGCGAACGAAAGAGTCAGGATCGCACATGTGATATTGTCCAATTTGGCTTCATTCTGAAACTGATATATCGAGAAGTAGCTAGTATAACTAGTCAGTTTCATCGGATTTAGTTTGGTTTTCAACAGTGGACTATCAAAGACTCGGGATAATCCTGGAATGAAATTGGAATGAAATTGGAATGAAATTGGATAAATGTCCGAGCAGAACCTGCCAAGTCAAGTTTATTCGATCTCCACGTTCTTAATTAACGTAAAGCGCCCATCAAATTCCTGTCTCAGCTGTCAGCCCCCCCATTGGCACCGGTGCAGGTCCCATCAATATGAAACTCGGCGCATCCCTGTTCGGCGCGTGGAGCCAGGCTTGGCAACCCTAGCCCCAGGAACGTCGGCCTCGTCTCGGGAGAATCATCCAGCCTAGTTCAATATGCCCCCGAGGGCCTATTTCCGAGGTCCTATTTTACCGATATGATGCGAGCTAACATTGCCGCCGGTCTCATTTATCCTCTCCCGGTGGGGGAGCGCCGTCCCTTGGGTATATCCGATGTGTTTCAGTGTGATACATGCATTCGGCCCTACTTGCTGTCGAAGATGTCTCTGACAAGTGTCAATCTAGTGTTTGTGGTTGATTAATGTCTCGTGCAGGTCAGATAGAGCTCCTTTTGAACGTGGCTACTATATAAGCAGCCGCATGCCACGCGACAGACCAGTTCAACATGCTGGCCAGTCTTTTTTGAATTTTCATTCACATCCACATTCATTTTCCTCCGGTTTGATACCGTGCAGACATTCATTCATCAAGTATACATTCACTCATCGGTCCGGTTTACCGATCATTTCCATTCACTCCTCGACATCCCAACTCATCAAACATGAAGCAATTCACCTCCGCTCTGGCTATCGCCAGCATCGTCTCCTTGGTCAACGGCCATGGCTTCGTCACCACTCCGAAAGCCCGCCAGCCCGGCACCGCAATGGGAGCCGCCTGTGGCCAGCAAGTCCTGTCCAACCAAGGCTCCGACAAGTACGGCAACATCCAAGGCGAGCTGCAGATCGCCTCCAGCCAGAACGACTACAAAACCGAGGAGTGCGATATCTGGCTTTGCAAGGGCTACAAGTTCGCCGACAACAAGGACAACGTCCAGTCATACAAGGCAGGACAGAAGGTCGACTTCACCGTCGACATCCGCGCCCCCCACACCGGTGTCGCTAACGTCTCCGTCGTCGACACCGCTTCCAACAAGGTCATTGGCAAGCCCCTGATCTCCTGGGATGAGTACGCCTCCACCGCCACCGGTGTCACCGATGACGAGACAAACTTCAGCGTCACTATCCCCGACGATCTCGGAAGCCAGTGTGCCACCGCCGGTGACTGTGTGCTGCAGTGGTACTGGTTCGCCGAATCCATCGACCAGACCTACGAGTCGTGTGTCGACTTCACTCTCGGTGGATCTGGTGGTGCGGCTCCGGTTGAGTCGTCGGCCTCATCCTCCAGCGCTACGGAGATCGCTGTTACTTCAGCCCCTTCTGTCGCTGTTCAGACCCCCACCACAGCTGCTGCTCAGCCTACCACTTTCGCTACCACTGCCCGTCAATCGGCTACTTCTGCCGCGTCTCAAGCCCCTACCGCCAGCGCTGTTCCCTCCGCTAGCGCTTCGGATCTGCCTTTCCCCACTGATAGTGCCACAGATGTCCTGACCTGGCTTCAGGCCCTCTTGGGCAACCTGATGGGTAACTAAATGCGGAGGGTGTGGAGAATGGCCCACTAAAAAGTGGGCGGCATAATTCGGAAGCACATCGTGTTCAGTTTTGGATCTACCTTCATCTCCTACGTTAGATAGTAGCTAGATATATAGGTAATTAAATATCGGATTTACCATGCATTCGTCATCGTCCTGGATTCCAATGCAACGCTCTTCATAGCGATACCGGAGATATCACCGAACATCCGACATCGCCACTTTCTGGATTCACCTCATTTACCATAAGATATCAATATAAAAGCAAGTATTCCTCACAGAGCCAAACATCTTCTAGTATTTAAATCACCTAAAAAAATGCACTGTCGCCTGAACTCAGCAACCAGACTAGTCACGCACTCCCCAAGAATCTCAATCCCAAAACCAGTCTACAGACACTTCACCACAACAATGTCCCAACAAACCAAAGACTGGAGCGCAAACCAATACCTCAAATTCGAAAACGAACGCACCCAACCCGCCCGCGATCTCCTCTTTCACGTCCCCCTAACTTCCCCAAAAAGAATAGTCGACCTAGGCTGTGGCCCAGCCAACTCAACAACAGTCCTAGCAACGCAATACCCAACAGCAAAAATAACAGGCCTGGATTCATCCCCAGACATGATCAAACGCGCAAAAGAAGTCCTTCCAGACCGGGACTTCCACGTCGCAGACCTAGCCACCTACACGCCGGACCCAGCGACGCCAGTCGACCTCTTCTTCTCGAACGCGGTGTTCCAGTGGCTGAAAGCCGACGAGCGCATTGCAGTGATTAAACGGCTGCTACAGCCCCAGGAAAAGGGCTCTGTTTTCGCACTCCAGGTCCCGCATAATCTGGACCAGCCTTCGCATATTCTTATGGAGGAGACGGCTGCTCAGGGTCCCTGGGCGGAGAAATTAGCTGGTGTGCAGAGAGATCGGTTTCAGTCGCCGCAGGAGCTTTATGATCTGCTTATCCCGTTTGTTAGTCGGGTTGAGATTTTTGAGACGAGTTATTATCATTCGCTTGAGAGTCATGAGGCGGTTATTGAGTGGGTTAAAGGGACGGGGTTGAGACCGTTTTTGGATCCGTTGGAGGATGCAGAGAAGGTGGATTTCTTGGAGGATTATTTGAGGCGTTTGCGGGATGCTTATCCTGTTTCTGTTGATGGGAGGGTGTTGTTGAAGTATCCAAGGTTGTTTATGGTTGCTGTGAAATGATTTGGCTTGGAGGGTAGGTTTACTTTGTGTGTGTATAGCGTTTGTTTACTACATACATAGTTGCTCTTAATGTCGCAGTGTATGCGACCAATGCATTTGCTCTGCTCTGGGACTTTGCAGTGTTCATCTTACGTCTAGATATAGGAAAAAGGGACACATGGATCGATGAGACGATGGACGAATTCACGTCCACGTTGATATTCAGTAAGCTGCTTAGATAGAAGAGAGTAGCATTTCCCAATGATGGCCTAGACTGTGCCTAGACTGTTCCCGAAGCAGCAATCTTAATGGTACCATCAGTCTTTCCAGACCGATCTAAGCTCTTGCTCTCCATCTTCTGGATAATATCCTGACCGGAAACAACCTCTCCGAAGACAACGTGCTTTCCATCCAAGTGAGGAGTTGGCACAAACTAACATAGTCAGAACAACACGTCTCCCATGTATTTCTTTCAGCATGGTCTCGACTCACAGTAATGAAGAATTGAGACCCATTGGTGTTGGCTCCAGCATTCGCCATGGAGAGTAAACCGCCCTTGGTATGCTTGATCTCGAAGTTCTCATCCTCGAACTTCTCGCCGTAGATGGACTTTCCGCCCGTGCCCTGGATAAGGAGTAGAGATTAGCCGGCGCTCGGATTCCCCCGCGGAGAGATGACTTACATTTCCGCGAGTAAAGTCACCACCCTGGGCCATGAACCCGGAAATCACGCGGTGGAAAGCAGAGCCTGCATATCCGAAGCCCTTTTCGCCTGTGGCTAGGCTGCGGAAGTTGGTTGCGGTCTTTGGGACGACATCGTCATAGAGTTTGAACTCGATGCGACCCCAGTTTTCCACTGCATGGAGTTAGTGTTACTCGGATGAGATAGAGTGTAGACTTACCCTGGCCGCCCGAAGTGGTGTATTCAATATCGAAGTAGGGGTTGGACATGATGAATTGGGTGATGTTGAGGTGAGGGAAGTATGTAGAGCTCGGGATGAACTGGAAGGGGGCGGGGTAAATAAATGAGGGGCTCGGATCTATGGACATGCAGGAATGAGGTCATCTTATTGAATTGTCCAAGTTGGCCATTCCGGATTTCTGGGCATCTGGTTGGACACATTGTTGGAAAAGATGTCAGATTCATCGGTACCTGGTAGGGTTCTCATCCAAAAGTTCACAGTCGTACATCTACAACTTCAATATCTTACAACTTCAAATATATATAGAAACTGTACTACACAAAGGTTATCGGAACCTTTATTTATGGAAACAAGTAAAACGGATTTGTTGGCTTTCATCGGATTGTACCGAAAGAAATTCAGACCGTCACAGACATCGCAAGGATGCTGCCGTCACGAAAACAAGACTAACGGGCACATAATGAAGTTCACCCAGACATGTAAGAGACCAATGACAAATTCACGAGATGGTAGTAGAAGCCATGAGAAATGGTGACCACACAAGACTCCCACCCGGAGTCTGTCTTCCCTGTCACCTCTTCCTCCACGTGCGTTGCCACTTAAATCACGTTCCATCTCTACTCGGAGCCATTGGCGTCCTTCTTGGGGGACTCAGAGCCGTCAACGTCCTTGTTGGCCTCAGAGCTGTTGGTGCCATTACCGGAGGACTCGCTGGAAGCAACAACCGAAAGATACTGTTGGATTTTGATGCGAAGACGGGAGAATCGTTTCTGGAGAGTTCCAACCGAGGTGCCCGCATCTTTGGCCATGGTAGGCCAGTCAATCTGTAAGACAATTCAGTTAGTACACGGCATACTATCATGTGCGAATCAGATATGTCAAGGCATCTGAGAGACGTGTCAAAATAGAGTCATAGTCAAGTCAGAGACAATCGAGACAGACACATAGTGTAAGACAGACATAGTCAAGACAACTGAGAGGAACTTACTTTCATCGCAGACATCTGCATAATTTTCCACATGAAGAGAATGTCCTCGCTAGGAACGACGGATTTGGCACGGGACAGCTTGACAGGCGAGGCCTTGACCGGAGTTCTCTTAACAATGCCTGCTTTTGCCGGCTTGGTCTCCTCAGCCTCCTTGGCCTTGGGGATGGTGGATTCTTTGGCTTTAGCCATCTTGATAACGACAAGACGAAGAACGAATTTGGAAGTGGTTTGTAGAAATGGGTAGGCTACAAAGTAATCGAGAAGGAGAAGGAGAAAACAAAAGAAAACAAACTGTGAAAGACCCAAAGAACTTATAGTATAACTAGCTGCGCGAGTCCAGCGTCGCCCCGACGATTACATGTGGTCGTTGGTCGTCCCAACGATTTGATTCAGTGTTGCCCTGACCATCAACATATCGATTCATCACACGCAGCATAGAGTTCGCCAGCCCTGTCTTTGTCCGTTTGTCGTGCGTCGTACGTTACGTCTACCAAGGGACCTGAATAGCGCAGTCTACACAATGTTCATGAAGCAGCTTCAACTCACGGAAACTCTGTTCAATGTCGATCCGGAGGTATGTACATATGTATATATATATATATGTAGCCTTGGTAACGGGAAGACAATAATAACTGTCAAACTGTGGATATGGCCCCCATAGCCCCTAAATATGATATTCCAATACCAACTTTTACCGTCAGCTGCAAACATTTTCAACATGAGATTATTCAATGTACCTACACAATGCCTCAAGGAGAACATACATTATATTGAATTATTTCATCATTGTCTTTGACAACAACAATGAGCCACTCCCGGCAGATATCAATGAATTAATTGATCTTTCTATCCGAATCCGAAGAATCGAGATATCTGAGTCTTCACGTGAGCCAGAAAACGTAATAACCAGCACTATTAGCATGGTTGTCTTAGGTACCATAAAATATCCAATGATAGTAGCCACAATACTTGCAACAGTATATATGTATGTATATTTTGGATGTTGTACATGCGAAATGCACCGACCTCGGAGGTGCCAAGGAGCTAAGGTGGGGCATCCAGGGCTCCGGGGATGGATGATCCGCGATCAGATAAGCACTGCCACAGGAATTTATTTCTCCCCTTGCATTTCTTTCATCCCAAGTCCCATTCATCAAATTCAACGTCCATCATGGAGGAACATTTGCGTCAAAGTCTTTCCAACCACCCTCATGCCTTCCAGAATTTGCATCATACCCATAGCGGCTCACCGTCACACCGGGACAGAATGCCTCTATCCTTCAATGAAGGGACCACAACCGCCCTTGAGCACGAGCTCACCACCATGCAGCAACACCGCAGTGGTAGTTCCAGTGATGAAGAAGGTCAACCTCCGCCACGCTACACCCCTGAAAGCGATCCGTTCCAGCTTGCCTCGAAGCTGAAGACCGAGGATGAGATCCGACAGATGAAAGCCAATACCTCGCGGAAACGGGATTCCAAAAGCCGGAAAGTGGGTTCCATTGTGCAAGACACTGCCCGTCTTGGAAAACAGGCTTTCGTGACCAAAAAGCTACAGGGCTTCTACGAGTCCCAAAATGAAAACATCGAGCGCATGTTGAAGCCCGTCGAGGAGCACAGACGTGCCGCCCGCGAATTGAGTGTCGACAACCGTCTCAAGTACCGGATTGCTGTTTACGGTAGTTTTGCCGCGAACATCATTCTCTCGATCATCCAGGTGTACGGTGCCGTCTCGTCCGGATCGCTCTCTCTGTTCACCACAATGGCCGACGCCGTCTTCGACCCCATGTCAAACCTGACCCTCTTGCTCTGCAACAAGGCCGTCAACCGCGTCGACCCGCGCAAGTTCCCCGCTGGAAAGGCCCGCATCGAGACCGCTGGCAACATCTGCTTCTGCTTCCTTATGACCGCCGTCTCTTTCATCATCATCGCCTTCTCCATTCGCGAACTGGTCTCGGGCTCCGAGGAAGGAACCCAGTCTTTCCACCTCCCTGCTGTCATTGCCGTCGCCGTCGCCTTTGCCACCAAATTTGTCCTTTTCCTGTACTGCTGGGCCCTGCGCAACCAGGTCTCGCAGATCCGCATCCTGTGGGAGGATCACCGCAACGATCTGTTCATTAACGGGTTCGGTGTTCTGACCTCCGTCGGTGGTAGTAAGCTGCGTTGGTGGATTGATCCTATGGGTGCTATCATTCTGTCCGTGCTGGTCAGTGTTCTGTGGCTGCACTCCGCCTATGGCGAGTTCGAGTTGCTCATCGGCGTTACTGCCGACACTAAGATGCAGCAGCTTATCACTTATATCTGTATGTTCATTCCCTTTCGGTCCTTTTCAGCTCTGAGTCGAAAACTAACATTTCTATCAGCCATGACCCACTCTCCTGCCATCACTGCCATCGATACCGTCCGTGCCTACACCTCTGGTCCTCGCCTGCTGGTCGAGGTGGATGTCGTCATGGACCCAGAGGCATCCCTGCGTGCCACCCACGATGTCGCCGAGGAGCTCCAGATTAAGCTCGAGTCGCTTCCTGATGTTGAGCGTGCCTATGTGCATGTTGACTACGAAACTACTCACAAGCCCGAGCATTCTCTGAAGAAGGAGCTCTAGAAACTTTGACATAAAGAGTTTGGGGATTTTTCATTTTGGACAGCATTAAGTCGAAGTCCACCCATTGCCTTGATTTTCTTCAGTGCTATTTTGTTTAGAAGAGCGTCGTCTGTTTGATATTTCATTTCTTTTACGCAATGGATGAATTTCTCCAGAAGATCACATAGTAACTTTGAAAACTTGTGCCTTTTCTGATATACTCCTTGCCTTTCTCGAAGTCTTCACAATAGTCAATGGTCAATCTCGTGGGGACTTCCCGGGTCAAGGATGGCCTGAGGAACAGTTCGAAGAAACTAGACATTGACCAGTATGGTGTCGATGATCGACAGTTTCTGGTAGTGCCTAATCGACCAATATCAACCAGTTGTGAGACTCTCTGAATGAGAGGATCTGATGGAAGATATCCCGAAGCCTCAGGCATACGATAGCTAAGTGATAGTCATTGTCTCGAATGATGCTATCTTGTCTCGAGAAACGCTCTTTCTATGTGACGCGGTAGGTGCCTTCCCTTTTTGTCAAAACTGAGGTCGTCCCCCACCCCAGTTCCTTCCTGCCTTCAGCCACTGGAAAAATATAAATACCCCCCTCCCCCCCC